>VZRO01002485.1:313527-477622 GCA_013397915.1 Daphoenositta chrysoptera
TATATATGCCCTAGTCCGAATTGCAACACAATATTTTTAGTTTCAAATATTTGTAATATATAAAAATAGCTAATGTTAAAACTTCTATGAAATTATACCCCTACCAAGAGCTTACTGTTTAGGGTTGGTAATAAGTTAATTGCAGCATGACTTTAGGGTACCTAGCATTTAAAAGAGTTAGGGTAGTAATCCTTTTACACGTATTTACAAAAGCAGTCATACAGTAAAATTAAAGCAAAAGCTTCCTTTGTACTCAGCAGAAGAATTTGGGTTCCACTGAGGCCAATGACAAAATTTCTGCTGGTTTAAATAATACCACAATTTTGAAGAGCATCTTTTCCCATGTGACTTCAAACTCTGACTTCCATTCCAAAGTCTGTCTTAGACTTCAACATCTTGAAAACCATCATTAATCTTTACTCTAATTTCTTTTGCTGCAGTTTTTTCCAAAACATGGAAGAACAAAATTTTTTTGAGTTCCGAAGCTCCTCACCACATGCATGCACGCAAATGTCTTCATTCAAAAACAGTTAAGTTGCGTTCATTTTGTTAGAAATGGAATGTAGATATGTTCCCTGAAATCAGAGCACATTGCATCTCCAGTCTAATAGTAGCCACATGGCCCTTCAGTACAATTTTTTCACATTCTGTTCCAAGTTTTACCTAAACTAATTAATGCAGATAAGGAAAAAGTGCATGATGAACCCCCTATACTATGACAAAATCTATTATTATTATCATTATTATTATTGTTGTTGTTGTTACTATTATTAATAATAATAATTAATAAGAAGAAGAAGCAGCAGAAGAAGTATGGCTTTGTATTTTTCTGTTCCAATTTCCAGTTCTTGGAAATAGGCATATTTTTAAACTTATAAAATGTGAGTGCCTGTGACTGACAAGAACTACCTTATTCAACATTAAAAATCTGACTCACAAAATGACTTAGAACAAAATTTCAAGTGTTTTCACTCTACAACAGTCCTGAGAATAGTACCCAAATCCTGTCATTTTCTTATGTCGCTAATTCAGGCTTAGAATTCGGATCTAGATAAATTCTCTCCTTTCCAGGACTGAGTGCCATTGACATTAAGCTGTTGTGAATTCACTCCATAGGGAGAAATAACTCCTTTGATTTTAATGGAGCATCTCCAGATTCAGGCAGGTGTAAATGAGAATAGAGCATAGCCCTTCATTTTATATTCATGCCCCATTTAATATGTATTTGGTTTTGTAAATCACAGAATTATAAAATCATTGAGGTTGGAAAATGTTAGTAGAGTGAAAAAGAAGGACTGTTTCTCTCAAATAGAATTTTTAAGAATGTAAAATTTAAGAATATAGACAAATAGACTTGGGCAGGAATGATGCATGAGCTTGAAATTAATATCTTTTAGTGTTTTATAGCCTTTTTTCCCCTCAGTGAATATTAAATAGCAAAAATATGATACTTTGACACAGAGATGAATGTATCAGACATCCTAATTTCTTCTCCTGTGGAGTCATTGTGACTGGAAAATACAATTTCCCCACATTAAGAATTAACTCTTAACCACATATGCTTCAAAACATTAATGAGAGACAATCTAGCAGCCATATTTTCCTACCTTGTCCTCATGTTTAGCATACGTTTAAAGTGAAATTCTGGTACAGGGAAAAGATTTACAATTTAACTTCTGAGCCAAAGAAAGAGTAACATTCAAGACTTCTTAATTTTCATCAAAAAGGCATAATGGTCTCCTTTAACGATGCAGAGAAAGTTACAGCTTTCAATAAATTGGGGAGGAAAATAAATGTCATTTAGAGAGGACAAATTGTTAACATGGAAGAAAAAAGAAAATTTCATGGGATAAATAACATTTCTCAAGAGGATAACTTTAATTGTCAAGATATCTTTTCAGGTACATATAAAATAATTTACTTCAACTAAATATCTTCAGCATCTTCTATTTCTATGTCCAACATTGGGGAATCGTCTTTACATAACAAACAAATTTTCACTTCATCCTCATTTGTCAATATGAAAAGAACCTCTGTTTTTTCATAGTGATTTTTTTTCTACTCCCCTCTTTTTAAATTTTTTCTCTCAAATCACTAATGGCTCATCCTTGGCCAACAGGAAAAAACATAAACTTTTCTTTTTCGGATTTACCTAAATTTAAATGGATTGAATTATATACTATAATGCATATAATATATATAAGGACCTGATTTCTTACCTTTGGTGCTTGTAGGACTGCAGCTAGTGACGTGGGCATCAAAAGTGTTACAGCCAGGACCAACTGGAATTGTATTTCCAGAGTCTTTGCATGATCTCAAGATGGACTATTTGATTCTCTGCACGCCTGCCACTCTGCCTGTAAGATGGAAATAATACTTACCCCCTGTGTTAAACAGGAAGGAATCTCTGCTATGGGGAGCAGGGAGAGTAAAGTTTCCCAGTAGTGTCAGTGCACGATGTGACCCCATGATCACCACATGATGTGCACTACACCAGGCAGGTCAATTTGGAAAATATAACGGAGCAAATAGGGTAAAAACCCACCCTCTAAGTATTTATCATTCTTTTCTGTACCCTAGCAGCCCACACCTGATATTAAATGATTTAAGATTCTTGAGCATGTTGTAAATATAAATGTACTTTGACAGATGTTGACTTAAACTAGATGGATGAAAAGTCAGGGAACAATTTAGGACCTAGTAATGAGTGAGGGCAAGAAACACTGTATTTATACTCAAAAATGTTCTGAACTATGGTATAGGATACTTTAAAAATTACTCTTCAACTTTGATTTCTCTGGATTGTCTCACCAAGTGCTCAGCTCTCCCTTCTATCTCCACATATACATTAAAACTCTGCATTATTTCAAGAGAGTATGAGATACTTAATCATCTTTCAGTATCATGTTAGACAGATGAAAAACTACAAGACAATGATGAGCCTCTTGAAACTCTTTTGGAATTTACTGGGTTACTGCCACTCCAGAACAGACCGATAATCTGTCTAGTCCACTGTTTGTCATTTCTAAAAAGAATACAAGCTTATTCCATAACAGGTTGTTCCATAACTTTCACTTTATAAAGCAGTAAAAGTGGAAGAATAGCCAAGATCAATTTCCATTGGATTTGCACTTAAGGCTTGGAAATCTTACAAGTGGACAAGGTAACTCTATGTTTTGGAGACAATAAGAGGAAATAGGTTTAATATGAATAAACATCATTGCCCCATCAGGGCAGGATCGTTTGAAAAGTTCTAAAAAAAAACTGGTTGAGAACTTTTCTCATTCTTTATTGACCCCATGTTAGAAATCCTGATAAGAAGTTAAGAAATGCTGTCACAGTCACAAGTGGTGAAAATTATGGCAAGAATAATGATTCTTTAAAGAGTATATTTTTTTTAATTCAATGATACTTTAGGCTAAGTTTTCCTACAGACTCTCAGAACTTCATTCCCAGGTGGAATGGTACAGTATTAAATCAAAACTCACCTTACTGAATCAGATCTTATCTTCAAGGTCTAGGGAAGAGTTTCTTGGTAAAGGGACTATTTCTGGTGATGAACAGGATAAAACACCTGTAAGGGGTGAAACACTGTTTTAAGGAGCTGCACATCATGATTATAATATTGTTTGAGTGCAGGAAGGAAAATCCACAAGGGGTGATGCACAGAAGTCTGGATTTTATCCGCAGTTGTACTCAATGCTTTTTGGTTTTTCAGATCTTCTGTTTCTCTCTCCTTGCACTTTCTGCTAGCTTAGAGTGAGACTCCATTTCCTTTAAATTGTATTTGCTTTACACTCCTTTGTGCATGTAGGTGGAAGTATAAAATATTTTAAAAATCTATAATTTAAGAGATAAGGAGCACTATTGGCTTCAAAAATCACAGTACTGACAGTCTTTGAACAATAAGAAGGGCTAATATTAAGAAAATTAGAATAAGAGGCTGAAGACAACTTTTCGGAAAGTTCTTCAAAACTTACTGGAAAATACATTTTGTAACAATCAGGAGGTCAAGGGATATGACCTTTCACTTAAAATGTTTCAAGTGGGCCTTATTTTCAAAAGAAGCACAGCAATATTTGCTAAATCCAGCTCCATTTAAAATGTGTTCTCCTAAGATGAGCCAACTACAATGAGTCATCACTTTTGCAAAAACATTTAATAACTCCATATATGAAGGCATAGATCTGGAAGCAGGAATTAACCATCTGTAATCCTAAAGCACATACAGTACACTTTACTAGAATTTCTTTTCTGGAAGAGAAATTTAGAAGAAAATCTTAGGTTCAAAGAAAAAGTTTAATTTCTCTCAAAAAATCTGTTTCAAAAAGTTTCTACAGAAATATGATTATTAAAGACAAATTAGTTTGTTTTTTTAATTTAATGCTCCTGCCTTCAGTTTTCTTAGGAAAACAAATACAAACAAAGAAGAAATCTAACAATTGTTATGTATTGATATTAAAAGAAACAATAAATAAATGGTTCCAAAGTGATCTTTTTTACAGAATTATCTTCCCTTAACATTTCTTCAAGAATTCATATAGCTATTGAAAATCACAGAATTGTATGAAAATTGCTGTTTCTTTTCCTGCATAAATACTGCAGATAGAATAATCAAAGATTGGTTTGTTTCTGCCTTTTATAGAGATACATAAATTATGTACATACATGCTTATCATGATAAATGGTAATGCTTAAATGTAATTGCCATGGGGGTTTTATGGTCATCAAGATTTAAGGAATAGATATTTATATAAAAGAACATTTCAAAAATCTGACAAGTGTTTGACAAAATTTAGATATATATTGTAAAATAAACTAGCTTTTAGATATTGGAAAGTATATACTTTTAGAGAGATAGATGCATGTTGGTCCTTGAACTTGTTAGTTGAGGATTTTCTGCTTGTTTGTAGGCAGAGCAGCAGCAGCATTGGAATTGTTTACATTAAATTAATGTGTTTAAGATCAGAAATTTTTATTGTTCACACAAGAATTTGTGCTTGCTAAAATTCTTCAGTTTAAACTTTTCTGAACAATGTCAGAACATCACAGAACCTTACTTTATTCTACAAACAAAATCTCTAAGAGGGATTTTAAAGGGTGCTTAAACATGTGGATTTGGAAAATTCTGTGATTTATGGATTTTAAATCTAACTGCATTAATCAGCTAACTCCCATATGTTTTCGTCTTTAAAAGCCTTCCAGAAAAGAACACTATTTTTTTGATTGCTAATATAACAGAAATTAAGAGGTGCTAAATTTAAGGTCCATGTGTAACCTTGCAGGGGTAAGGAGTATGTCTTACAGGCAGTCAGCACCATCCATGTCAGTTTAATCACACCGATATTGATGACTATCCCATTATTTGAAAGACTTAATTTCTATTCCTTATTTCTTTTGAGCAGAAGAAAACGAGCAGCTTGTCACTATGGTATTAGGTGGGAGGCAATGCATGGCAGGATATGAGTCAGTCATTAAGCCTGCTGGTCAGTTAAAAAAAACCAAAAAATCTCAAAACAAATTACAACTTGTCATAATGACTGGGGCAATTCTGTGCAGAGAGAATATGCATTAGACAATTTATCCACAGATATGAATTTATTTACAGAATATGCTAACAGTAAGACAGGGAAAACATTTGAGACACCTCTTTCATACCTTGCTGCAGAAAACTTCAAACATCTGTATCTTATACATTCCTACTTTACCAAACTGATTGATGCTTGCTCTGGGCTAGCTCTGTATTATACCCATGCCCAGCTTTGGGATTTGATTCTCTGAGGTATTTAAGTGGGATATTTATAGGGCAACCATGCTGATGAAGACCTTGTGTGCTAAGCTCCAGAATGACAAGACTTTCTGCTTTGGTTAAATGAGAGCAAGTATATAAATATATCTCAGCCCTTTGTCACAAAACTGTGTGGGAGAGGCACATTAGGCAAGGTGCTAGAAGTGAGGGAAGCTCTAACTACTTGCAGCTATGACACATTATTATTCATTGCATGGTGTGTCACTCAGACTGTCATAATGCACAGCACAGAGCATGCACATTATCAGTGCTGAACAGCACCAGGAGGGACTGCAGGAGCACGGGTCATTTGGGGAAAACACCTCTGTAACAATCCAGGCACAAGTTTCCTGCTCTTTGTGAAATGGATCTGGCAGCACAAGCGAGAGGATCATCAACTGCTTACTAACAACCAACAAAATTCATCCATTGCAAATGAAGACATGTCTAAAAGGGCTTCCTGAGGTGGAGTCAGAATTCTGTATGTAAAGTAGTCACTAAGTATTATCCAACAAGATGTACCAGTCTTGGAGAAAGTGATCTGAACAAAGAACAGGTCAAATGCTTAAACAGTTGCATGAGTGTCAGCACAGTGCTTTGCACTGAGGAAAAAAAGGCTGATCAAGAGAAGGTAGAACCTGCAGGGTCAGAGAAGGCACAAACAGAAAAACCTAAAATCACTCAGGAAGAATGAAAATATATAAGTCAGCAAAACAAGGAAATCAGATATAAGCATCAGGTTCAAACACACACACAAACAAAACAGATGAGTCAATTAGACAAAAAAGGCAGTCTGAATTTCTTGAATATGAAATTATCAAGCTATAGATATTAAAAAAAAATCAAACCCAGTTTTTATGTATTTGAAAATTAGCTTATATGAACAAATATTTATGGTTTTTTTCCAACAAAAATTTGCTTCCTTGAGTATTTGCAGACAATGAAATCACAATGGGCCAATTTATTTTCCACCCCCATCTTTAAAATGATTGCAATATTGAGATAACGTCTTCAATTTTTCTGCTTCTTTCTGTTTTCTTTTCCCACATACAGCAGCACTCTCTGTTTAGTGGTTTTGGTTTTGCTTGACTTTAAAGTCAGGCTTTAGCAGAAATTCAGAGAAATAATTCTCAGACTTACCAGGTCAGAAAGCATTACTGTAGTGCCATTGCAACCAGTCCTGCGTGAGACCTTCAGGCAGCTGGTATCAGCACTTCCAAGCCTTTTCTATACTTCACTCATGGTAATATATTTCTTTTAGAGTACACTGGATAATGTGATAAAAATCACACAGTAATCTTCCTTGTTAGACCATGAGTTTGAGCAGTAATGACTGAGATGCAGAGCATTTCCTAGGAAACTACTAAGAGGAGATAATTATCATGCTCCTCTATCAAGAATATAAATTTGTTAGTAACATTATAATATTTATGTATCTATCCGTAAAGCCCTGTAAACTTATTACCTTCACAAAACACAATGAACAACACATTAAAATGTATTGGTGCAGGTCTTCTCATCATAGTGTGTCTACAATCATTGTAGAGGAACCATCTTACAGACCCACAAAATATGCCAGCCTCTTAACTTCTGGTAGGTGACTCGCAGTAATACCTCACAGAATTTTCACATCAAGAGCAAGAATTGGGATTTGTGTTCAATTCCTTTTAAAATTTTAGTAGGCAAAAGGCAATAATGTCACCATCAGGTAACCATCATTTTTTATCATTATTCAAAAGACACTAGTATCAAAGGACCTGAACAAAACTTCCTAACTTGGTCAGGAATTTAATGGTCTAAGCAGCACAAAGCACGTTGCTCATTGTGTGACCATTTCTTAGCTCATTGAACAATTTGAGAACAACAGTAAGCAAGCAAGTTAGAACAACGTGGCTGAGGGCAAAGGTGATATGGAAAGGTCATGATGAATATAAAATTGAAAACTAGAAAGGATTTATATATTCATATTGTCATTAAAAAGTCAATTTCTTTCAATAAGCACTGAACCATGTACGATTAATTTTTCATAAGATTCAGAATTGTTTTCTGTCGACTTCTAGCAAAATTTGTTATAAAAACCCTCTCATCTTTATGCCTTTTATGAAACAATCAGGCAAGTTAAAGACAAATAAAGGAGAGAGGAAATATACTATTTCAGTAGGTGATGCTCTTTCTAGTGGTGCTCTTTCTAGAAAATTCTTGTTTTGGGTTCTGTTGGTGTTTTGTTTGTTTGTTTGTTTTTCTTTTCATTAATATTTACAAGGGACAAATTAAATTACAAAGTCATAACTGTGGAAGGGATGGGGTCATCCAGTCCAGACTCCTGCTCAAAATAGATCTGATCAGAGCAAGTATCTCAGGGCACATCCAGCAGAGACATACAACACCTACAAAATCCCACAATCTCTCTGGCAAAACTTACCTGCTATTTAACCACCCCAGAGTTTTGGGCTTTTCCCCCTATTTTTGACAGGAAAACTGGGAGCTACAGTGAGAGAGGAATGCCTTAGGATTGGCTGCTTTTGCTGTCCTGGGCACTGAATTCCCCATTGCAATGCTGGTAATCAATGTCTATTGAATGGAAAGCTACCACACGAGGTCAGGGGAATAAATAGCAATAAAAAATAAAAAAATAGCAATAAATAAATAAATTAGCTGTGCTAAGCTATGCACTAGAAATGTTTCACGAGGAACAAAATAATGCACCTTTAAATGTAGAATGAAAATACTGAAAAGGGAAGCTTAAAATCAGAGAAGTGGGATCAAGGAATTAACAATGAAGAAAGAACATCTGTATCTCCAGTACCTCAACATGTTTATTAGCTAAAGAAGTGATGGCCTTTACGCAAAATTGTTAACTGGGTATTGTGGGACATCTGGTTTCATTCTCTGCGTTTTATTGATATTCTGCTGTTCCTTCTGATTCTCTAGTGTCCTGGACGTGTTCACTACTGAAAATTAGGTTAGAAGGAATTATCCAACACAGAAATGTTCATCTCAAATCCCAGTCTTTCAAACACACAAAGTATGACTGGTACAGTACAACTATTGCCCAAATGTGTCAGAAACAGCTGTATTTTCCATTTCAAATTACACTGGATCATTCCAGATGAAACTGGCCTACTTTAGCCCACATAAATTTATACTGTTAATAGATGGGGCATATGTTACTGAATTATTAGAAGTCAGGTTAAAAAGACATTTCATTAAAGGTAAAATGCAACAAGTTTTAAAATCTCGATAGAAAGTATGTAAGTTTTTTTTCTAATACGCTAATATGTAAACTTAAAGTAAAATATTTAATCCAAATAAAATGATATAAAATAAAAGATTTAGTCATAGGTAATTTTAGGATATGAATATACTAAGAAAGAGATTTACTGAGATTATAAAATAATTCTGCTTTTGAATGATACTTGAAAAAAACTCAGAAAGCTTAAGACAGTCTGTGGTCAAACATGGTGCATGTCCATAGAAATGGGAGACCAAATGTGTACCAAGAATTTATTCTCAGGTATTTCCAACGATTACCAGCCAGTTCCTACTGGACCTGCTGAAGCAAGTATACACAATGACTTTGCCAGAATTACCTTCATAAGAAAAGCTGAATTGCAGGTCCAGAAGCTGGACTTCAATGATCCCTGTGGTCCCCTTCCAATTCAGGATATTCTATGATTTCATATTATTTGTTTACCTGCACAAAATGACTGCCAAGTATACTTGTTTTATACATACATATGCATGTGTGTATACATACGCTTACTTTGTCTGCTCCATACAAGCAGAGAAAAAAAAAAAAAATTCTGTGCAAATATAGCTCTAAATATTAACCTAGAGAAAATAACTTGGAGATAGTGATAAAATTTAACAGGTACCATATGAGGAAAGAGAAAACTAAATTATTAGAAGACATGAAAAATCAACTATGGATCAGCATATAAATTGAGGTATTTCCTGACAACTGTCATTCTTATGCCAAAGTTCAGACAAGCAATGGAGACATCTCACTCTGACAGTCTTTCTCTGCTGCCTGCCAGCACTATCAAAGCATCAAGGCCTCTGAAAAAAAAAACAGCTGATTAAAAAACTCGAGCAAAAGGAGACCAAAATTTTCCTTTCTTATTACCTCATTACTTGTTTACAAGAACAATTGTGTGCTGTAAAGGAGGTTTATGTAATGTTGTTTCATCAAGGAATTTACTCTGTACAGGTTTCGATAAAGGCGAGACTGATGCAGCAGAATACACTTCTGGCTACAGAAGCCTTTTTTTTCCATGTAGATAAAACACAACCACAGACCTGTGAAAGACCAGCTGGGAGACTTCAGAGTTGTTTTGACTTATGCCTACTGGGTTGCACATGAATTATACTAAATAGCTTGTTTAAAGACTTACGATGTGCCATCAATAACTCTTAAAGTATCTGTAAATAATAATATTTTATGTGGAGTCCTAAAAAAGGAAGAGTGATTTCTAATTATTCCCCCCCAAATTATAACATTTAAAGGCAGTACCTCCTCCAGGACACAGCTGGTAAGAGAAAATAAGCAAGAGTAATTTACGCACTTATTATTATTGTAAATCATTCTTGGCACCAGCATGAGTTAGAGCAAAAATTCAGCTAAATTCCTAGCAACAGAAGATAACTGGAAGAGTGGGGGAAAAAACTTTCTAGCTTTAAGAAATTGTAACCACAACCTTCTTCACACTGCACAGTAACCTGGATTGTAGTTCTAGTTCCAAAATGTTCAAATCACCTGAAATAAATGAACTTGTATGCTCCCCATCCCAGATAAATTCTGCAATACATGAGTCAACTTTTGATTTTCTCCTTGCCCTCAACAACCACTCTAATGACACTCATATCTTTTGCTGTGTAATGTTGCTTTACAGGAAAAAGTGGTTGCACACAGACTTCTCCAAACATTCGTATTTGTATGACCTTAAATTACAAAGCCCATATTTTATGCTTGCATTTTCCAGCCTTATTTTAAATCCTGATACATGCAAATCAATTCATCCTTCAATAATTCTCATGTTACTGGAAAAGTACAAGAAAAAATGAGGAAATGCTAATGTCATTTGAATTTGCCACAAATAGCCACCTTGCCACTGGAATTGGAGAAAAACCTCTGATTTGCACACATCTACTTGTGGGACTTGCCATGTTTTAATGATCTGTATGAAGTAAGTACCAGGGGGAAAAATCAATTCATTTCCCCTAGCAAAATTTTCAGAACATTTAGCTCAGAGTGGTTTTGTCATATTCTTGCACTTAATTCTCATCGACTGGCTCCCACATAACCATAAAAAGTTTGTTTTCCTCTTGAAAGACATCATCATTACTTTAAGCCACCAGGTAAATTTATTTATTTTATTATAGTTTCTGTTTGAGGAAAACAACTCATTCCTGCAATCTAAGGGAAAATCACTGCTGTTTTATATTCTGAAAGTCTGAAGAGAGGCTGTAAATAGCAGAAATATATTATGAACATTTTCAAGTGAGAGAGGTAGTACAAACCAATCTGTTTACCATTTCAAAACTAAGAACAGGTTTGTACTTTGAATGCCAATACAAAAGAAACACTAAAATTTAGAAATAAAGTAATTTTATGAGGTTTGAGTGTGAAATTAAACTTTACCTTGGATCTTGAAGCCATCTATGTCATTTTATATTTAGAAAATTAGTTCTTTTAAGAAGGTAAAATTACCTCTCTCACAAGGTAGACTGTCATACTTTTTTGATAAGCACTCTACATTTTTCAGGAAGAATTTTGTAATAGATATTCTACTACCTTATGGTCCAATACATCAGTGTTTATATTAGAATGTGATTTCCAATAACAACATGGAAAAATGTGTTACAGTATAAACCCGTATCCTACATTAACCATATCCTATATTAACCAACATATCCTGCCCACATTATCATGGACTGTCCTTTCCAACAACTTTTCACGTGCTGAAAACTTTTATAGTTCCCCCACTTCCATACCTCATTCTTCTCTTATTTTCAATATCACTTGCTTCAGCTCTTTCTGAAATACCAGTTTTTCTAGACATTCTTTCTCCTCACTGCCAAGATATGTAATAGCTCATTTTTGAAGCTGAATTTCAAATTTCATTAAAACCCTCAGAAATCCAAACAAAATATAACACTGCATACAAGATCAAAGAATACGCCTTTTGTTCTGAAATTACTTTTTCAAAATTGGTTTTAGTAGTAAGAAAATGGGAGAAAATTTTATTTTCTTTTGACATCAGTATACTTTTTCTTTTTGAATTTGTGTTTAAAATTATTAGCTGGAAGATCATAACGCATGCATTCATAATTTTTGTCTTTCAAAATGAAGACATTTTACACAAACTCAAAGGTTAAAATGCAAACTCTTTCAATAACCTCCAAATCCTCATTTATAACAGATACACGATCTGCCCTTATGAAATAATTTACTCATAAAAAGTTGTTTTGCCAAGATTGCCATGTACACATTTAAAAACTACTTCTGAAAATGTCAATCAGTTTATATTCTGCATTGCTTTGTGAGATTCAGTGTTAAGTAACTCCCAAATCATTCTAGTAACACAGCTATTATTTTGTTATTCAGATGGTTCTGTCTTTACTTAACATTATGATTTTTCATCCAGCTTTTCTTTGTTTGGTTTCCATTCATTTTTGCCATTTGAAGCTTCTGTATCAAACACAGTACTGTGTCTTACATAGATGAAAGACCTCATGCCACCAGTTTAATCACACTTGCTTAAATTCACATCTGAACAATGCATTCCAGATACCCATATTTCTCAATATTTGTAATTTAGATCAGAAATTTAAGACAGAGAGAAATAAAGAATAAATATTATAGCAAAGAGTGAAGATGGAAAAATGTCACTGTATGTGATTCAGTGATGATTTTCAACTGCTTGTTCTACATTTGAAATGAGACAACGTTGATGCATGACAAGGCACAAACAACCATTGCATGCAACAATGTCTCTGTCATTCCCACGAAAATGCCAGTGTGGGTTTTATTAGGAGAGAAAAACTACCCTCTGAAAATATCTTTAAGTATATTGCTGGGTTTAATAAGAGCATTAGTGCTGAGTATCATCCCACAGTGCTTTTTCAGCACTTACAATACATGACTTTTTAAAAATTAAATAGAATAAAGACCACATACTCTCTATAACTGAATTTTAATGACTAAAATGTCTGTGGAGAGAAAGTGAAAAATAAAAATACTGTTACTCAACTCATCACATCATCATTGAGCATAAAACAACTCAAAAACCAGAGTGTATCACTTAGGCCGTACTATCTGAATAGGCATAGACAGAAAAATTATATGTCACATTCAATTGGCATCACACTTACACTCGAACATTATCAGTTAAGGAAGCCAAATCTCTACTTATACAGGACTGAAATCTAAGTTTTTTTCCATTTTGTAGATTTATTTTAAGAATGAACTAATGAAAATAAGTGTATTCTTGTAAACTTAATCATACTAGGCTGTTCTGGGAAGTTACAAAAAGATTCTGACACGGGCACTTGATGAGTGTTTGACATAAGAAAGAAGGACTACATTCCAAAAAAGCACAGATGAAAAGAATTCTGAATATCTTATGTTCTCTGCAATTCTCAAACCCACTAGTTTTTAAACATTAACTTTTGATATCTATAATCCTAACCAATAAATTATCTGCAAAATAACTGAGTTCATCTCAATGACTTTTTGAATAATATTTCTAACCAGTAGGTACAACTTTGTAAATGGTATCTCATAAATCAAAGGTCAATCAGGGTATTGAGAGCTGTGGTATCCAAAAATACCCCACAACTTTGCATCCAAGGCTTGAACTTAGATACCCTTCAGTGTCCTACTAAATCCCAGATATCTTCATCTGCTTGAATGAATCATTTATCTTTGTTAGGGTTCAGTCCCTTCTCCTGTTGATGGACTTTCAACTGCAAATAAATTCTTTAAAGATTTCTGTTTCTTCAGTTAATTCAGTAATGTTAATACGATAGAGGTTTTTTAACTAAGAAGGAAAGTTCTTCTTCTGCTATTAGAAACCTTATTCTAAGTTTTACATTTTCTCGCATTTTATATACAATTAAACTAATTCACTGCAGAGTTTTAATGCTGTGTGAGTCATATCTAATTGCAAATGTACACTCACTTTTGGAAGATCCAGTCTAAACACAACGAGATACTTATGTTCATAGCAGCTCTGTTTCATGTTGAAAAAGATTTCCACGGAAAATACTCACATTAGCTGTATTTCCACACGAAATATAACCCACAAAACACCAATAAACCCACCCACCCCTCTCCAAAAAAGAAAGCCAGACCAAAAAACTCAAAACAAAAAAGCCCAATCAACGAAAAAATCCTAACCAAACCAAAAAAACCCCACAATCCTTGGGAGGATAATTAATAATATTAGTGAAAAGCACATACATTCTGAAGTAATTTGTATGAGAATTTGCTAATTCTCTAGTTTTAGTATGATCTGCTTTTTCGTTTATTTGAACACCAGAGTAATGAAGACAACTCTCTGCCAAGTGCTGAAGACAACTGTGTGCTGAACGCAGTTTGTATTTCAGTAACCACAATCCTCCTACTATCAAAGATCCTAATTTATGGGGATAAATACAGTACAATATACTGTAGTGGTGTAGAAACCCACCAGAAGGCCTAGCAACCATTTACAAACCACTTATATTTTACTTGAGGATTTAAATAGCTCTTGTGTGAAACTTTGTACAGTGACTACTTCATCTGCTAAGATAAAGCAGACTTCCCATTGATAAGTTAGCAGCAAGCTAAACGTGGAATAATTCCTATATCCAAGTGTACATCAACTTATTATAGTCTAATACTTACTGACCACACCTAGAACATCTCATTGGGCAAGGGATGTTTGTGTCTTTCACAGTCACCTCTCTGAATCACCGAACTTTCAGGACATTTTTCTCATCTTGCACGTGTGTTTCAACTTCACTGGATTGTGACAAGCATAACCATGAATAAATACCAGCTAACTCTCACTGTGGAACTGCAATCTCCACACAGCCTGCAACATTTCAAAAACTAAGTCAGAAAGCCAAATTTACCATCTTAACATGCAATAATTTTGCTCTTCAACCCCTTGAAAACCACCCGTAAGTAGACAAAACAAGCAGTGATAAGCTTGTGGGGCAGAAAAATCAAATAAGTTGTTAATAAAATTTTATTACTTTAACTTAATCTATTAACTGGGTAACTTGAGGCATTTTTATTTTCTTCTTTACTTAAGAAATATTATGTTCCATACCATGAAGAGATTAATATTTAAAGCAGTATTGCTTATGAAAATAACAGGACAACTGAAACTGCATTGTTTTAAGAAGAGTTTGAGTCAATTTTAATATGAAATTGCTGAAATATTCCAAAGGATCTAAATACTGAATTGAAAAATCCAGTTACCTTAATGAACAGCTACCTGAAACATCTTATGTCCACTAAAGTTTTCTTTAGTGAATTATGTTGACATGCTCTCTATTTTACTAATTAGATGATGAATAGCAGGAAAAACAGCAAATAGCAGAGGTAGAGATTCAAGAAATTTCTAAAAGTTACAAAGGCAAAAAAAAAAGGCATCAAACTCTGGCAAAAGCTGCAATGAAATGTAGCATCAAGACACAAAGTAAAACTGAAAGGTATTTTTTCTATTCAGTACTCAAAGAAAAAATGAGTCAGCATTAAAACCCAATTCTTGTTGCTGCATCTGCATGCATAAGAGTGAATATTACTCATCATTAAAGTACAGATGGACAGACCATCATGAAGTGATTTTGGTAAACTTTGTGAAATGTATCTCAGCAAACATTAGTAATAACTACTAGGAATATTTACTTGGGATCATTGAGTCACAAAGGGCATGATAAACATAGGGACACGTTCTTGGCATGACTGAGAAATGAGTTTTGGCCTGGTTGAGGTCTCCCATATGTGTCCTGTAAGCCCAGCTAATGAGGCAGGACAACCATTGAACTTGGACAAATTAATATGACATGAATAGGAGAATCTGCAGAGGCAATGACAGAGATTAAAGTAGGTCACATTCTCACAATTTAAATAGAAACAGTCTAGACAGCATTAGCATGAGCCTCGTAAGACTTGTGCTGAAACCCTCAGCACAAATCTGTAACACCTATTATGACTGACAATAAATATAAGAATAGAACAACTAAGAAAAAATCATAGATATACATAAAATGAGGAAAAAAGAAAAACTGCTTTGGTTTTATCTGGAATTCAGTGGATGAAAAATGTTTGCAGCATACCCAATAAACAGGATAAAAAACAACCAATATAACAATTCTTTTGAGATAATTTCCCTTCAAATGATGCTGATTGTAACAAAAAATATACACCTCCCTGTTATTTTACACGAGTATTGAAAAGGCTTGTTTTCTCTAAAGCTCTTGGCAGAACACACAACTTTAAAAAAGAAAAAAGCCTCAAATAGCCCACCAAAAAAGCTATTGTATAAAGGAGTAAAGCAGCAGTGACATGATGAAGACAAACAACTGAATGTCTAACATGAAAAACTGAGATAGGAAAAAACGTTCTCAGTTTAAATAAATGGAAAAATAATTTTTACACAAAAATAACAACTGATTATCATTTAACACTTATATAATATGTGGTCTGACCAGTTTCCAGGTGAAACTTCCAGTCAATTTTTTTGGTTACCACAGAAACTTTTTCAGTGTTGTGCACATCCCCCTACCATAAAATGGAATGATATAACAACCAAACAATTTTCAAAGTCATGGATATTTTGTAATGTGCTGTGTAATGAGAGGATATTTTTGCAGTAACAAGGAGGTTATCTTTTTAGTGCTTGTTTATCTATGTTCCAGTAGTAGAAGTACTTATAATAAAAAGGTGCTTTTCAAACTGCAGTACCTTCTACAAGAAAAGGTGTTAAGCTTCATTATATGGTCATGTTGCCATTTTGGGTAGTTATATTCCACCAAAAACCTTTACTAGGCTACCCCAACTTTTTTTTCTCACTCCAACATTCTTTATAAAACAAATTGGAGTGTAATGGTTAATATTTACATTTATTAGAATTTGTCCTTGATTTTTACATCTTCAAGACACATAAGTCTGTGTACCTTATGTATATTAGGTGAGCACAGAAGTACCACAGGACTCAAATCTTTAACATATAAGCAAAATAATATATTGGGATCATACAGCATTGTGTAATCTAATCCAAAGCCTCACATATTTCAAATACGTTTTAGGCAAACCCACATTTTATGTATATATATATATATATATATATATGATAAACTATTCAGTTACCCACCAATTAAGTTCTATAGCTGCTTTAAGCGTAGAATAGATGAATTTTCCTGTCATCCTCAAACAAATAGTTATGCTGTTTTCAAAGAGGTAGAAGTCCCTTTGTGACACAGTTAATAAAACAAAAATTATTCTAAAATGGCAAAGGGAAATTTTGAGTCTAGAAACAAAGTAAATGTTTCTGCTCTAATGTTTGTTTTTTTTCTGAGAATTACCATTAGAAAAGTAACAGTAATACTAGATATTGCCTGGTGTTTTTTCCGATGTTCATGCTGTTTCTTATTAGAAATCTATTCAGTGTATTTAGCCAAGTACATGCATATATACCAGCTTTTTATTACTGCTTTTAACTATCTTTTCAAGACACACGCATGGTTTTGGTATTCACAACTACAAGTGTTGAAGCAACAAGACTCAAATGTGAAAAAAATGATGGCATAAATCTTGTGTCTTCAAGATCTCAAGATGAAACACAGAAATAAGTAATGTCTTCAGACTCACCTTGGGCTCAGGAGAGCCCAAATTACTTAGAGAGTTCTGAGAAGTAGACTGACTTTATTATACACATCAATATCAAATGTTACTCAAGTTGAAAGGCATCTGCCTTGGACACATCTTTATATGATTCTCAGCCATGGTTTTAAACCAAGATTTTCCCAGGGAGATTAAACAGCTTAACAGCCAGATGCTGCAGAGCAGTATTTGGCACATGTAGAGCTGATGAAGTTACTGACTCTGAAGTGAACAGAAGAGACTGCAAATGTTCCCAATCCTTACAATCAAAACAGCAGAATGTATAGGTAAAAACTTTTAGCTGAGTAGTGTGTGGCTTAAAGCAGAAGTAAATACCAACTGGTACATGGACATTTAGTCTATATGGGTTATCTTGATATCCAGCTATTCCACTTCCAATAATTCCAAGTTATACAGAGTAGACAGAAAAGTAGATTTCAGCATTTAGGAAGAGTTGTTCTTGTTCTGAAAGTTCTGAGAGCTCACTAAATGGGCCAGTAACAAAGCTTTCCAATTTTACTGAAAGGTATTCTAAGTATATAGGAAGATGATTCATCTAGTCTCATAGACTGCCTTGATTCAAGTAGTACCATAAGGATGGCCCAAATTGTTACTGGTGTCAATAACTTTTTTCAAAATTGTAACATTTAATGTAAAATATTCTATTTTTATGAATTCTAATTAATATTCTATTCTAGAGAATAATAATGTCTCAGAGGGAAGGATCCTCCCAGATTTCCAGGGTCAGTGGCTGCACAACATGAACAGAGAAATTATTTCTCAGATACTGCTACATTAACTTTGCACGTAACATAGAACTATTTTGGTTTTCATTGCAAAGTAACATTCTGGATGCATCCTTGCTATGGATAAGTGACATGAATAATGTCCTGATTTCCTTCATCAAAATACCTCATTTTGTACTCAACATTGCAGACTGTAAAAATGCATCCTTCTTCATTTTCAGGAGCAGAAAATTTCAGCAAAAACAAGGCCAGCTATATATTCGAAATTTCAAAAGTCCGCATTTGAAAAACCTCACCTGTAGTATCTGGTAAATAGTGCTGATTATTCTCAGTTCAGCTGTGCAGAATTTAATGAAAAACAAATCCAGAAAAATGATTACTGGAACACTCCCAATATCTTTAACAAAATTTCAGGGAGCTGAAAGCTGCCTGAAGAAAAAGACCTATATGTTCTTCTACTATTTTCTTACAAATCACCTGCAGCAAACAGGATGGCACTCACTTTTCCCTTCTGAATCAAAACAGCAGTAGTACTTTTTTCCCAAGCAAGTTACAGTAGGGGCTGGCAGGCCAACAATTATGGTTTCATAGATAAGAGTATATTATATGCACTGCTGTAGTGACAACACTATAGAAAACCCTCTAGTATTAAGCCAGTGTGAGGAAACACTCCATCAATCCCAGCCAGAAGACAGCATTCTTTATTGTCTGTATGAAATAGATTAGCATGTTTATCTTACCTCTCAAGGAAAAGATGCCAATGTCATAGGCTACATCAAGTTTAGAGCACTGGCCAGCATTTTTTGCAGCGAGACACAGACTGTGACGCCCACAGAGAGAAAGGTCATGGTTCAACTCCTAGAAGCAATCCCCCTGGAGACCTCTTACAGGGTTTACTGAATGTCAGAAGGTTTTGCTGTTCCTGTCTGCTAGACTTGTGCTGCAGATAGACAGCAGGATTTCAGCATACAGTTTGCCTCTTTCCATCAGCTTCTAAATTCTATTAAAAGTGCCTATGGCACTCCTCTGCTAGGAAACATTTAGCACTGTCACAGACACTCATTCCGAGAAGTCATTTCAAGGCACCAGAGTGCTTTTTAAAACCTCTGCTGTGTATGCATGAGCACAAGAGTCTACAAGTACCTGCACACAGATACTACCCGAAAAAAGTTACTAATGACCTCCATACACTAACCTAGAGGTGACAACAGAAATTAAACCATGCCCTCAGCTATTTTGGTTACAGTTCTGTTATTCTGAGAGAGCACTTCTGGCCGTGTTCACACTTTATACAAGACAGTTTTCCTCCTAAGTTTGTTTTTTTCCCTGTATATGCACTTTGGTACCTTACCAGAGAAGGGAGCAGTCCTATGTTCTACTCTGGCAGTGAGGTCTCCCATGAACATACAACTAAAACCTATCTGATATGCTATTTCAATTCCAAAGACTCATCTTGCCACTCCATCCACTGACTTATAAGCAAATCCATGGTCATACCAAAACAAACAAAATCCATGGATTTTGTGATACAGTAAAGACCTTCAATCACTGGCACATAACAGTGCCATTCTGCTTGCCCCATATCCCCATTATTTACCCAGGAGAAAAACAGCATTTTAGGTTCTCTACAGATTTTCCAAGTAAGGGAATTACAAGTTTTCTGAGTGAGGGCAAGGAAATGAGACTAAAAGTTTGAAATTCATGTGAAGCTCAAATCTTTACACTGAGAATATACATGTATATATATATATAAACACAAATAATAAGATTCCAATGAGATACAAATTATCTTTTGCTGAATACTGTTGTCATTAGCCCATATTATATTTATATGAAAAGAGTGACTTCAATTTCTTTCCTAAATTGAATACAAACAATATCTTTCCAGTAGGTCCACTAAATAGTTATTTGTCAGAGCTCCACATTGAGATGATAGTAGTAAAATTGTAATTCTGATGTGTATGTGGAAGCTTTACAAGATTTATCCATATTCTACCTTTATTTCTACCCAGAGAACTTCATAAGGACTAAAGTGTCTTCATGTTTTTTACAATGAAATTATTATTTTAATTGGCAACAGAAGCTACAATTTAGTCTCTAATTAAAGGCAAAGAAATAACAAAAAACTACCATAAACATTTCATCCCTCAAAACCTAATCAAGAAATAAAGCCAGAACTGAACAGTAGATGTGAAAAATATAAACATTCATTTAGTTAACCCATTTGAAGGTGTTTTCCTGGTTTCATTCATAACCACCAGTCAGGTTGGAAGCTAAATTACTACCTGCTGGTGACTGTTTAGTAATTTACATCAAAATAGGTGGAGATCTCAACGTCATGATTTCCAAATTGTTTTGAGACGTGTCTGCTATTTAGACAATTCAGGAAAGAAGCCAGTGACAGGGATTCCTTCTGACTCAGTTATTTCAGTAGAGGAGGAAGTTTTCTTTAGTTTGTAGTTTTCCACTCCAGTACGTTTTAAAATATCTCCTATGATTCATATAAAGAAAGAGGACATAGAGAAGAACAATAATGCAAGATGCAGAAATGGTTGAAACCACTGAGATTGTTGAAAGGGAAAATAGTAGTTCATAAACCTCTTTTTCTTTTAATTTTTTTTCTTTCAAGAAGAATGTTTTTATGACTGCAGTGGAATTTAATAAGGTTATAATAGAAAACTCTGACCAACTGCCATATTCAAAAAGCATACTGAAAATCTTGCAGAATTACCCTGACAATCAGACAAATATCCTCCAACTATTTTTCTGTAATGGCTAGCTGCACAATTCATATTTAAATGTATGACTGAGAGGATTAAGAAGATAAATGCAGTTTCAGACTATGAGAGTATTCTAGTCAATAGATTAATTTTACTTAGAAGACAAATTTATTCCCAGATGAAAAATGTTTATATCTTGCAGTAGTTTTATGTCAATTACATTATGTCTCTTAGAAAAAACCCCACACTGCTAACAAAGGAAGTTTATTAGGTAGAGACAAGTTTTAAAAGATAACCCACTTTTTGCAGTGTTTCTAATTAGACTATCCTTCTTATAGGATCTTAAAAGCAGGATGTTCAAGTAAGCGAAAGCCACTGTATTTACAAGTTCAAGAGGAATCCCAGCAGTCCTGCCTCCTTTCATGTGTAATCACTGCTTGTGGAAGCAACTATTGAAGGCTGTGGCTATGCTGAAGGCACCTGGCTGTGTTCCTAACTGCACTCAGATGAAATGAGGCAGAGATGAGAATTACTGAAAGTGAAACCTCTACTATGTTCTTCCCGAGTGCTATTCTGCTTTGTCTCGTAAATCAAAGCTAAAAAGCTTCTCTGATTTTTCAGTGGTTGCCAATAGAAACTATTAACCACTCATACTAGGTGGGAGGCCAATATGTAATAGGATGTAACCAAGAATACTATTTTCCTAGAAATAACCTGACATCTAGAAGAGAAAAAATAATTTCTTCCTGCTCCAAACACTCCTTCTAATGTAACTTCATGGAAGAAGGATGAGGGCAAATTTTTAGACCCAGGGCCTGAGATATCCAATATTCCTGTCCCACTACAGTTATGCAGGAGGCTCACATTAGAGCTGCAGTAGTTGGTAGTGACAGCACAGACACCCGCTCGCATGTCTGGGGAACGTGGGCCTACAGAAAAGAGGAATCAGTTAACTCATTTAAATCAATCCCTTTGTGCTCCCCACTCAGCTCCTGAAGGCTGCCAGTCTGCTGTTCAGGCTTCCACAAGTGCCTGACCTTTCCTCTAAGCATATTAGCCTACAGCAGATCCAGCCTCAGCAGTCCTTTGGGGCCGTGGACTTTGCTGAGTTTTATCCGACAATCAGTGTTCTGAGCCCCAGGCAAATCCTTCAGTGCTGCTCTTCTTATCACAAAGTAATTACCTGGCCTTTCTTATGGCCGGTTTGAATTCACGGGTTGAACTCACTGAAAAGGTTACAGAGTCAAAAATATAAAATTAGAACTTCCTTTCAGTCAGTTTTCCTGAGTTCATACCAGATGGAGTCAGCAACTTGAGAAGTCTGACAGGCAACTTGACTGAGTCTATCAGATGGTCAACCGGTATCTTTCACGTTTGCCAAAACATTTAGGGATAAAAAACAGAAGCATATTCTATTGACATTAAAAGACATAGACTAGAGACAGATTTCTGAAATGACACAGTAAACCACTCTGGAGTGGGAGGATTTTTTGCATAAGAATTACAGACTTTCTCTCTAAAGCAGAGTGACTGTTGTCTACAAACATTAAACCGTTTCATGTGGAGTTATAGTCAGGGCAAGTACTTTGGGAAACAAAAGAAGACATTTCTCTGAGGAGCTGATTTATTTGCTTTCCAAAAGACAGTATGTAATTAATCAGCTAAAGAAACGTGGACTAAGTCCTGGAATATCTGTATGCTATGCTTTGTCTTGTTCCAAGCATACTTTTGTTCATAGTAAGCTGGACAAACACTGAAATCTGTGACATTTGCAGATCACAACTGGATTGATTTCAAATAGGTTCATATTCCTGGACTACCTGAATTTATTATTTTGAGATGCTGTCATACCCAATGCAGATCCAACAGGATCTTTCAGCAGCTTTTCATTGAGGGCCATCCTGCCCTCACCTCTCCTCTTACTAGACTAGAAGCTCAGAAAGAAGATATACAAAGCTAAATATTGCCGATAACGTTTTTGTTAAATATATTGCAACTCTCTAACATTTCCAGATAATATAATATGAAGCTACATAGTAAAAATGATAAATATTTGATGATTGGATGCATTGATATTTATCCCATTTCACATTAAGTGGATTTAAATTTAAAAATCAATAGCAATCCTCCCTGCCCATCTGTTATATATATCTCAATTTCTAAGATGTAAAAGTAGATGAAAACTTCATCTTTTGTTCTTAGGAAAAAAAGCCCCTTCACATTACTTGTGAAAGACTTTTTCTGAAAACGTTATTTTGGTTAAAGTTATAGTAATTCCTATTAGTGGATGAAGACAATGTGCAAACAATTAAAGAAATACTGTGCATTTCATCTCCAACCATGTAGTTTTTGGATCAAGAATTAGTCAAGAATATTACTTATAAAGTGTTTTAATTTCCANACAGTATGTAATTAATCAGCTAAAGAAACGTGGACTAAGTCCTGGAATATCTGTATGCTATGCTTTGTCTTGTTCCAAGCATACTTTTGTTCATAGTAAGCTGGACAAACACTGAAATCTGTGACATTTGCAGATCACAACTGGATTGATTTCAAATAGGTTCATATTCCTGGACTACCTGAATTTATTATTTTGAGATGCTGTCATGCCCAATGCAGATCCAACAGGATCTTTCAGCAGCTTTTCATTGAGGGCCATCCTGCCCTCACCTTTCCTCTTACTAGACTAGAAGCTCAGAAAGAAGATATACTAAGCTAAATACTGCCAATAATGTTTTTGTTAAATATATTGCAACTCTCTAACATTCTCAGATACTATAATATGAAGCTACATAGTAAAGATGATAAATATTTGATGATTGGATGCATTGATATTTATCCCATTTCACATTAAGTGGATTTAAATTTAAAAATCAATAGCAATCCTCCCTGCCCATCTGTTATATATATCTCAATTTCTAAGATGTAAAAGTAGATGAAAACTTCATCTTTTGTTCTTAGGAAAAAAAGCCCTTCACATTACTTATGAAAGACCTTTTCTGAAAATGTTGTTTTGGTTAAAGTTATAGTAATTCCTATTAGTGGATGAAGACAATGTGCAAACAATTAAAGAAATACTGTGCATTTCATCTCCAACCATGTAGGTTTTGGATCAAGAATTAGTCAAGAATATTACTTATAAAGTGTTTTAATTTCCATTTTTCATAACAGGCTCTATGTTATCTTAATAGTCTGATTAAAATTTACAATTGTGTAACACTACTTGTTCTATTTATGATTGAGGGAAGCAGATTTACTTCTGAAAGCAAAAGCCTTCAAGAAAAAAACATTTAAACATACACAGTTGCTTCTTTTAATTCCTCCATCATTACATGTAGACCATATGTTACAATTCACACACAGACTCTGTGTATATGGACATATATATATATTCACTATATATTGTGATGCATATAGTGTTGCCAGCATGATACATCTTCCATTTATGCAAAAAGTAGCAGCTATGACTACTTATTTTAGCATACTAATATTAAAGTTTACCACTCTCAGATTTTCCAACTTAAGCAATTTTTTTTAATAAGCTAGTTCAATATTATATTTGTATACATCAAGCCATAGTTCTCTTCCCCCTCCTCCGTCATATGTACTTTTTTGGAAGAATTTATGTAGATTTAATACTGTATCTGTGCTATATAAGTAAATAATTTTAATTTGGCCATCTGCCCTGGAAAATGCTTCCATGTAATACATCTCCAAGGCCATACTCAGGCTTGCACACAGAGGCATCAGGGAGGATA
This sequence comes from Daphoenositta chrysoptera, assembly GCA_013397915.1. Lineage (NCBI taxonomy): Eukaryota > Metazoa > Chordata > Aves > Passeriformes > Daphoenositta > Daphoenositta chrysoptera. The sequence goes on from VZRO01002485.1 coordinate 338,418, forward strand.
TCTAATGAAAGTTTATGAGGGCAGCAGATGTTCATTCCTGCTGTTTGATGTTGGTGAGGGCTGGAACTTTACCACGAAGAAATCCAAGAATAGAAGAAGTCACAAGAGCAACATGCAAGCTTCCTGCAAACACACTACTAATCAGATCAGTATTAAAACTGGAAGGAATTAATGTGCAGGCAGTTCCAGGAGCTTCTTTAGTAGTTTAGTCCTCTTTGGTATATTCCCTTCTCTTACTTGTAAACACAACTCAGAACTCACCATCGGTCATGCCTATTTTAGGAAAGCTGTGTAAGGCTTTGGAGGCTTTGAGGTCTCAATATAATCAGAGCCTTCTTACCATGAAGTGTCTTCAACTAGAACACAGGAATTTACTCAACTGTTTATGCCTGTTGGACCTAAAATTTACTGACTAGAATGGTTGTTTCATTCATACAAAGTGTGTAGCAAAATTAAAAAATTACACATATATCTTTATCACAGATTCAATAAGTGGTACCAGGAAATTTTGTGTCTGTTTTTTAGCAATGAAAATATTCAAGTGCTTAAATTATTTATAAGCATAAACTTTGTTTTCCATAGTGTAAGTGGCACTCACAGACCTAAAACTAATTGGTTTTCAATGGGTTTCTGGTTTCTACTTATGTAATTAATTTATGATTATGAAAATTAGGCTCCTAAGTCACCTAAAAACTGTTAACAAATTTCTATTAATGAATAATTAAATTCACAAATATTAAATGAGCAATTACATGACAGATACACCAAGGGATGAATAGTAGCAAGCAAGGATTGCTTGTAGTTATCTGTTGATACACTTCCATTCTGGTTTCTGAACCATCACTTTCATACAAAATTTTCCCAAGTATTAACCTTTCTAGGAATAAATATGAACTTATCATATGAACATAATTTAGGACTATCTACTATTGACCTTATTGTTAGGGTTCTTTCTTTGGAGTGCAGAAAGAAGATACAGGCAGGGCAGTTTCAATGAAGTAAACTAGAGATTTAGCATCTACTAAGAGCCATATAGATCAAAATACACAGCAAGAACCCCTATCAATAGGTAACATATTTCAGTCACTCGATTTTTACCACATACATAAAAAATCTCATTGGTTTCTGTTACACAAGTGACTGTAACCTCGGAGGAAAGACAAATGGAAAAAAGACTTTCATGCACTTCACTGGGGTTTAGATTAAGGTTTTAGTGACCAATAGATCAGAGAAAGAATAGAATTCATTATGTTAAAAATTCAGGCTCCTGCAACAATTATCCAATGTGAAAATATATTCACACAGTATTCTCAAAACTTCCTTTTCCATAGGTCACTTCAAAGGACATGTACATATGTACATTTTAAAAGGTTACATTAAATGGAAAACACAGTCGAGAGAGAAAAATTTCCTAACTATATTTTTCTAAAGAAACACGGAGCTTCCTCCACAATCCCAAGCATTCAACGGGAATATCATTCTATGCAAAGAGCAAATGAAAGGTACAGCAGAAGCAAATTATTCATGGCATTCCTATAGGTGACAATAATAATTACAGAAGTTAAAATTCCTGTCCTTTTACATATTCCCCTTTCTATGCATTTACATCTTATTTTCAAGATAATTTGGTTTCTAGTAAAATACTTCCAGTATTTTCAAATTTTCATTTTCCTTGTGTTAGGACTTATTTTGGGCAATGCAGCAGTAAAACAAAGTGAACAACCAACCTCCAGATAGATATGTGCAAAATCAGCCTCATTTCCATGGTGTCATTTCTTTTGTCTCAGAAATTTTCCACCTTATTTGAGCTTTTATGATTAGTATTTTGTACAGCATGATTGCATGGGCAAATCACTGCAGACCAGAAATGTTCTTTCCCATACCCAGATCCTAATTAGCCACTTTGAAATGCATTTATTTATTTTTTTAAAAAGAAAAGAAAAAGATTGTGACATTATTAAAAATAGGATCTCCCCAGAACATTTTTTTCTGTTATAGTTCTTGTCTCTCTGCTCCCCTTAACATTTCCTGAAAACAGTTTTGCTGTGTTGTGTGAAATAACGGGGGCACAGACACTGTTAACCAGTCATGCTTCTTAATTTTTCTTGATGAATTATATTCTGATTCCCTGCCCTGACTTTATTAGAATCCAAATGGACAGAAACAGCCTTATTGCCACAATTAAGTATTACAGGCTAGATAAATGCAATACTGATAGTGAAAAACTAACTAAACCAAAAAAATCACTCTTTTAATTCACACTTTCAAGCATTAGTCTTTCAATCTTCTACATAAATTCCCACAGCTTGTTGGTAAAATCTGCAAATCAACCCATTTGAAATTTTATCTGAGAAATGCTATAATGCAACAGAATTACCTTTTGGCTAAACCACTGCTAAACTTCTCCTAAACTACATCATCAAAATACCATCTTCCAAGAGAAACCATGTGTCTGTGCTCTGTCATTTAGTGACTAAGAGTATAAGTCAAATTAATAGATGGATTAGATAAAACTATGTTAAGGATAAATTAAGTATTGATAAACTTGATAAAACATGATATTACTCTCGTGTGCCACAACACAGAATGACATATGGCAGAACCAAATGTCAATTTAAAATGCTTTAATGTGCTACAGACTTGAATCAGCACAGTGATATGACAAGAATCCTAAATAACAAAATAAAAAACTGTAAGAGTAGTGAACACTTTCAGCTTTTAGCTCTAGTTTAGCCAAATATAAGACTACAGATAAAAAAAAAGACTACACACCAAAACCAAACCCAATACCCAGCGAATGTGATTACTATCTTTTTAGTTAATCCTTGTATCAATAAAAAGACTTCTATAAATAGTTGAACACTTGCTAGCAATGGGTCTTAGGAAAAAATTTAAAGGAAGACTAGTAACCAACATTAAAATTGTTAATTTCACAGTTAAGATCAGTGTCACTGTTTCACACGTGAAGACCAGTCATCAAGGAATCTCATGTATGAATGTACATATAAACAGTAAGAGAAGTTTTCTGCTTTGGATACTATGCAGGAATAACAATACATTACAGAGATTTTAAAATCCTGTATCCATAGGACTGTCTTGGTACATTTGCAAATCCTATTTCCTAATCCACTTGATGTTTGTATATTGACAATTACAACAGTCCTTTAAAGAGATTTATTCTACAAACAAACTATGATCCTTTCTTAAATATTTTTTTACCTCAAAACAGATATTTAGTCAAAATTAGCTTCGTACTTTTTGAATTATGTGTACAATTTCTCTGCTTCTAGCAGAAAAATAAGACTCAACAGAAACATGGTAAAAGCAGATATGATGTATGCTTAAGAGAGTAACAACCATTTCATAAATCACGTGCTGCAGTTGTCATATACATTTTCACTTTCATGAGAGCAGAGCTATACCTTCTACCAAAATCTGCAATCTTCACAAATTGTCAGGGTCTGACAAGGGACTCATCTAGGAAAGCATCAGAAAAAGAAAAAATGTATTTGCTCCATATAAGCACTTGGAATCTGGATCTCAGTTGAAACACTAAGAAATGAAGGCATCCACACTACAGAGATAGTATGAGCTTCCATTTCACAATAAGCAAAGAGCAAGTAGGTGAAAATGTATATTTAAAAGAAAGAAAAATAAAAATAAAAAATAATTATTAATCTTGACTTCTACAGAAAACAAAAAGGTGGTGGTTAGTGTATGTAATGCTATCTAAACTGGCTGCCCTGGGGACTGATATAATTTTCTTTAGCCAGAATGCAAACAGAGTGTCTCACAAGCTTTCCAATGAACTAAAACACGTAAGAACCATTTAAAGAGATGACAGGACATTAATTAATTTAAAAGCTCCTGAAAAGCCTGTTAGGAAGAACACTATATGAACAGAATTTTTATTGGAACTGTAACAGATAAATAACAGATCTTTCCCATTAGTTCCTCTATTTTACACGGTTCTCCCGACACTCACTTCCAACCACTTGCAAGCATTCCACTGCATGACACCAGAGACTGCTCCAGACTCTAAAATATAGAATGGGACACAAAAATCAACCAACCAACACTCTGATAGTGGGTAAAAATTCCTCACTAACCTCAGTCACTAACTGATGATTGCTATAGGCCTGACACAATTGATCGCGGATTTGTAACTATCGCAAGCCATACCTTTTCCAACATTTTAGTCCAGCCATTTTTTTTAAATTCAAAGAAAGGAAAAGACTGGTTACTGTGTTCCTCCCACTTTAGATACCAGGTTAAAAAGCATGTCTGTAGGGATATAATATTTATAATTTATGCTTACGACCAAATAAATATAATGAAGACACTGTGAATAGACAACAATCAGATTTCTCAAGGATATCAGCAGATTAAACTTTCATCAACTTACTATGTCCTTAGAAGACAGGAAGAAATTAACAACTATGACCAGAAAATGGCCCAAACAGGTTTTTTTTAGAAAAGAGAATCAGGTTCTGTGAGATTTCATATGACTTACCTGTCAGGGAAGGGATCGTGTGAAGTTTAGGTGAGGGTTTTAAGAATGGGCTAGATGTCAGGAGTTAGTTACTATCTTCATCTTATTTTTGAAGACAGAGGTAGCCTCGTTGTCCCGTTTAGGTCTCTTTCAATAGAACCCCACTCACCCAATGATTGCTATGCAACTCAGAGTAGGTCTCCTTGCTGTATAACACAGCAGAAACCTATTTGGTAGGTTTTGGTATATTTTAAAATACTGGTTTAAGAAAAAAATATGAAGTAGCTAAGGGAAGGCATAATTCTAAATCAGCAGAAATAAAGATCTTTGATAATCACCACTGAGTTTCACAACTTACTTAAGACTAATATTACACACAGTCAGTTTTGGCTACTAGATAGGAAAAGTAACTGCACTGGCCATTACCTAGTAACTACTTATAGCAATGCATAGTGATGGCCCAGCAGAAAATAAAAAGTTTCACATCCTATTTAACTAGCAAGTAATATACAACCTGGTTCCACAGCCTTGATGTCAATTTACACTATTGGCATTAGAGCTAATTGAGTAAGATTCAGGGCAAAAGAAGTGAAATTCTTCTTCATCTTTTATGTGGGAAGAGCTTGTGTTCCAGTTGTTATATGTTAATGTAAATATTAAATTAACATTTTTATAGTAACAAAATAGCAAATCCTCTTAAACATATTTCCAAAATCTTTGATATTATAGAGAAACTAATTGACCTAGACAAGAAGCAGCATGAGAGACATTATTATTTCCAGCTGAACAACAGACTGAGTTAGAGACAAGCAAATGTAGACAACCTACCAGCTATGTATCTCTTCCTTTTTAAATGACAGTACAAAAGAACTGATGGATTCAAAATAGATATTGAACAACTAGATTATAGACAAACATGGAGATCTGCTACCAGCCATCTGGAATCAGTTTCTTTTTACTTGCCTTAGTATCGTGTTTTAAGAATTCAAGCTGCAAACACATTGAAGTAACCCAAAAATCATTTAACAACTTGACATACAGAGAGAGAAAGAGCTGAGGCAGGAGAAATGTATGTGGTTCCCAGGAGGATAATCCACCTGAGTTATAACATTTCCAAATGTGCTGCATAATGTAAGTATTAATAGGACACAGGTGCCTTTGCTGTTGCATAGAAACAGGTGCACTGAGGCGAATCAAGTTATTTTTAATAAAGTAATTTCCATTTTAGACAACATAAGGTGGAGATTCTAGAAACAGCTTCCAAATTCTGAAGTGCCTGTTGCTGCCCACTAACACACATGAGTCTTTTGCTTTGCAAAAATACATTATACCGTGTTGGATGAAACCTCAGAACTGGAGATAGGATAAAACCTTGGTGCCAAAAATTAATCCAGGAAACACTACCATTCAAGCATATCTACCAAGATAAAGGTCTAAAAGAGAAAAGACATATGCCACTGGAATTTTAACTGGCATGCAGATTAACCAAATTAAATCAATGTCATAAACAAGAAGAGGGGGGAAAAAAAAGATAATTAGATATGCTATAATAGTATCCTTAGTTTGTGCTGCAGCTTAAAACCTAAATAATTTTGTAAAAACAATATGCTGCCCTTACTGCAAAATGCTGTAATAGTATTGCAATACAGTCTCAGGCTCTGATTGTAAAATAATGGTAGAGCAGGATTAGATGTACTTAGATAAAAACATCGCAAAAACCAAGGGGAATTTCTGAACACAGTGTCAGCAACATACTAGCCAGGTTGGAATCCTTTTATCAGAGAAGCAATCTAAGCCAGCATCTAAGCTTGGCAAGTAAAACCTCTGATGAACACAACCTTTTCATCTCAGGTTCATCACTACCCACATGGAGTTATTGAAATGGCAAGCCTTTGGAGAATGTCTGGCTACCATTGGTTCTAGAGTCTTCAGAACTAATCAAAGTATGAGGAAATTATCTACATTTTTAGCAGGTTCTTCTCTCTTTCCTCACTTAAACTATTCTGAAACATTGTTCAGTGTCAAGAAGCAGCTGTAGTACTCCAACACAGAAATAGTTCATTTAACTGCTAAGCACATGATAAATAGCTTCAATTATTTGCAGTCCAAGGGGGCAACGTTTTATGCTGATTAAAGACTTGGTGCCTTAAAGTCAGAAGTATTTGCCCTAATAGCATTTTGGCTGCAGAATATAACTACCTTCTTGTACTAGATTTGTTCCATAAAATCCAATTCCTGGAATATGTCTCCCTACTTCTGCAGGATCCAGCAGCATCCCCATTTCAACTCCAGTATATCTCCCATCCAAATTTATGTATAGCTTTTTAGAAGACTCTGAAGGTAAAAGATTCCATAAAAGACATCATAGCCATAGTCTATAAAACAGTATAGCCTACAGATAAAGGAGAAATGGAGATGAAAATGAGGATACAGATGGGTAATTAAAATTGTATTTTTACATCTGTTATTACAAACCAAGACCTGCATTAACCCTGACCATAGGGGAAAAAATATTACAATGCTGAAAAGCATGAGAAGCTTCCAGTATATAGTGAAATACCAGATGTAACCTACCTCATGCAGTTAAATACTGAACATGGCTTTCAGACCACATAACGTACCAGACATTTGTATTTCAGCCTTCCTTAGTAATAGAAAACTTGTGGCTTTTTTCTCCTTGGGAAGATGATAACGGATGTGCAGTCTTAACATCCCAAGAAGATATATTATTTATCAGGAAGAGTGCATCTTGATTAACTGCACATCTGTAGTATAAAAATAAATGTAAGGGCCATTAGGTGAGAACTTGTAGCTTTCTTCAGTTCAAAACTCATAATCCAAAATTGTTAGAGTATTATATATATTTTTAAAATTAATTAAAAATGTGTGTGTGTATAGAGTATCTACACAAATAATTCTCAAACACAGAAAAGACTTTTGTAAGAAGCATATTCTCAAATTACATCCATCACACTTTTGTGTACCATCTGCACCTAGCAATGAATGTCCCAATGGAATTAAGTTGTTGAGACCACAGAGATAATTTGTTGATATTCTTGAAAAAAGACTCTTAATGTTAAAACATTTTAAACAAGATTGATCTAACTTGTTAATTCCATCAATTTTTATAATCTTCATCACTAGCCCTTTGCTTAATTCTATTCTGCACTCATCAGCAAGACCTCTAAAACTGCTTCTCCAAAATTCCTTAAGACATTTTTTGCATTTCCTGTAAAGACAGTCAATATGAAGAAAGGTATTTATATACTCTCTAAGGAAGGCATACAGAGTGAAATTAGGAGTATCATAAAACACAGTTAACTGAATGTTGAAAAGTACAAACTGAGTCAAAAGAAAATCTAAATATTCCCAGAGTTAACTACTTCTCCTTCTACTTCAGGAATTTACTGTGATCAACTTCTTTACTTTGCTTTCTCAAAAAATGAATAATAAAAGCAGGACAATAAATGGATCCAATCATTTATAAAAAATATTGTTCTTCCAACAAAAAGACCAAGACCAATGTTTTGTATACTTTTCCATTTGCTTAACTCAGCCTGACCTGAATGAAATCTTTCAGCAGGTTGCTTGGATGGATGTTACTTTAGAACACTGGGAGCACCCACATCCTCAGAGATGCCGGTGCTAGAAAAAGCAGGTTTGAAGAAGGGCAAAGGCCATTCTCTCGGTCATTATCATTCTCAGACACAAGCCTGTTGCTCAGTAGGACAGCATTCATGGAAACTGCACACAGCAGTGTCAGCTCTTTGACAGGTGGCTCCCTCCCTTCACGAAGGGCAGGCTTTTTGAGAAAGACTTTTCTCCTCATTGCTTTCGCCTAAGATAGGAAAAGATGAAGGTACCTCTCCAAACACAAGGGAGGACTTGAACTTTGGTCTTTGAAATAGTTTTATCCACTGTATGTGAGACTCTGAACGATTTTTTGGCACAGTGAGCAAGATAAACTGTAGATTTATACTTTTCTTCAGGGCAGACCAAGGTATTCCAGGGTAAAATTATATCCTTGTACTCACTTGGCAGTTAATATAACATAATATCATTACTAATGTTAGGCAAATATTAGTGCCCTAGGAATTTTCAATGTTCACCCTCCAATTTGTTTGTTTGTTTTTAACTCAGCTCATTTCTGTTTGTTTGGTTTTTTTTTTCCTCTGGGCATAGTCTAGTAAATAAGCTTATTACAAGAGATCTTTCTCAAAAATTAGTGGTAGACTCTAAATATCTGCAGCAGAATATTTTCAATTCATCCTATGTATTTATTCAGAGCAGAAACTGAAGTCAGAGACTTACAAAATAATTTCTTTCATATTTAAAAATTCAAAAACACACATTAAGTTGCTGCTTATTGAACTACAGAAGAATTATTACTGTAATTTAAACACCAAATATTTGCAAATAACCAATACATTGAAGAAGATACCAATCTGATTTCAGACAAGTGAAAATGTGTTGAAAATAAAGCAATACTTACCCACTCAGAGTAATCACATTTTATCCATCTATTATAAGTGTTCAGAGAAAATCACAGAAGCGAAACATAAATAAGACCTGTATGAAGAGGTTTATTATTGCAGCTCATGAAAAAAATCATCAGTGTTTATCTCAGCAGGTGAGTCTGGGTCTTCCAATCATGAATTAATTTGGAGGAGAATCTGAGTTACACAGTGAAATATAACCTGACTAATTCTTAATTTCCATAAATTTAAAATTCAAGCATTTTCTTCCAAAACTTTGGTAAAAAATTAAGATGAAACTTCATCCAGTTTTATACAGTACAAGAAAAAATAATATTTTAAACTAGATGAATTCATTAACTTTTTTTACCTTTTATTTTCCTATGTGGGTCTCATACCCTCTCACTACCTTTCAAAGAGAGCAAAAATACACAGAAAATTTTTTCCAAGCCTTGTGAGTCAAGGTGTGAGCATGACTGTTAAAGCCAATATCACAAATATTCTTGTTAATACTTGGGACTAGAAATTCAGAAGGGAAGAGTCTCAAGACATTTTACAAGTTATATGTACAAGCAATCACCTGGAATTCATTCAGCTCTTTCAAGCCCAATTACAATACTCAATAACTAAAAAAAAAATTAGTTCAGTCTATTCATCCAAACAAATATGACAGACAAATTAAGTGGACTAATAATCCTTTTTTTAAAATCCTGAATAAAGAAGAATATGGGAAAATAAGCCTTTTTTTCCACAGAAGTTTTGCAGTCTATAAACAACTACCTTGTAAATAAAAATAAATTATGTTCTTAGAGTATGTGGTCTTGTGGGAAATGAATATGCAAGGTGAATATAGAGTGAAACAAGTTTTATCATCAGCACCCCTAGACTTCAGACACTTGGGAAGATTGTCTCCACTTTTCCAGTGACAACAGGGAAGAAGATTATGAGACAAGATTAGACATGATCTTTCAAATAATGTCTTAAAACAGCTTCCTTTAACACCTGCAGTACTGAAAAATAGTTTACATGCATACAAGACAAGACTGCGCTAGCATTACAACATCCACCACACTCATGTAGTTTATCAGACACTATGGAAGTGCTGTAAGAGTTTTCAAACACAACATATTTCACAAGGGACATGGAAAATAAAAGTTTACATAAAAAATAAATCTCTGTTGGAACAGTGGTTTAAAAGACTATAAGTAAAGTCTAATTTTCCCCCCATCTGGATAGGAGCCATCATTATTACCTAGAAGACAACTATGTTGTATTAGTTAATCCAGATATTGTCCTAATGCTGGCAACGTTGTGACATAAAATATTGCAAATTTCAGACTCTTGTCTCTAGATAGATGAAGGGATCAATATCAATTGTTTATTCTTTATTCCTGGAAAGGTGTGCACATGGAATTAAAGAAACACTTAAGATTATGGATTTTTGAGAGTTTTATACTTTTGTCACTTCTTTGCAAAAGGTCTTTTACCCCACCAGTCATCTTAGATTAGGACTTGCTGTGTGTACAACTTTGATACAGCTACTTTCAAAACAGAAACATCTGCTATGGAGAGAAAGACAGACATTGTCACAGAGGTTTCTGATGCTGTTTAGGTGCTGAGAACAATCATGTACTTCAATCAAGAGTAAAAAACATCCAAACCAAACCACAATCACCACCTCATAATCCACAATCCACACAATTAGATAATTAGAGTGATTGCTGAAAATGCTGCAACCCAGGATAAACCTGGGGATTTTAGTGGAGGCAAACCTCAAGCCTATCATATTGATTTTCCTGTTTGCCAGCATTTAGAAACATCCTATCTATTTTCATTTCAACTTTCTCTTGAGGTATTTAAATTCCTTTGATTGATTGAGGTGTGCAGCATTTATTTCTTGATTTCTTAACAGCTAAAAAAATTCTTCAGGAATGAATCATTTCAGTGTGCTAGATCACAGGAAGCCAGTACAACTCATCAATTTAAGGAAAACTGGTCTTTCATTTTTATTAGACTTCTTCTCTTTCTATTAAAATAAATACCAGTAGTACAGATTGATTGCAAAAAGTATTTCTGCATACTGTCACTAGTGTGGAGGGAAAAAGGAGAAAAAAACAGGTGGAGAGACAGAGGCATGTAAGAAATTAATTAAAACTTGTTAGGAACTAAAATTACATAGATTATTAATGATTATTTAAGATTATTTTTATTTTAAGAATAAAATTAAAACAAAACTATTAGTAAGAACCACTTTTATAACTTTGTTTTAACACATGGGAACAATTCCATTGTGTAAACCCAGTTATTAAAGAGAATCCAGTAATAAAAAAAGCCAATTAATTAGCTAGACAAAATAAAAATGATGGTTGTCTTACAATTCAACAGGGTTTTAAAGGATTGGACTGTCAAATTAATGTTTAAATTAGATATACCAAAGTTTATCCAGCTCTTGGAATTAAAAGGACTTTTTAAAAAAATAATTTTAAAGCAAAGGTTCCAAAGGATTTCTTGCAAGCAATGTTCTTTAGAAAAAATATACACTGTAAAACATGACATAAGTTTCTAATAATTATTCAGTTAGGGGAGCCAAAGTTCAAACAAACACAAAATACTTGAAGATGGAAGAGGCCTCTGGAGTTCATCTCATCCAAGCTCTCTGCTCAAAGTAGGGTCAACCAGAGCAGGTATCCCAGGATAATACTCCACAACCTCTCTGAGCAATATGTTTCACTGTGTCACTATCCTGAAAGTGTTTTTTTTTTCTTTCCAATGTATAAATGATATTTTGCAGAGGTAAAAACATGCTGTAGGGCAGAAAGAAGAAGAAAATTGGCCTTGATGGCTTTCAAGGGCTTCAGAAAATGTGAAGAAAGATGAAATGTTCAGCTCAAATAGTAATCAAATTCAAGATGAAAAACTGACAGTTTTGGGGGATATTTAAAAGAATGGTGTTTGAATAGTTTTATAGTGGGTATGGAAAAGGCTTTGAACCTGAAAGTTGACATAAAACTTCTGGAGAAAAAATCTGGAATACTGAACTGAGATTTGGTCCTTGTCACAGTTATACCCAGCTCTAAAGGATCCAATAAATCAGTTCATCACAATTATGTTCCACTGCCAGGCTATTTGGCAGTGGTACTTACCTACAATTTTCAGTGTTAAATTGTTTTTGTGTTTGGGCCTGATTGTGCCTGCATCATAATACAGAATAGCAGAAGGGTTTTGTATATTCAAGGTAGCCAGTGCAAGAGGTCTGCTATAAATCAAAAAATTACTTGTTTTCCCCGTATCATCGTTTGATACCAGGGTGAACAGACCTGCCTTCTTTCAGGAAAAGACAGGATAACTTTTTTCTTTCTATACCCTGAGCTCTGAAAATAATTCTCCGCACCATCTGCATTGAGTCTGTGGCTGACTGGCACAATTCAGCCATTGCAGTTTATATCCTTTAGAGGTGGTTATATTGCTCTCCCTTTGATCCTTTTTCCAAATCTCAATTCATTCTGCTAAACTATATACTACATATTGAGCTCAATTAATCTTTACTTGAAAATTAATCCTCTGACCTCTAATCATTCCCATAACTCTTATCCACACTTTAAAAATGTTTATTCTTTGATCCTACCACCTCTGAGATTTTAAGGTCAGATACTGATAAAGTTCAACATGTGAGGCAGTATGTCACCAGTGTGAAGAAGAACCCTAAAAAAAATTGCATAAATGTAAGGGGAGATTGCCTCTCACCACTGCTACCATCTGCTTTGAGAATGACACCTAATCATAAAAGCATAGAAAATCAAACAGAATAACAAGAAGGTAGAATTACAACAACCCAAACAAATTAGCCCTTTATTAATTCTTTAATTTGCAGTAGAAAATATGGATTGTCATTTAATTTTTATAGTTGCTATGAAAAAGCCACCTGATACATATCAATAAAATCTACATGAGATCCCTTTCCTCTGCAATCTGGTTTATACCTGGATTCCATTTGCAATCTAGCTTGTATTTGTATCTCCTACTGATTAGAAGCTGCAGAGTATCGTGAGGAAGGACTAATTTAATCTCAATACATGACCTTTCAAGATGCTTTAAAAACCTTAGCAAATTTACATCTATTAGATCGTGAACTTCTCACAAGAGCTGATATATTTAAATACATATCTAGTAGAATTATTGTTAGTAACACACTAGAAGCAAAAAATAATGATTAGCATACCTTGCCATTATCTACTTTTTAAAAATAGATAAGCTGAGTCACAAAGTGCCAAGTGTATTTTTACATTACCCAAGTAATTTGTAGGAACAGATTTGTTCTTATGTACCATGTGGGTACTTTACACTCAGATCCTACACAAATGAGATTTACCAAAGAGATGAAGAGGCATGAAGATATGATAGGCCCTACAAAAACTGTCCTCAGTGTCAGCTGGCTGTGTGCAGGCTGTAACTTCTCATAAAGTAAAGCAACATTGTAATGATAAAATATCTGAGTTTTCAAAATAAGCGAGCTGTTAAGAAGCAATCAAGCTTGCCTAATGACATCTTTCAGTAGGCCAAATTCCAGCAAAGAGGCCATACAGTGTTGGTATTAAAGACAAACATGGTTCATTTAGACTAGCACAGACAGAAAGTAAATATTTCAAGAAAATTTTGCAAGAAATCATTTTCTGAAAGAGCTCCTCACTTCAAAATATGCCGAAAGTAACTTTAAAGGTTTTGTTAGCTCTTTTAAGAAAGGTTAATAATTACAAAAGACTGCAGGAATTTGCAAAATGTCTGCTCTAGAAACTGAGAGCCTCTAGCCACAAGCAGGAATAAAGGAAGATTTGTTCACTTTCACCTGACATTCCTTGGACAATTTCTGAGTAAAATAAACTCCTCTTGAAGGAGAGAGATTGAAAAACTGCTCAGCTGCCAGTCATATCAGCAGATGAAAATCTTTTCCTTGCCCATGAAAGACACTCAGTATGTAAATGTTGGGTAACAAGGAACAGACACACAAAGGAACAGAAAAATTCTAAAAACAGAAAAACTGTTAAGGACACAAAGAAATTCTTCAGAAATCAAGGAGAACAGGAACTCAATTGTCAACGACTCTGACTTGTAAAGAACTTAACGTAAAAGAATATGCTTTGATTTGATAGTAATTATTTTCCTGTAATAGATGTGACAAACAAGGCATTTTTGATGTGACTTCCAGAAAATGAGAACTATGAATTCTTATTGTATTTGAAGAAAAAAATTCAAAGGGTAAAGATGTTTTTATGATACAGCATTTTGATATGATATTTTAATCATACTTCAGTCATTTTATTTTTTGATCTTTTTCCAACCTTCTTGCTGATATCTTAAATCAATTTTTAACACACAGACTTTTGCAAAATAAATTTATGCATTTCCATAATAACTTAAGAAAGTAGCTACAGAATATGTCAGGTTAATATTATTAACCCTGACATAAAAGGGTTAAAGACAAAAAACCACAGTTTTTATAATACAAAATCCTGTTAAAATAACTTTTAATCTATCTGTTGCTCTCATTTCAGGAAAATTTCCTTTAAATGCATAAAACTCATCCATTTTCTGTATTTTTTTCCTCAAACATGTTTATTTCCTTGTAAAAGAACACAAAATTAGAAATTGTCTGTATTCCAATTAGTTATTCTTGCTTGTTTCTTCAATCTTATACATATCTACCCATAGTAATCAAAGGGCTGAAACCCAGCACAGGCAGCAAATCCATTTTCATAGTGCATAGAGATAATAATAAATCATCTTAAGGTCCAAGTTTATTAGAAATGACTGAAATACATTACAGGGCAGCAATAACTTCAATGGTTGGTTTGCCAACCAGTGGTGTGGAATTAAAAATGCATTAAAATTTATAGCAAGGAAAGTAAATAGCAGAGAGTTTAGATTGGTTTTGACATAGTTAAATGAAGCATTATTTCTCTTTGTGTGGTTAATAAAATAAAACTGTACGGAATGCGAGAAACATTCTCTTTTCAAAGCTGAAAGGTGAAAAAAAACGATTATTAATTAAATTTAATGCTTATTCCCTCCACTGCATGTCAATGATGCATTTCAGAAGAGAAGTGCAATGAAAGGTTCTTCTCTTTGCCTCCCAAGAAGGCACTTCTATAGATTTTAAAAAACATGGTCTGCTGAAACTTTGTAGGTACAAGTGTAAAACAAACACACCTATTTGCACAGAAGACCTATTGTAATAATAATATTAGTAATAGTAGTGGTAGTAATATTAATAATAATAATAGTAATAATAATAATATACACAATTTTACAGTTAACCTGACTCACACAAATTTCCCAAAGCTTGCCAGACCATTGCCCAAAATTTTCCAGAGGAGCAGGAAACAATAAGAATGGAAACATAGGAAGCACCTGCTTCAGATATACTTCCTGTATAAGAAAACCTTTTAGGGAGCTCTGGGGATGGTACTTAATTTTCTAAGGGCTCAGCTGTCCCAGTGAAAGAGGGACTGGCAGTGAGGCTGAACAGCTGTGCAGCTGTTGAGCTCAGCACAGGATTATTAGAACTCATAGAACCCCACCTTTTTCCAGTTTCTATAGGAACAGGTAAAAAAAACACTGAAAAGGTGTTTTGTTCCATGGTAATGGCTTTAGGAAAATACAAAACTCTTTCTATACAGTCTGCCCTACAACCTAGAGGTGGCATAAGACAGCACACCATGTGCCTAAATTATGTAAGAGGCAATGATGAGAACAAGCTACCAAAATGTACCCTTTTTTTCAACTAAGGCTCCAACCATGGCAGAAGCATATAAATCCCTTTAATTTTCAGGACTACGTCACCTATTTCTGATTACAGCCATCTTCATTATCTTTTAAACTACAAAGAAGTTTCTATCAGATAGGGCAAAATGAGGGAAGAATCTCTACTGGCCTAACTGGGAACCTTTTATACTCAGTTTGAATTGACCAAGCAGACTGCTTGGAAGGAAAGAATGCAAAGGAAGAAAGAGAGCACTCATTGTAACCAACGGAGAAAGAAGAATAAAATTTCAGAGGTGAAATATAATTAACTAAATTGCATTTGATTATGACATAAGGGTTATCAACCTGACATTCATAGTGTCAGAGTCTTATTTCATAGCTTTAACACTGAGCATGGTCAAGACCTTCTCTATCAGTATGACTAGAAGCACTAAACAAAATGTCCTGGAAATATTCCAAAAATATCCTTAGAAGTATTCTGGAAATATCCTTAAAACTTTCCCACCCCACCTCGCTGTTGACCGATGCTTTTCTCACCTATTTTCCAGGTTCAGCCTGCTCAGCTTCATGTCCTCATTAGTCCATTCATACTGTAGAAAAATTATTGTAGTTGACTCTGTAGAATTCACACCAACAAAGAACATCAGCTTTTGCTATTCTATAGGCTGGCCTCTATCCCAGCTTACAAAGATCTGTGTCTTTTTCTTCTTTTTCTGCACAACATGTAAGTGAAATTCTTGACAATATCTCTGATTTAAAGCATGAGAACTCCTGAGCCGCCAGTGATAATATTTGTTGAGATCATACAAATGCAAATCATTAACTTTTTGACCAGTTCCAGTGCTTTCTTTTGGCAAGTAAGTCATTTGGAAAAATCCCTCTGGGAACAAGTTCCTAGCTCTACTCTCACTGAAATAAAGGAAATAACATTTACAGGTAAAACAAATATGTAAACACAGGATTGAAAGACATGGTTTTTATCTAAATAAAATAAAAGCCTTTTTTCAATTAAAAATGCATGTATCTATGAACAGATATCAGATACATCAGATACACAGTCATTAATATGTAATGAGAACTGCCCCTATGTATCACTAGAATAAATCAGATTTAGTCTACAAAAATATAAAAAAAATATGAAACTATCATCATAGGTGCACCAAAATTTTACAGAATTGTTAAACATTTGAAAATGTAAGGCTTTTTAAATTTTACTGCATACACCGCACTACAGATACTCTAAGTGAGCTGGAAATACTTAAATATGCAACATGTAGTCAACCTATTCGAGTTGGAGTACTGATCTCATACCTCAAGAATCCAAACTCCTAATCTCTGCTTGGCATAAAGAAGACTCTTTAGAGCAGCAGTGGGTATGAGCACACAACTTCCAGTGATAGATGCTGGATTGCTTGAATCTTATCTTCATCTGAAAAAACCATCCAAACCAAAACCCCAAGAAACCCCCCCAAAACCAATACCCAAAGAAATACCCAATACCCAAGAAAATGCCAAAATGCTTTTGATTTTTAAGATGTGATGTTGGTCATCAGATTGGTCAGAAACCTAAGCATGGCTTATACCAGGTTGTATCATCATTTTCCATCCAGGTAAATGTCATTATTTTCTGTCATTTTTTTCTTCATTTTTGTTACAGTATTTCATAGAACTAAAGGAATTATGGACTGGCATCCATAACACAATATCCATAATCAGCACAAATAAAGCAGGACATATCTGTCCTTATTTTTCTAAAAGACAAGGTGAAATGTGAGACGTGCAGATTTCCTGTACCAATACTGGAGCATGTCCAAGCAAGATCAGATTCTCACTTGCCTCTGTATTCCCTCAATTTCTCAAGGTTTCCAAGAAAAATGAACATTCACCCTTTGATATTAAATACAAGGTCAGACAGAATAAGTGGTTGCAAATGTCCATTACTTTCCTGTCATCTGCTCAATTAAGGTTTCCAGCTGTCAGTATCTAACATTGCCGCACCATTAAAAATAAAGGGACATTCAGATGCATTGATCTGTATCAAAAGCGCTTTAACGGGAAAGAAAAAAAAAAAGGCAGAAATTATAATTTTCTTAACGTGTCAAACTATTAGATGAAAATGCCAGAAGGAAGAAAGGAACAGAGAACTCCCTCAGAGTTGCCCAGATGTCAATTGGTGAAAATAAGTTAATTGTTGCTGCACTCTTCATTATTCCTCACCTTTGACCAGCCACCTTAATTTGGTCAAAAAGGTAAGACATTCCAGAATACACAAAGGGTGTGTATATACAGATTTTCCAGGCAAATATGTTTTCATTTTTATTTGACACTTCTGAAATAAAACTGACAAGGTGTGTATTGAGGAATAAAAATATGTTAGATATACCAGAACCAAGGGCCATAGCACAGAATCAAACATTGTGGTGGTAAAATATTCTGCATATAATGGTATTTGATTAAATTTTTATTCTCTTCTATTTTGGAAATTTTCCAATCAATTGCAAAAAAAAAATCACCTTTTTTTCTTTTATCACATCTGGAAAAATCTTTTACCAAGCGCTAATATTATCAGTCTTAAATAAAAATGTTACCTCTTTGCAAACAACTTAATCTTTTCCTTTGTCCTATATCACTTTTACTGGGTTTTATTGTTCTGCTTCCTATATTTTAATCTTTTACAGTCTCTTTTTACAATTTAATTTATAAAAGATTTTTTTCTATATTAAGAAAATGTTTAATATAAAAGTCTGTCTTTAAGAAATAAATTGTGTTTGAAAGGCAGTTGCCAACATAAAAATGTAAACCATAACTTCTTCCACCTGAAAAATAACCATAAAAGAGAGAATAATGAACAACAGATTCATATATTGGACACTATTGTAAGTGCTAAGCCAATATAAATTATATGTTCAATATATTTTTTACAAACTCAAAAACAATGTAACTATAATATAAGTTTCTTGTTTCCTTAAAGCTGTTTCCTTAAGCTCATGCTAGTTCAAGTTCATGGCAGGGCATGAGTAAAAATTTCAGACTTTCAGTACACAAAGTTCATATTATCAAATTTATTTAGTCAGATAAAACCAGGCAGGAAGCCAGAGAGGTTTATAGAAGATCCAAAACAACTAACAGCTCTAAGACCTTGATGAAATAAAAAAGACTGATTCTTGACTAATAATCTTTTCCTAGATGCCAAAACACGTGTATATTTACCATGTTGCTTTTTAAAATTGGAAACCTTTGGAAACTGAAATATTATTTCATTTGTCACCTCCAAAGAAGGAGCAGCTACACAAAGGAGAGTCTGCTTGCATTGTGTGGTGAGGTGTGAGCACCCTTCATTTCAAGTTCAGAGCAGAGGAGTAATACCTGCAGTATTACTGCAGTATACCTGCAGTATTATGCAAACCTAGAGAACAGCCATTATTTCACCTTTGGGTGTCCCAGCTGTTGGATCAGATATTCACCCTGATGACAAACAGTAAATATTTGATTTTTGTTCCTAAATGACAGATACAGTGGAAATCTGCTTTTATACAGTCACTGAAAGTTTATGTTGGGATTTTTTCAAGGTGAGATGAGGGAAGTTGAGATAAAATCACTTTTCATTAAATGTCTAGAGACTTTTAATTCATGTTGACAGGGTGTGTAAATAAATATATATAAAATATTGTTTTATAGAAATACTTCAAGCAATATCGAATTCATTGTGAATTACCTCCTGCATTAGATTTGCTTTTAACATGCCTAGTTTTTAAACTGGATATAGTGCTTTCAAAAACACAAGTCAGACAATTTTGAGTAAGAAAATATCTCGTGAGTGGGACATACTGTTTATATATTTCCTTTAGGCAACTCGTCTAATGTTGAACAACTCATTTCTTCTTGTCAGATAATTACAGGCTTGGAAACCACTCAGATGCAGCTGTGAGACATTATTAGGGATAGTTCAGTAAAATGTATTAAGATAGCGAAACACTACTGATCAAACTAAGAGTTGTAAAATGTAAAAGGAACCTGCAGAGTTAACATTAAATTAAGTTTCTATTAGTCCCAGGTTTAGATGCATGCCATGTAAGGAATGAAAGATTTCATAGATACCAGAACTCCACTTTCTGCTTTTCTGGTGTGGTGAGGTTTTTTTTTGTGACACAGTCTGGTGATATCCCTTCTGGTATGGGAGGTAGCCCTTACAGAAGGAACACAAGAATAAGACTAATACTTGTTGATACAGTTCCAGGAAAAAAAACTCAAACAAGATCGGTCTCAAACTAGAGACAGGAACTGAACTTCAGTCTGTGGCAGAGACAGGAGCTGAACTGAAGCCATCCAAGCCTCACAGTGCTGCTCGTCCTGCCCTATGGCTCCTGACCTCAGGCAGCACCCTTAGTCACTGGACAGACATCTGCGTGGATCACCTTGGATCAACGGTGCTCCACGAATGCAAATTACCGTGAATACACAGTCCAGAAAGCGCTCTGCTGTGTAATGAGTACACCTGGTGTTGCTGCTGTTTGTCTTCTGTTCTATATTCACTCAGAGGCAAAGCTGGCTCATTGTTCTCGCCCATTGCACAACATGCTCAACTTGCCATTTCAGTTCTCTTGTTTTCCAAGGTGCAATGGAAACAACAGACAGATGTATTACTGTTTTGTAATGCATTGTGTTGTAGTCTCTTCACTTCTTGTTAAAGACAAATTGATATTTAGAACAGCTGACATGACACGGGCTGTCTCAGTAGCAGTACCTCCCCACAATTTCCCCCAAGTAAATTCACAGAATCAATTGTATGATGCAGACATCTCCCTTTTAATCAACATACTGACTATAAAGCTCTCTCATTATCTAATGAAGGTTTACTGTCCTGTGGGTAGTTGAAGGAGTCCTGCAACCTTTCCATAGGAGGCAAAAAATACTCTGATTTAGAAACTACTTTAAAGGAAGCAGGGAAAGGATGTTTCTAAGGTTATATTTAAAGGCCATTTCAAAATAGCAATTTGGTGGCATAACAATTAAGTTTGATATATATTGTGCCCAGCACAAAATAGATTCTGCTTTTACTATCTACAGGGAAATATGTGGGTACTCAGCAAAAAGTAAAAAACTAAAAAACTAAAGCCAGAAACTAAAGCCAGAATTAGCTCAGTACAGATGCACGCAGACAAGAAATACTTTTGAAACTTTAAACTTTGGTCTCTTTAGGGAGAAATTCACTCCTATCCGAGAGCAGGTATAGAAATACTACCCTCTTAAATCCTGACTGATTTCTCAGTTGGTGCACTGATTTTGTACTGATGCTGCATTGAAGACTGACCGTGTACTTCTGTACCTCATTTTATCAATAAAGCAGGTATAGTAATTGCTCTCAGGAGTACTAGGAGATGTACTTTGCTAGGTGTTAATGATCTGGATATTCATATACAGTAATATCTGTCTAAATGTCAAATATAATCCTTTAAAATGAAGGCTTTACTATTGCTGTCCCTCAAGCCTGGATACACTGTCCCACTGGGAAAGGAGTTGTGAACCAGAAACACAAAAAAACCCTCTTCCCTTTCCTCTTGGACTGGGAGGAAACCTCACTCCATCTGAACAGCAGAACCTACATTTCCAAAGCTCTATGCTAAAATACAGAGCTGTGTGGTGAGGTAGCAAGGGGTGTTTGTAGTGACTGATGGTGATGGTGCTCTCACTACACAAACACTGATGGTGTAAGTGTCAAAGCCGAGGAACAGAGTAACTAAATGCAGAGGGATGGCTGGGTAGGCAACAGAATAAACAGAGATAGCCACAAACTGTTGCTGATTTTTTCATTGCTTTATTATTTTCAGTGAATACCCAACCTTCTATTATTGTGAAGTAATTGCATATTTCCTGTTTTGCTAAAGAAAACCCTACACACTGACAATAACCACTTTGAACCCCTCAAGGTTTGAAGCCAGCAGGAGAATCCATTCTCCTTATGATAGGCTGGCACTGGGTTATTAGTTCATCTTATCACTGCTCAAACAAGGGTCACTGAATTTTAGCATCACTGCCACCTTCTATGGCCTTTTTTAAATTTAGAGTGAAATGAGCCTGAGAGCTCATTGCAGCATTATGAGAGTCTGATTCTTTTCCCATTTCTATAAAGAGCAAAGGTAGACGCTTGAAGCAGGAAGCTCTGTTTGTTGTCATGATGAGAAAGTTGATTAATTGAGTTGCTCATTTATGACAGAGATTTTCTACCAGGCTTTTCTTTCCCCAGAATGCGCATGAGTATGAAACTACAGAGCTCTGCAGTACTTTGGAACAAATTCAGAGTTTGGAAGGGGCTGATCTGACACAGTCCCCACAACCAGAAAGAGAGAATGCAGTCAGATCACACAGGCAATTGAAAGAGCTAGAGTAATGGAATCTGGCTTCTAGCTATGCCTCATGGATACCGGCTTGAAACTGTAGCATCCATAAAAATAATCCATATTCTATTAAAGGGCTAAGCATTGCTGGGCAGGCTAGTTTTGTCCCTGTCAGAGACTGAACCATTGGTCTTACACATGATCATTAATTTAGAAGAAATGATCATTAAGAGTTTCTAATCAGCATAAACTCCAGGCAGTAAGATGAACTTTAGTTATAGTCAATATATAAATTTCCAGCCATTCACATAACATTTTATAATCTAAGTAAATGGCTTTTGTCATGGTTGACTGCATACTTGACCCTAATGCTCCTCCTGTCCCACATTTTTCCTGATTGCTGTACACTGACCTCTCACGATTTTTACAGTTCTGCAAGGTGGTGAAGAAAAGATGAAAACTCATTTACACTGTCAAAGACAGAACTTGTCAGGGTCATATGGCATATATCATCCTCGCTTCTCTCGGACCCCCACAATTTAAGTCTGCCCTCACAGTCAGCTAGAAAAGTGAATACTTCAAAATGAGACAGTGCTATCATTCAACAATTATTCATGATAGAATACAAGCTAAATGAATCAGAGTAGATATCAAATACTATCAAACTGTATTATATGAATGTAGATCACTTCCAGATTTTCTTTTTTAATGTTTTCATTTCAACTTGCTTCAAATTATTTCATTAAGTACAGAGCAAGGCATTAAAGATTGTTGTATTGGTTATGAAATAAAGGCAAAATTTTAGTACACAAAGAAACATTTCAAAGCAATTACAAGTCCCAAAAAAAAAAAAAAATGAAGAAACTCTCTGATTGGAAAAAATATAGGGAAAAGTACTTAAGAAATTAGAATACAGTTATAAGCCCCATTTGAATTTGAACAGAATTTATCATAACTTATAACAAAAAACACTACAAAAATTTTGTGGAAATATCAATGAAGACAAGCAACTCCTACTCCTTACAAAGGTTTGGTTTTAAATTTCAACTAGAATGAATATAATACTTTCTATTAGTTTTAAAAGTAATTTCAGAAGAACACCAGATAGGTATTTTCTCAGTAATATGGTATATCAGGTATCAAAATAGCTTAACCCTACAAAAGATTATGAATCTTTCACAGCATCTCCTACAGTAAAAGCATGAATTGAACCAGAAATAGATTAACTGTCTCAACTGCCCAAAACAAAACCCAACCAAAAACAAAACATAAAAATACCTGGAAATCCATAGCCATATGCTGTAAGAAAACATCCAGCCCCATCAATCACCATTGAGCTCTGTTTACACACGGCTTTAATGGGCAAATTCAGCGTAACCATGCAGCAGACGAGCAGCATATGCTACCCAACTGCTCCCACCTTCATGCCATTATAGGAAGCAGCATGTGTACACACATGCAAGCTGTGCCTGATCTAAAGATCAATGTGGGCATCAAGTGATCCTCTGATTAAAGCCACAGGATATCCCAAAGAACAAGCCCATGAGGTTTATGGAAACTGGATCCAAATATTTTTAGCTACTTTTTGCTAATTTCTATGGAAAAAAAAGAGGAGAAAGGGATAAAATTCCTAACTCTTAATTTATTCTTTAACCCTCAATATATAAAGGAGTGTAGAAGATGCATTTTCATTAATAGTAAGATCTATTCCTTTAATAGATTCAGTCTTGTGATATGAGAAAACGTAGTACTTTGGAACCTTGTTTTATAGTGAACTTAACATCATTATTAACTAACCTAAAATTTTCTGAACACTGCTATTTCTATAGAAATGTATTTTCCTGGCCAAATAATCTATTTTCTGCTTCTTCGGCACTGTAAAAACATCTGATTCAAGGACAACACAGAATCAATAACAAGTTCAGCAACAACTATATCTTACATGTCACCATAATAAAATGAAAAGATATGGGAAGTCTGCATTGTCAAATTTTGAAGTACAGATTTGCAGTGGAAATGTAAGTGAACAGAAACCTCCTAGCTAATCACCCACACAAAAGGAACAAAACACAGGAGAGTCACATTGTTGCTGAACAGCTCCTTCATGATATCTCCACATCCATTACAGTGGATTAATCCAATCTTTAATTTATCCAAAGTCTCTAGGTATGGAACAAGAATATTCTACTTGATGTCAAACAGGCAGCTGAATTTTGCACTCACGTGATAGCTATCTCAACTGCATTTTCCTATGCTCCTCCAGCAAGAAATGCCTTCACAGGTCAATAATATTTCCTTAAAACTTGCTGTATTGGAAGAACTAGATGGTGACATACTCTGTCCCTCAAGTAGAGGGATAGATAAAGCAAAACTGAAGAATTGACTACAAAAACAATATCCCACAAACCAAATTCCAATCCTAGAAAAAAAAAATATTTCTAAATAAAACCCATTTTCAGTTGCAGGAATGGAAGGGGAAGAGAGTAGTACCTTCCTAAAGAGCCATAAAATCTGAGGCTCTGAGTTCAGGCTAACAATACTTCAGAAGGATCTCACTTCTTATATGGCATTCACAGTCTGATGATGACTCCAAAGACTTACCAAGTAACTGGGGAGCTTTGGGAGAAGTTTATAAGCAGGATATATTAAT
Source organism: Daphoenositta chrysoptera (assembly GCA_013397915.1). Classification (NCBI taxonomy): domain Eukaryota; kingdom Metazoa; phylum Chordata; class Aves; order Passeriformes; genus Daphoenositta; species Daphoenositta chrysoptera. The sequence goes on from VZRO01002485.1 coordinate 363,129, forward strand.
GGTCCACCTATTTTATTACAAGATGTTGTTGGGCTGAGAATGTATTGGGATGGCACCAAGGTAATGTTCATCATTGGCATCCTCTAGCTGGTGTGCTGGGCTTTTTCCCTGTAGCTGAAATTGCTCAAAGAGTTGTGTCTGTCTTGTGCGCCCACAAACTCATTATCTCCTGTAATAGATGTCTTTATTCTTCAAATGTTTCATAGGAAATCTTTTGGTTCCAGTCTGATGTCACCAGTATATAGGAGAGTAAACTTTTGTCTAATCACTGTTCCCTATCATTCACTCCTCAGACAGTAAATGCAATGCTTAAAAATCTATCAAAAACATCCATTATCTTTATGCAGAACTTGCTTTCAAAAGCTCTTCTTTGCACAATACCAGTGTTTTCTTCAAAATCTGTAATTGAAATAAGAGCACACCTGTGCTTGTGGGATGTTTTTGGTCTCTGCTGGCCAATTCATTTTATCTGCAAATTTAAAGCAATGCAGTGATGAATATTAAAAACACTGTTACTATGTAAAGGTAGCACTGATATTGATGGATGGCTAAAAGCACAGAATAAGAAGAAGGGATATTCCCTCTCTTCAGCTGCTGCCATTTCTCCACTCCCTGATCCCCTTGTCCCCACTCCCTCTCATAACATGTGACTATTTTTATAAATTTCTGAAGAAGTAGGTACTTATTTAATCTATAAAATTTTCCAGTAGTAGAGCCAGTGTTTAAGCCCATTTTTTGTCTTCTTTCACAGGGTGGGTAGAACTTAAGGAGGAAGATGAGCAATTAAGATCATGTGTTGTATCCTGTAGCAGATGTCACAAATCACTGGGGTGGTGCATTTCCCCACCCCCTCAGGCTGCTCTAAAATCTCAGGAATTCTCTTCAGTCCTCAGCTTTGAGTAATGAGTTAGGCTGTGTCTCTTCCCTTGACCTGATCAGAAACTCATGGGATAACATAGGAAATCTAGCAAGTAATAGAGTGAACTTTGCCATCAAACTTTGTCCTGCTATTGCAAATTTGTATTAAAATGACTTTTGCTGGTACCTTTGCCAGTGCTTCTTTAAGTGACCTAAACCAATCATTCATGACATTTATGTAAGAATCTATTATGAAGTAATGATTACAAATATATTACACTGTATTATTTAGGGAACTTCCTAACAGGAAAGATTAAATGCATTTTGGTAAAAAGCACTTTAACTTTTACTTTAAGAGAAGCCATGATCTATATCTATCCTGCAGACTGTAATTTTATATAATCACCAAAATTCCAGTGAATGAGTAGTTTAAATAAAAATGCATGATCACCTACCATTCCCCATCTATCTGGGAAACTATACCATGTTTTGTTATGTATGTTTCTTTTAACTGTGCATTACAAGTTTTTTATTTAGAAGCAGAGAAAAAGATAAACATGTCAAGTTCTTCTATTTCCAGACATTCCAGGATCTCCCTAATACATATAAACCTTAACGATGTGCTCTGGAATAATTTCAAGCAGATGCAGACGATAGCTTCATATTTCAATGTCTGCAAAGAATCACTAACTGAATCTGGTTTGTTATTAGTCATAAGGTAAATGATGAAAATGAATGTGAGAAATTAATAGCAAGCACCGACAGACATCATCCGAAACTGTCATAGCAATGACATATCAATATGACTTTTTCAGCTGCCACGTAACTTCTCTCCTGGGGAATGTGCAAATATATCTAAAAATCTAACAGGCACAGACCTGGTGTCCTTTATCTGAATTGAATCTCTTAGAATTGAATATCCATCAGTACTTTCTTTTAGAATACCTGCATTACCTCCCCCCACAGCCACAATTTGAAAAGAAGGCAGCTGTAGCTGATCCAGGTTGCAACCCCATCCTGTAGATTCAGAAAGTTTCATTAACCTGGCTTTAACTTGACCAAACTATTTACAAGTTTCTTTTTACTGAGGCACAGGCAAAGCAAGTGTAACTGTCCTGGAAACATATCTTAAATAAATATAAAAAACCCAAAGACAACAGTGAACTTTTATGGTGATCAATGTAAACACTTTTCAGTTGGCAATCAAATCCATACCAACATTGAAAGATGCCCACGGTTTCTAATGACTAAGTCTTCCAATGCACACATAATAAGGAACACAAAATTTCTCCTATGATGTCTTCAGTAAGTTCACAGTGGTATCCAGGATCTGAATATTAGAAATGCCGTGTGAACCCAGAAATAGCTAGTCTATATTTAAAAGAAAAAGCAACCAATAATTTGACCAAATTTGTTAGCCTATAATTTAACATCTATTTTTATGGCAAGCTAATTTTCCATCCAAAATTAAGATCTTTTTCAGATAAAAGAGCTAGTTATGTCCCTTGGAAATTTATTTAGAATGTATCTTGCTTTCATTGACACAAGTTTGCAGTAAAATTTACACAAATCCCCACTGCCATTTCTGCCAGTCCTGTTCAATTTCCCACACTCTGTCAACATGTGTCAGGAAAAAAGCATTATGCCTTGTTAAATTACATTACAAATAGAACCTTCATCCCAAACTGAAAGGGAAATTAATTTTAAAATAGCACTGGCTAATAACCTCCCGTGGCTTTTCAAAATCCTGTCTGTTCTACAGAATCTAAAGTTCATTGTTTTTATGGGTACTCAGGGAGAGAGTAACCAAATTTCTGAATTCTCAGTCACAGGAGTATGATCTAAAAGGCTGTTGGTCTAAAAGAGACTCTGTGTAGCACAACATCTCTTCTTATCTGTATCCTAATTAAAACTAGTCAGACTCCTGTCAGATACAACAGCGGACTTGAGTGTTTGTTTTTCAGTCATGCCCTAAGTGAACAAGGCTTTAGAGCAGCTGATAGCACACCAAGACACAACTTAAGAAAAGGAGGAGAAATTCATAAAAAAAAAATCTCAACAAGCTTATCTAGATTTCCATCACAAAACACACTGTATGTGGTGATTTAAAAAAACAGCTGGGAATTAAACTCCAATTAAACTGCAGGTACTGCTTTTATGACTCATGCACTCTAATGGGGAGTTGTGCTTTTAAGTGCATTATCTAAGTACAAAACTTTTGAGCAAGCTTTAAACAGCTGGTAAAATAGCATTTACTAGAGAATTCTAAGGACCCTCCCTACCTTATGTCTCAAAAGTATATAGACTACCATCATGCTAGTCAAGTAAGTAAAATCTCAGCTAGAAAGGTAAATTTATGTGCAGATCCTCAGCCACACAGACACATCTACTACATTCTACTTCTTGAACTAAGCATTAACCTAGTTGTTTCTGAGGCACCTTCTTGCTCATTAAGGTTTCAGGAAAAGGAACTTCCTTTCCATTTAGTTGCCCATTTTGTATATATTGCCCTATACATTAAAAAGCAAACAAGTATATGGCATTAATCACCTCTGAGAAGTAAAGGGACAAAACGAGTTCAAAGCAATAAATACAGCATCTTTTTACATTTTTTGTATGTTAAGCAAATTAATATTTTAAATTGATTTCAGTTAATATATGTGACAGAGAAGACTAAACCGGATATAACACAAGAAGCTGGCAAAACTCTTTAAAATGGTTATTTTAAAAGAAAGGAAGAAGTTGATTTGCTAACTCTCCAAGCTTTTTAATTTTTTTCTCAGGTAAGGACAGTATTTTCTTTTAGAATACCTCCCAGAGACAAATTCCTTTAGAGTTTGTGAAACTGCTTTTCAATTACATTTTGCTACAAGTGCTTTTGCCAGCACTTCTGTGGTTATACTTTTGTATAACAGTTCAGAAAACAAACTGTAGGTCTGAAATTATAAGCAAAGTTTTCTAAATAAATTTTGGATAGTCTTTATGCTTACTCTTCCATTAGGTGGAGCATCATTTAAAACATTTTTTTTTGTGAAGAGGCAGACACGGTTCTAATAGATTTAGGAAGTCACCTACCTTCTACGCCATATGAGAAGGTTATTTTATTTCTGCACAGAGAATTTGTTGCTTTTCTCCCACTAACTAACTTTACATCTATCTCATTTCCATTGTAGCGCTTTCAAGTTACAGCCCTGAAGGTGTCATGTTTAATTTACTTAATGAATATATTATAATTCATGTCTGTTCTGCTGCTTGATGGTGCATAAATGTTCAGCTAGATTCTTCATCTTCAACTTGCTTTCAAGGAAAAGATATCCTAAACTTGCAGGGGTTGAGGTAAATGAGAGCACTTAGAAGAGCAAAGATTGTCCAAAGGGTGGAGACACACATTGTCTACTTCATGACCTAATTCTCTAGTTTACTTGAACAAATAGCTTCATAAAACGAAATATTCTCTCTTGTAACTACTAAATCATTAGTAGCATTTTAGTATATTTGAAGAGTAGTTGTGTTTGTAATATTTTACTGGACAATGATAAAAAAAACCCCTCAAATTTAACTTGAGACTGATTTTCCTAATTTTTCTGTTCTATGAAATTCTGAAAATAGTAACCATTTTAAATTTCTGTTCTTGGTTATAGAGAAGGGAAATCTATTACGGACATCATCCAGAGCTTGCTCTGGAGCTCAAAGTGTGAAAATAATTTTTTTTTTGCATTATTACTTTAATTTTTTTTTTTTTTTTTTTTTTTTTTTTAAGATAAGCCCTGCTGTCATTTACACTGATAAGAACATTAGTATTTGGAACAAGTCTTTCTGTCTCCTTGGTGCCAAACATCCTAAATCTTTTCCCTCATGGTACCTTTAACTAAAGAGTTAAAACCAGATGTTCACAATATCTCATAAAGGTATATTCTAGCAACATCCAAGCTGGCAGACTTCCTAAAGCAGAAAGTCACTGAAAGATGAGACATCACATAGAGGACCACAAAACTCATCTTACCGGCAAAAAATGTTCACACATTTGGTGTGAATTCATCTTGGACACGAAAATGATACTAATGGACCAGTGACAAAAATGGATACGTAACTACTACTAATACTGTGGCTTGGTCTGGGAAGAAGTCAGGATCAACAGTGCACAGCTGAAGGGTTTTCTGGCAACTCATTTGCAGAAAGTTCTGCTCTCTGAGCAGCTGGAAGAAATTTCGCAGCTGTTACAGCCCTGACAATCAACATGCTCTGCTGAGGATGGCTGCTATGCAAATAGTCCTTTGTGGCATACACAGCATACTCCATTGGCTGCTAAGTGGCAAACAAACCAGTTTGGGAATTCCTACGCAAAGAGTTGTCCTGCTAATACTGGAGAAAGCTGGTTCTAATCCCAGTTTTACAAGCCACACTTCATAATTAAAAATCAACATGAAGTGCTGTGGGGAAGATTTTAATTTTTTATCTGGACTCATTTACTTGGCTCCAAATGTATAGTAACTGACGAAGAACTGCATAAGGTATAATCTTCTGTGCAAAGTCCTTCAAAGATCTCTACTAAGAGGAAAGTAAATCAGAACTTATTACATTAGCATATGGAAAAGCTGATAGCTTTTCAAACACATATCCCCAAAAAGATAAGCAAGTCAGGAAGCAAAAAGCAATGTTCCCAATGACAGTGGTAGGTCCCACAATAAATGGGCATGCTAGACACATAAAGATCAGAAACATGATGCACAAGTGATTTTTCTGTTTCAAGACATGTTCTTTTCCTGAAGGTATGACAGATGGGCCATAATGAACAGATTCCTCCAGTGGGAAAACCAGAAGTTGAAGGTTGGCAAATGAAGTACTGAATAAAAGATTTGAATATTATTTGAATGTAAAGGTGGTAAAGGCCTAAACCTATATTTATAGAGTTGTTTCTGCCTTCAAAAATCACAAGGAATTTTATGATAAAGGTACCCCAGTTTAGAAAAGTATACCCTAGTATAGAAAAGTATTTTCATGGAAAGCCAAAGTATAACTCTCTATAAGAGAAAACAATGAAGAGGATTGATGTTTTGGGGTTGTTTCAGGGTTTTTGGCAGAGGAGAGAGTGGTGGGAGGGTTGGGTGTTTTGTTACTTTTTTTCATTTCAGTACAACAATAGAGAGGTGTCACACAAATTTAAGGATATAAAATACAATCATCAGGATTTAGAAGGAGGCTGGTATCTGAGGTTAATACTAGATTTCTTGAAAAATCTGCTGGTCAAATTCATTCTATAAGGACCATAAACAGTCATTATTTTCCAGCTGCTAAATCCTCAAAAAGATAAGCAACAGCTATTGAGTGTCAACTTCTTAAAGTATCTGAAAACAATGTTCCTTTTGAAATATCTTTAATAAAAAAAAATAAATGTCCCTCTAATATGACAGGACACATTATAATACTGTTCTTAAAAAACTATTTTTTCTTGGCAAGGATGTTTTTTTAAGTACTAAGACCTGAACATCCAAATTATTATATTCAAGTGAGTTCTTTTCTGTTTATGGCTGATCATATCAAATACCTCATAGTTACAGTCAATGACTGATGTCCAAGTGGAGATCAGTGATGGTCTCCAGGTGTTCCTGAGGTGTTCCTCTGGGCTTGGCACTGGGACCAGCACCATTTAACACTTTTGTTGGTGACCTGGACAGTGGCACTGAGCACATCCTCAGGAAGTTTGCTGATGACACCAAGCTGTGTTGGGCAGTCAATACACTGGAAGGAAGAGATGCCATCCATAGGGACATTAACAGGCTTGAGAGGCCCATATGAACCTCATGAAGTTCAACAAGGCCAAGTGGGAGGTCCTGCACCTGGATCAGGACAATCCCAATACATGCTGATCCAAGAATGGATTGACAGCAGCCCTGAGGACTTGGGGTGCTGGTGGATGACAGGCTGTATATGACCCAGCTATGTGCACTCACAGCCCAAAAAGTCAAACATACCCTGGGCTGCATCAAAAGCAGCGTGGCCAACAGATTAAAGGAGGTGAATCTCCCCTTCTACTCTGCTCTTGTGTGTTGTAAGGCACTCAAATTCTGTCAGGGTGCCCCAGCCAAATTATGCTCCGCTACCTTAACAGAGACCTGAAGAATTCGTCGAAGCTACAGAAATATAAACTGTTCTAAATTGGGAAAGAAGCTGTTGGAAGACGGGATAACCAAACAGCAAGAAAGTAGATAAAAAGATGGACGGTACCATCCTGGACTAGAACTAATCAGGTTCTCTGAAAGGTGCATGCAGAGCATGGACAGCATAGAAATCCAGTCGGATCTGTGATCGTGTGAACTACAGCTGCAGAAATGTATAAAAATAGTGTAATGTAAGCAATAAACGGCTCTTGCAAAATCATATTGGTTCGTGGTACGAGGGTCGCGAGCTCCCGCACTTGTGAGACCTCACCTGGAGTAATGCATCCAGTTCTGGTGTTCCCAGTATGAGAACGACATGGACCTATTGGAGCGTGTCCAGCGGACACACTGATGTTGACCAGAGGGATGGAGAACCTCTCCTATGAAGCCAGGCAAGGAGAGTTGAAGTTGTTTAGCCTGAAGAAGAGAAGGTTCTTGGGAGACCTCACCATGGCCTTCCTGTACTTAAAGAGGGCCTACAAGAAAAATGGAGGGGGACTTTTCATAAGATTATGTAGTGATAGGACAAGGGGGAATGGCTTTAAACTGAAAGAAAGTAGGATTAGATGAGATATTAGGAAGAAATTCTTTACTGTGAGGGTGGTGAGACACTGGTAGTCCAGAGAAGTTGTAGATGTCCCATTCCTGGAAGTGCTCAAGGCCAGGTTGGATGAGGCCTTGAACAATCAGGTGTAGTGGAAGGTGTCCCTGTCCATGGCAGGGGCGTTGGAACTAGATGATCTTTAAGGTCAAACCAAATCATTTTATGCTTATATGGTTCTATAATTTCTAAGACATGAAGTGAAACATTATGATTCTTAAATGTTAGATTTAAAGAAAAATAATTTATCTTCAAAAGTTCAATTATATTTCTCATTAAAAGCAACACAGAGTTCCATATTAGGCACAAAGTATCTTGAGATACTTTTGTGAGAGCACAGTGGTCATAATTCAAATCTTCCATTTGGAAAGGCATTTAAATAATGAGCTTCTGTAGAATGTCAGCAATCTAAAAACACCCACATAAATTCCCCAAGATTGTGTGTTATTATATAGAATGTAAGAAGAATTATCACACCTAATTAAATATCGCAGATACAAAGAGCTTTGTTTTGACCTTATTGTAGACTTTGAGTTTTGAAGCTTATCTTCAATCTAGCTATTTATATCAATAAACAAATAAGGTCTGATTCTTCAATATAGAAATTTCAGACCTTTTTTCCAAATCATTATAATCACCATGGCCAGAAAGAACAAAATGCATGTGCAAGCTCAGCTACAAATGCAAGGTAGTAAAGAATTTGATTTTTGCACTATTAAATACTGTATTTGCATTAATTTTCCTTGGTGTACATTGTAACAAAATATTTAGGGGAAAGCAAATTTGGATTGTGATCTAAATCCAGCTCCCAAAGATATCAGAACTTCCAGGTTCAGAAAGTTTTCTTGTAGAAAATAATGAAATGAGTAGTAATATCTACTTTACTTGACTATTAAAAGTAGTAATTTTTTAAAACTGTACTGAACACATATAAATTATTTCTGTTCTGTTCTCATCATATCATTCACCTGGCACCCTAGACTTCTCAGTGTGACCTGTGGTTTGCTGTTTGCTAGTTTTAGCCTTGCATTAGAGCCCAATACTACACTGAAACAATTCTCTTTTAATCAAAACAACAGGCACAGACTCAAATACCTAAAGGGGAAAAGTTTGGTGTTTTAGCCAGCTGTGTGTAACTGAATGATTTAACAGGGCATTCACAGAGGAGGTGTTGTCACTCACTGCCTACCTTGGTTTATAGTCAAATTACCTGTAGCTACCCCACTGAATAGATACTTTTTGTTAACTATTAATTTCAGAGCGGTACATCTACGCTGCAAATCATTTCTTCTAGACTCTTTCTGCTAGATCTTCATTTCTTGAGAACTTTCTAGTAATAAGCACCACAGGTATTCTGTAAACATGTGTTTCTAGGACAGATATACACTGATATTTATATAATCTTACTAGATGCACCAGATGGCTTAATTATAAAAACAAATTTGCCAAATAAATATTACTGCTTGTTTTATACATGCAATTTCCTGTCAAGAACTTGTCTATCCAAGAAGAACCCTTTTGTGTAATAGCTTATTATATTCCTTGAGAAACAAATAATTCTTTAACCCTGCAATATTTGGGCCATCATTATTTATCAACTCCATTTACTAAAACCGACCAAACACCCTTTTGGACAACCAAAAGAGAAAAATATACTTTTAACTACAAAATAGCTCACAGAGCATGTATGTTATTTGTTATTTATGAAGATCTTCCATTTTTAAGTCATACATGGAAGCAACTGAAAGCAGTAAATGTTATGCATGACACAACATAGGCTGTGAATTCTGCCACCATGCAATTCATGGAAAAGGAGCAGGTAATTTCTTATAATCTAGTGACCTCCCACAGTGTGTGTCTGCAGAATTTATTAATTTTGACTTTGAACAGCCTTTTAGTCCTTGGTATGTTTTTCTAGGTATAACTTCAAAAATAATCTCCAATGTATATACGGTATGAGATAAATCAGAAAAATACTATTCAAAAGCATTAGAAAAGGCTTTTTACTATGAATAAAAGGACCCTACCCTGAATGTTTACTGTCCACAAAACACAGATATATTGGTCACACAAAAAATGTACCATCTCGTCTGTTTTACCCAAAGGATTAGAGGCTGGATCTGACCTGGGTGGGATTTCAGTCTTTGGATATATTTGCATTGACTCTCTGCTGATATTCACATCTCTTTACACACATCTGACCTCTAACATTCACACAGTAAAGGGAAACAAGTTACCAGATTTACAATAATGAAAGGGAACGTTTAACTTTTTATTTTTTCTTTATATAATCACCAGTCTTTGATATACGGAGCTTAAACAAAATACAAATACATCACTACAGAAGAGACACGTTCATTGCAAATCACAAATTTAGGCCAGAGCTGGAGAAGGTGTCCAAAACTTAGTACCTTCATTCCCTTTAAGTACCTTCACACAAGCTTTAAGTTCCATGCCCACAGCACCACAACTTTCATCTATGTATTTACATACCTACTCAGCTATGCCTTTTGTTTTTCCTTTTAATTTTTTTCTTAAGAAAAAGATAACCATTAATTTAAAAATACTAAATATATTTTTTCTGAATTTGGATAGTGAGATATGATGCAGCGAACTTCCAAAATCTCATCAAAGATAGGACTTATAGGCAAGAAACAAATACATGGAGAAGCAGCCAGCCCAGAAGAGATATTCATTCTCAAAGTATTTGGGGGAATTTTGCTGTCTCAGACTCTCTCCCCATGCCATACATCTCATTGCATTCCCTGGAGCTTGGAAGCTGCCACAAAGGTGTTTTTATCTAGTAAAGCTGTTTTTAAATCACCCTCACATTCTTTTCAGTTTTTATCTGGCTATTCCATGAAGATAAGCCTTTCTGCATCACTTGCCCTAAACTTGTATTTCATCCTCGGTGCAAAGCAATCTTTAGAACTCCCCTACTGAGGCTTAGGTTGTACCCAACAAATACCACAACCAAAGATAGAGTCTTCATCAGAATCCTGATGTGTTTTACTGTCTGAAGGCAGCAAGTGGTGTGAGTTAATTACAGCCAGCTGAATTATCTGGATGCTACATACAGAGAGGTTTTGTTCTGCTAGCGGGGAAAAAAAATCAACACAAAACAACAACAAACCCTGTTCACTTATTACTTCTCCCCACCTACCTTCCCATCTTAACTATTTTTAAAAGAATTTTGTACCCTGCCCTACACTTTTGATGGAATCTGGAACACGAATTAGAAAGAAACGGCATACAACCATAAATGGCACATAACAAACACAATATACACATTTTGAATAGACAGTTAAAATTCCTGAAGTCCCAAACAATGTTTCCACAATGTTACAACATGCCTAAATATGTCTAATCACGATTTGGACATTTGGTAACACGCTCGTGCCTGCATCCCAGGAGGACACAGGTGTACTGCTGCCAAGTCATTCAGCACAGGTGAGGTTTCACCTGGCAAACAGAATCAGAGTAACATCCTTGTTACTGTGTTCACCAGACCTCTCTTGCTGTCAGCATGCTCTCCAGCAGAGCCTTTCACTGTGCTCTGCTGCACAGAGTGCTGGCACTGCACTGCAGCTCTGACCCAGCATCATGCTTAAACATGTACTTAATCTTAAGTATCAGAGACATCACAGATTGCATGAACGGATTGTGAAGGGAGGCCCAGAGTGCAGCCTGAAGGGCAAAGCAGTCACCTGCCAGCATTGCTCACTCAGTAAAAATCTACAGGGTTGATCTGGCCTCTACATGTTCGTATATAAAGAAGAAACAGGGGCTATTCCAAATGATCACCCCAAAGTACACAAACCAAATGTTGTGCATCCTCCAGCAAAGCCCTCTGCTTTTACAGCAGTAAGTTCAGGATGAAAAAAAGACTGTTTCTAGTCATCAAAGGTCTTTCTTAAACTGATTTCTAAAATAATTCTTAAGTCCCCAGATACAGTTAATGACCAGGTTTGAAGTAATCTAATTTCAGTCTTAGGCACAGGCTGTCTGAAAAGACAGATTTTGGTACTCAGAACTGTCTGGAGCTCAGATTATGCAGCCATGTTGATGTTAGTAGTATTATTCCTGTATACATGGGATAAATATCCTGTATATGCTCACAAATTGTATTGTATAATGTTTTTAAAGTCACCCTGCTGAGGATCTGTAGGAAATATGCTCTCCTAGCCCCTCCCTGAACACACTGAACCAAGTGGAATCAGCGTCGTGGTTCTTAGTCATGCAACAGGTTCATGTGTGCACTGGAAGCAAACATATATGTGGGAATGACATCAACACTGCAGAAAGGTTAACAAAATATTACCATAGACAGACACTTCTTCAAAACCCTTAAAGATTCACACAGATTTCCAATGAATATATTCATATCTTTGACAAATTTGCACATTGAGAAAACATTCAGCCTACCCTAAATAATTCCTGCCATTTCATCTGGAAGTAGGATTCTTCTGCCTTTTCTCTGTAATCTTTGTAGTAATTGCTCATTAAATAACACAGTTTCTGTCTCAGCCTCATATGGTCTTCAGCATTTTTGCATAGTTTTGCTTAAAAACCAAAAATTATTTCACCTGCGTGTTTCTTACCCAGTCTGTTTCTTTCCAAATAACCTCCTTCCAAACCCATAAATTTTGCAGAACAAGATGCTGTTCAAACCAGAGCACAGAAACAAAAGAAAAAAAAAAATCTCTAAATCATGAGTTGAGAATCATTCTCAATCCACACAATTACATGACTATATTAATTTAGCCATCAGCAAGGGAGTGGGGATGGGGCAAGTCTTACTTTATGTTTGTGAGCCCTTCCCTGACAAGATCTACTGACAAAGAGTAAAGATGCAGATATGAAAGTGCCAGCCACATGAGCAAGGACTTTATGAGGAGGTGCTACTGTTATCATTATGTACCATGGCCTCTTAAACAGAAATCTCACCCAGTGTTTTTGTACTACAGTTCTATTTCAGCTCTAGCTCATATTTTAACGAAATATTTTCATTTAAGTGGTTGATAACAACCACAACTGTAGGTAACTCTCAATGAGGTAAACAATCTGAGTTGGTAAATAATTCCAATTAAAAAGATTGTCCTACCTCTACTTAGAATACCTCTGCCTAGAATATCTAAACACTCGGGTACCTACATGGATGTAGTCTGATTTCCAGAGCTGCTAAGCCTTGTTGTTTAAGGAAACGATGACAGTTCAGTACTGAGCACTTAAAATCCAAATCAAGACATCCAGGGACTCTTGATTTCACTACAAACCATCATGTAAATGTAAGTGGAAGCTTGTGAAGAAGTCATGGAATCTTAGATCATTCTGTTTAGTGACTCAGCTGGAGGCTGACATGGTGGTAGGTAAGCATCTCAGACTATATTAAAATATGCTGGAAGAGTCAGGAGCATTATCATTTTCCAGTGGGTTACACTCAAAAAATGTTGGCAAGTCTCACGATCACCATTTTAGGAAGAAGTGCAACTAGAGGCAAAGGTTAAACCATTAGATATGAATGATTCACAGACATAGCTGTGGGCCAAAGAGGTTTTTTTCCTTTATAGATTGAGAATATGAACTTGATTGATCAGCAGCACTCAATAATAACTCCTCCATCTTAAAAAAAAACCCCAAAATTGTTGTTTTGAGTATGATCATGTGAGCTCACTAAATGGCAATTTAGAGACATTCCTTCTCTCCCTGAGGGAACTCTGGAGTAGGTTAGACCATGTGTGCTGTCTGACCTGGAGTATCCTGCCTTCTTACAGAGGCTCCATCATCTGTGAGACATCAGACCCAAGAGCATAACACTGTTCACACTTCTTTCACTTCAACCCCCTTCCTCCCACTTACAGCCCTGTTCTAGGCATTGTTTTTCACACATGAATGTCAGAAGCATTATAAAACTCTTTCTAGAAACACCAACGATTATAAAAAAGTGTCTCATTCTTCCCACATAGGAGCTATGAAAATGGAATTAATGTGATACTCATTCTAAGACAGCAAGCCTTCCTGAGAGTCAGTGTACACTGACAGCAGTTTGGGCTCAACACCACACTGCGTTCACTTGGTTTCCAATTAATACAAACGCAATGAGCTTACTTTTGTCAGCCTGCAATGTCACACATATCTATTTGATTTTACGAGCTGCAATGGATTAAGAACTCAGAAGTTTGTCACCACCACTTTCTGTCAACATTTCCAAGGTATTTTAGACTATTTTACCTTAGGTTCAAAGCAAGAATAACAGTATTTTTTCTCATTCTCAGTACTAATTCAATACTTCATGTCAGAGGGTACAATTGTGATGACATTAACACTGATGTTCCCCTGGTATAGATCCATCTATTAAAATTTCCAAGTAGAGATGAGATGAAATTGAGAAACACATCCAAAATAAAACTAGTTACAAAAGCACGCTATTTCCAAAAACTATTTGCAAGAAAACTCCAGATTTCATGAATGTATTTGTTATTCAAATAATTATGGCTTTATTCCTGTTACATTAGCTCACTGCAAATTATTTTCACAGTGCTTGGTTAGCATACATTTGATTATGCAATTGTGAAGTGTTTACTTGGAGGGATTTTTTTTATCAGTTTGTGTTATTTACATACTCTGTTTCCTTCCGTCACAAGATGGTTTTGTTTTCTGTCACCTACTGGGAAGTATGAAGTGTCAAAAAATGAGTGTTAGCTAAAATATACATTTTTTTACAATGCAGAATCTTAAATGATGTATTTTTATCATTGTTACCATGCTTCCACTTGTCCACTTATTGTGTTTTCTAGTATGGATTTTGAAACCATTAATACAGAATTCAAGGAATATTATAAACTAGGTTTTTATTTTTTATTTCTCTCCAATTTAAACACAGTCAGAAGTACAAAATATTTTCAACTGGAAAACGCTTTTCTTTAAGCTCCTTCAGGCCTTTATACTTCAATAAAAAATGACGCTTATTAAGTGTTCTGCAAAAGGTATTGGCGACTACCTAAATCCTTTTCCCTCTTAATTACATAACTCTCAATCAGGATAAAAACGTTCTTTTTTTTTTTTTTTTTTTTTAATGTAGTTGTATTTAGTAGATGTTGTTTTAGAAGATAACATACTTGGATTAACACAGTATTTTTTTTCTTTTTTAAAAACTTGCTAGTGCATCACTTATTAGCAAACTCTTACTGCAGATGAAGTGTAGGAATGTAAAATTCAAGATCATTTACAGCTTTCAAAATACAAAAAAAACCCGATTTAAAAGTAAATATTTTTAATTGCTGTGGAAGCTACTTGTTTATTGGATTCTTGGACTTAAAGAACAGAATTACTCCTTCATAATACAATGTGTTTGGTTGCTTAAGATTGGCGTTAAGGATTGGTTTAAAAATATAAGTAAAATACTACCCAGTTTTAAAGTATATCTTCACATAAAATTACTTCATCATATGCAAGTCAGATATTATATTTTTTTCTTCTGACATAATTTAAATGCTCTAAATCAACTTTTGGATACACTTAACTGACTCCAGGGACTACATTAGGACTTAAATTTTAATACTTTGAGTCATATTAGAGTCTATTAATTAGATGCCTGAGTGACCTAAAATTGATGGCAAGGATATACCCCTGAATATCAATTCTTCTCAATATGAAGAAATGAAAAAAACTTTTTTTTTTTAAGTTTGCTGAATATCTATTAAAAAAAAAAAAAGTTCAAACTTGAGAATCTGAAAAATATTATCACACATTAAGGACAATTATCAGTGTATTACATAAGCATTAAGCAAAAATGCATATTCATGAAATGAGGACATTACACTAATAAAATGAAGCAATAACCTATTTAATCAAGCTTAAAACTAACTCCCTAGACTACAAATTTAAGTCATTTTGTAGGTAAAGGTATTCAGCATGAAGTGACAAAATGCATGCTTACCTAGCTCCCATTTTTCCACACTGAGGTTGACAGCACTGCTTCTCTACCTCACTGAGGCCAAAAACCCCTGAAAATCACTCAAACTACTCTTTAGCATTGATATTCAATACAAAGGCCATATCAGACAAAAACTCTCATGAATAAATATAAATATTAATGAAATTCACACTTAATTAATCTGCTATTGGAAGAATAACACTAGGGTGTGAGCAGTGTGAATAAGACAAGAATGATTATCATGGAATGACTTTGATTGTAAGGGACCTTCTTAAAGGCCATCTTGTTCCAACCCCTTCCCTCCCGTGAGCAGGGACACTTTTCACTAGACCAGGTTGCTCAGAGCCCCATCCAATCTGGCCTTGAGCACTTACAGGAGTGGTGCATTCACAACTTCTTTGGGCAACCTGTTCCAGTGCCTCAGCACCCTCAATAAAGAACTTTTTCCTAATACCAAATCTAAACCTACACTCTTTCAGCTCAAAGCCATTCCTCCTTGCTGTCACTCCATGCTCTTGTAAATAGTATCTCTCCAACTTTGCTGTATGTGAATATTTACCATATCAAGTTACTCTGCACATTATTTCAAGGTCATCTTCACTATGAAGACTCCTCATTGTTAAAGTGAACTCTACAGAAGTATTGTTGGTACTCTTCATTCCTGTATCACAGAGTGAAGAGCTGGATATCTTACAACGTTCCAAGTGCCTGAAAGGGCTCTTCTCTGAGAGAACTTTCAGAAACTCCACTGATCAGTAGTGGACTCCACTTCCAAACATACCATGGCCATGGTATGCATCTTAAACTTCTGTTTTATTCACGTCTGTACAGGACTTAGAAGTAGAGGAAGACAGGGTCTTAGTGGGTGTTAGTTTTTCCTCCCTCTCACCCTCAGTTTCCATTGACCATGGGGGAATTACTCTTATCTAAGCACAACATGCTGCAATGTCTTCTGTCCAGCTCTCAGGAAGTCTGAGACACTTGCAGAGAAGTGATGGTGCAGTATTGGAAACCCAAATGGTAACCAGGCTCCAGCAGGGTAGGTAGGGAGCAATAATCTTTCCCAAGATGAAGCCACATTTTTAGTTCTGTGATCATTATGCAACTCTTTAGTCAATGATGTATTTACTACAGTGAGCCAACTCAAGTCTATTTAGATCAAATATATGAACTGTTATTAGCTAGAACTAAAATAGAACCACAACAGCTACACGCACAGCTGAATTCGAACTAGAACTGATGAACCTGCTTTGTTTGATACCCTAAAAATGAGTTATTTCATAGTCTACCTCTAATTTGGATCATGAAGCTCACATGGAGAAAGTTTATAGCAATCAGGTGTGAATAAAGATGTAGAGATTATCCATCATATAGTCTTACAATCTGGATGTTCTCTCTAACTGAGCCTTCATATATGCAAACTGCTTTAATGCTTTTGTAATGAATGCTAGGGCTTTAAAAACACTTTCATACAAAAGGAGAAGGTAGGTTACCAAGATTTATGGTCAAGTCCAGCTCTGCCTGCATTGGGGCAGACATTTTCACCCCAGATCACTTCAAATCAGGCAGGACAGCATCTTTATCTCATCCCCACTGTAAATCCCTAGGTTTTTAATATATATTTTTGCTTTTTATATGAAAGTTTCATTAAAACCGATTTTGTTCCACTGCAGATTTTGGCTGCAATGAAAGAGCATTTAAACATGAATTCTATGGACAGAAATGTGCTGACCTGACAAAGCACTTCATCAGGAATCAGTCTACTTTTTCCTTTACAGTTTACTGAATATGTGATCATTTGTGCCTGTACAGAGCAGCAAAGCGCTTATTGAAGCTCTTTTGTTTCATCTCTCTTGATCACTGAATTCTTCCATTCTGATCCCTTGACCTTATGGAACTTAAATATGGACATTCTTTCAAATATCACTCACACAGTGTTCTGTCATGCTTACCTTTCCATTTTACCTCTAATCCCATCATTACACAGCATCAAACAAATTTTTCTTCCTCACATTAGAGCACCTAAAGATCTTTCAACTTCTGAAGTTTTCTTGCTATATTCCCCTGATCTTTCCCCAATGATGCTTTGTACATTCATGCTTCCCACACAGAACTTCCAGAGCATTTTAAATTTGTATATATGCACACATATATTTAGTGTCATCGTATCAATTTAAAAACCTTTTATAACCTGCCTTACACAAAGTCCTGAGAGGCCACTAACCTCTGGCATCAGTCAGGTGAGTAGTACCTGTTACCACAGAGACCACTGCTACCAGTAATCATGAATTCCTCATGTGCTACTAATGTAACTTCAACCCTTTGCCTCTTTCCTATTTATTCTCTTATAATATTTTATCTAAAGCTCTGACTGGGAGTTCTTTTGGGGAGGGAATATCTTTGTTCTCTGTCTACCCACTATTTAGTACAATGAAGCCTTTTCTGAGTTTTACCCTTCCATCACTGGAAATAGTAATAATGATACTCCTAATTTCATGTTGCTGATGAACAATTGCCTAATTCCAAAATGTCCTCAGGCCCTCATGAAGGTGCCTGATCACAGAGGCCCATAATATGGTCTTGAGTGGAATGACATAATATGCAAAAATTCTGCCTGACCACCAGCACCAGAGACTCAAAAATTATTGTTCAAGACTTTTCTATGAAGAAGATTTAGAATGCACTCACATCTTACATGTCCTGTTTCAGTAGGAACTGGAGAGAAACCCTGAATTATCTTGCTTTAGTTTGTCATAAAAGTAGCTGAGCATCAAATGTGGAACCATACTGAAGACCTTCCTTTAGGGCTAGTCTATAACGCTTGTTTAAAGAAATGTTTTTCTATTTCTATTGCAACATTTTTCCAAGTATAATTCAAATAATTTCTTGTGTTTGCCAGGGAGTTTTACACGTCCAATTTTGTAGCAGAAACTGCTGAGACTTTTGGACATCCTGGAGACATCTGCTGTGCTTGTAGTTATCCAATCCACAATTCATTCATAAGGATTTCAATGTTAATTGGAAAATCAGATTATTAGATTTATTTGTCTTGGACCTATCAAAGAAAACAATACTTTTTTAAACAATCTGGAGTGGCTAAATCCCACAAGCCAATGAAAAAAAAACTACTAGGTGTCAAATTACATGTTAGTATAGTGGTTGCGCAGTGTCCAGTGGTACAGACCACAGATGAATTTTGCTGAAACAGACACAGAAAGAATCTTTTGATTGGAAACAATTGTAAACCTCCATATTTCTGCTATAATAAGATATAGGCAAAGAGGGAGAAACTAAATTAAATCTTCACATAGAAAAGCATTGCTCAACAACACAACACTGTAGATGCGTTTTTCTCCATTCCTTTCATCAGTGTTTGGCCAAACTCCCACGGATCTCCCAGCAGTTATTAGATAAAACATTCATCTGCCTTTTCACCACTCTTACAGCCAGAGGCATCACCTTAGATAAGCTGGAATTGAACACGACGTTTAATGTCAAGCTCAGCACTGCTAATGCAATCACGATTGTCTCTAGAACAACCTGTAGCACGACCCCTTTCTGACGTATGCCAGCTGTGTATCCTTCTTTCTGTCCTGTTCAATATTCCTCGCCCAGATTTTCTACACAGCTGATACTGAGTATCTTTTTTTGCTCCATTTCATCTCCCAAGTAAGTTGTTAGTGCCGTTTCCTCAACACCACTATCTCTTCCTCCAGTAATTAACACACCCACACCTGCAATCCCACATGAGGATGTAACAGTCAGTCAAAGTTTTTTTTTCATGTGATCAATGAGTGGTATTGTTTGGGTTTTTTTAATTTATGAGGGGAAATAAATTTTATGCCCTTCCCCATGAATGCTTAAAAAATTATGAAGACACTTTTGTCTAGCAGTAGCAGAGAGCGTCCATACAGTATGAGTTACACCAAGGCAGGAAAAAGCAAGTAAAAGACACTCAGTTGCAACAACTCTACAACTTCTGTTTCACCAGGACAAAAACCAAGCCTTTTTGAACAGCTTATTAACATAAGATATATTTCTATCAAATTATGAACTTATAATCTACTGCATTGCAGATGATAACAAGGGGAAACTGCACAGCACTCTGTTGAAAGCTTGTCACAGAAAAGCTGCTTTTGGGTTGCCTGGTTTACTCATAGTTCACCATCCTTAAATATCAGTGTCCTGGAAAAAAATTTTACTATTTATAGATCTGCAGTAATGATCAAGTTCAAAGAAACCCATTAGAGTTCATTAAAAATAACACTGACTTTGGGGAGAAGGAATAGAATTTTATTCCCATTTCCAAGAAACAAATGCAAGAGAGAAAACAAAAAAGAGAGCTTGATGCTTATTACAAACTGTGCACAGAAAGACGAGGTAGAGTCCAGGCAGGTAAGATACCTGTCAATAATGCTGCTTCATAGCTTAAAAAAAGGTGGAAATCTCTCTTGGGATAACAGGTTTGCTTGCTGTGACAAGGACAGTGTTCACCATGAGGACATGATCATAGTAGCTGGGGTGTCTGTCATTTCTTCATGCAAGGGACACTTCAGATGGTTCTGTTAAAATAAATATAAAAACCTCAAGACATGTGGGTAGTCATTGTAAATAGTTCTTTGTGTGATTTGCTGTTTTTCTAGGGATGAGTGTCTTGGTAAACATTGTTTAGAGACAGAAAACAAATTGCTAAAAATATACACATGCCTTGGCCAATTGCAAAATATACTCAGAAACCTGATGAAACAATTCTCACTTACAGATGGCAGCAAATAAGTAGCCAGCACTCTCTATAATAACTTATACCTTTAGAGGGGGATTATTTTTTCACTCTATTTAAATATCATTTGGGGACTAACCCCTGATTTAGCACTTCACTTGCCTGTGGAATTAAACAGATTTCACACTATTCTCCCATGTTCTGATGTCCCATGAAACAACATAAAGAAATTTGATTAATCAAGATAATGTATTAATTCCACCAAGGACAAAAACTTACTCTTTTGCAACTATTTTGGTGTTTTATACTGTCACCATTAACCACCAATGGCTTTAAACAGAAAAATCAATAGCTACAGTAAAATCCCAGCATAGCTATAATATTGTTTACCCTGCTATAGGTTAAATCTCAGCTTGAAGGGATAATGCAATGAGGTTGAGACAGAAATGGTGGCTCATTTTTTTTTCTTTTCCTTGTCATTGTCAGCAGTGCTGGATGGATGACTTAGAATAGAAAGGACAAGAATTATTTTTTCCAAATTATAATGGCAGACTGAATACCTTTGTCTGGACTCCAGTGGAAGCCAAACCTCTGACTACAAATATCTCTTCCACACTGGTTCACTGGGGCACCAAAGAGAAACCTAGAGGGCCAAATTTGGGCTTTGATGCAATGAATATTGATTACTTTTAGAAATAAGGGATGTGATGGATATGACTTAGTGGAGTTTGTATGTTAACCTGGAGGAAGTGTCAAAACTTTTTAAAAGCCTGAAATAAAGCATAAAATTCACCACCATTGATGGTGTAACAAAGCTTTCATCTAAGCTTACCAAGGAATAAAATGGGAAGCTTGAATTTCAATACCTTCAATTAAGGGGACTCTGACTTTTATGAAAGCTAGGGACAACAACTTGTTTTCTTATTTGTGTTTTCTGTTTTTACCAGCATCTTACATGTTTCCTCAATTTAAGCCAACTGCTTTTCTTCCAGAAACTCACTTCTCATAAACATTCTGTTTTGCCCTTAGTCACGACAAGTTATTGAATATATTTGTTGGATAATTTGGTCCAGTTCAGTGAACTATAGCATATTACCAAAGGCCACTGGTTTGAAGCAATTATTTTTTCACTTTCCAGAATTCTTTATTTATTTTGTGTTTCACAAACTTTTCTTCAAGTCAGTCTGTTCTTTTTTTTAAAAGAACTTCCCCTTTTCCTACATCCCTTATCCTTCTAACATCATTGCTACATATACCACCAGTAATTACATGAATTCTAAGGTTGCTTTTTTTTAACCATAGCCTCAAGGTACTTTATAATATTTTTTTATTTGCAAGTTATGGTGGGAGCAGCCTATAAGAAAGGTGGAGAGGGCCTGTTCACAAGGGCATGTACTTTTAAGACAAGGAGGAATGGCTTTAAAATGAAAGAGGGTGGGTTTAGATTAGATATGAGGAAGAAATTCTTTACTGTGAGGGTGGTGAAGCACTTGAACAGGTTGCCCAGGGAAGTTGTGAATGCTCCATTCCTGGAAATGTTCAAGGACGATTTGGATGAGGCTTTGAACAACCAGGTGCAGTGGAAGCTACCCCCACCCATGGCAGGGAGGGTGGAACTAAATGATCTTTGAAGGTCCCTTTCAACCTAAACCATTCTAAGATTCTACGACTCTAAGATCCTAAATCAAGCAGCAGTGCACAACTGTGGTATACATGATTTCTGAATGCTAGCCTATGAACCACCCAGTATTAGAATAAGTGGTCACACTGGAACTTAGGAACAGCAAACTATGACACCTGCCAGAAAAGTTGGGCTGCAAAATGATCATTTCAGAAGCTATTTTTAAGCAGGCTCAACACTCAAGACATCACCACTTCCCCTCCACCCCCTGAGAGATGGAGAAAATGAGATGTCAGCAATCAACAGAGTCAACACAGATTCAATGCAGCATCTGACAGCATTTATGTTAATAGCACTTTCTTGTCCCACGGTCCAAAGAAATATGCTGTCAAAGCTCCACATGCAACTGGGACATCTCACTATGGTTGTCTCATCATCAGATGAGAATCTCCTGACAAAAATTTGAACATACACTTAAAGCTTTCTTGTTTACCAGTGAATTCAATGTTTGAGGAATCTATGATCCAAACTTAAGTCAGGGTAAAGATTAGTTTGCTGCAACTTTTTTGAGCCAGTTGGACATATGATGTTCTATTAAAATTTCCTAACAGCTGATCATGAGGCGTTTAAGGAGGTTTGATCCCATTCTGTTTCACTGAGCACTAAACATTATATTTCTAGCCTCCTCAAAAAAAGTTTATATTTCATGAAAGATATTTTAAGCAAACATCAAAAGATGAACAGACAAAGAAAATATTTCCACTTGCTTCAAAGTCTTTCATTAAAATGGAATAATTAGATGTCGAAATTATTGTAGAATTATTTCTGCTTACCTTGTACAATGGTACTGATTTTTTTAGCCAGGAAGCAAATTTCTGTGGGGTTAATCAACACACAAATGTTCCCATTATATTAAATATAGGAAGCATGGTGAGTTATGTTAAGCAATTCCTCTAAAATATGCGACTTTAAATACTACAGCACATTCTTTTTAAGACAAGGAAAGAGAATGGATATTAGAGGATCTGGTAATGTATTTTTATTTGGACACTATATTAATTTGAGAGAAGAGGTATATTCATGTGAAAGTCAGCTGTTAACTTTTATTTCAAAATAGACAAGAAATGTTTGAAAAACATAGGTATTTTTCAGGTTCATATTACAAATGGTTCTTATTTTGAAATTATTTTCTATAAGAATTTGCCAAGATTTAAGTTCTGAAAAGATAAGAAACATCTGGAAAGCAAAGTGAAAAAAAATCAAGGCTGTTTTTATTTTGATTTTCAGTTTGTCAAGAGGGACAAAATCAGGAATACTGAGTAATTTTGATTTGCAATTTTATTTAGATGCTATTTGCTAGGAAGTGCAGACCATTTCACTGTCAGAATTTCTTACAAGAACATTGTGTCATGCACTTGAAATACCAAATCAGTGTTTACACTAACACTTGAAAGTCGTTTTAAATGTGTACTTCAGGATATCACTATGCCTAAATTACATTATACAATTTTTATATAATTTATACCTAAATGAATGCATTAATGTTTGCCACCCCTGTAACAGGCAGCTGCTTCCCTTTCCAGGTCTAAGGGGCCATTTTCTTCCCACGGATCTTAGTCCACCTCCTTCAACAGTACTGGATCATCTTGTTACAGAGGAACTGCAAGAACTGGATGATTTTTTTTTTTTTTCCCCTACTAATATATTGCTTTCCTTACTTCAAAAGAATTTTAAACACACAGTTAGGAATTTCTCAACAGGCTCAGCTGGGGACAGCTAAAATATTTCATTTTGCAATCTTGATCTTATTTTTTGATTTTTTTTAAGCTAAATTTGCCAGCATTTAAAAATAAATATCTACTATTTAAAAAGAAAATAATTTTGAAACAAGACATTTCAACACCCTTAGAAACCTTCTCCTTTCCATTATGTCTATTATTTACAGTTGATTGATTAATCAAAACTATTTATGGTGTAAAGAATTTAGTTTCAGCAAAACAAAAAACAAAAACAGTTTTGACAAAGATGTAAAATGAGGGTAATTTTCTGCTTGTAAGAACAACCTTCTCACCTCTAAGAAAATAAATTGTAAAACCTACTTGTCCATGTGAAACTAGCAGTATCAGGGCCTGTTACTTAGGAAATTTCCGTGCACTGTATGAAGTACCAAGATAACCTCTTACACTTGTCCGTATCGCAGATAGCCACCACCAATAACTGTTCTAAAGTTTTACGTGATTATGAAACTTAGAATGGATAGACACAAGATTATGAGGGAGATTTTACCATTTGAGAGTACAGATACCACACTTAACAACAGAAGTGGTGCTGCATATGCAAGATTGCTCCATACCATCTGCATTTTGAGAATATCAGACCCTGGGTTTAGAAATTAAAGCATTTATCAAAGTCTTTATTTAACGCTGTTCTGTGTCTTCCAGATGATGTGGCCACCTAGTGCAACTGATGACTGACAATATCCATGACGTGTCTGCTGGGCAAACGGGCTGAGACAGCCTGCTAGAATATATTTGGTTAGTTTTCCATCTAGAAAGGATTTATTTCTAGAGACTAAAAACAATAGCCACTTCTGCAATTCCCTGAGACACCAATCCCTATTAGTATCCTATTCGGGATGCTATCTCACAGTAGGATTCGAACTAAATAGTGTAGGATTCCTCATCAGATTAATATTTTCATGAGGAATCAAACTGCTGGAAGCATGAAGGTTTTGTGTAGGTCTGTCTTTCATCTGAATTTTGCCTTAACACATAAGAGGGCAGGAGGTAGGCTAAAGGATTTCCTTTAAGGTTTATGTAACTAAATTAGCCCACTTCATGCAAATTCCCAGTGACTGCTGAACCACTCACTAATGAATACAAGTCTAAGTAATTACACAACAAGTTGCTTGAGTCTAGACTGTCTGCTTCAGCAGTCAGTGACAACATGGCCTGTGGGAACATTAACCACTGTTTTACTCTTCCATCCTAAGAGGAAAGGTCTTTCAAAAATGCTACGTCCTTTCACACATTAATGAATTTCCACACTGCATTCATTTACAAACTATGATAGGCTGTGATATAGCAAAAGAGCAGCAGAGATGCTATGTGTAGTTGGGTGGAATCTGTTTCTAGAGGAAATTGTTTATTTGTAATACTAAATAAAGTGGCAATAAGTTTATAAACACATCATATATAGTTGGAACGAGGAGTAAAAGATACTGTAAAATCATATATACTTGTTTCTTTTGTCTTTGCACCTTAGCTTTGCTGGGGTTTGGAGGGAAAAAGAAGAAGAGATTGACTTCCTATACAAGAACACACAACCTTGGAAGTTGTTTAAAAATAGGAAAGCTATTAAATTTTAAAATCATTAGCACACAGAATAGAAAAGCTGTCTTTTACCACGGGAGAACAATGCATGAAAATACTTGAAACGTTACTTCATTTCCAGTAAGTAAGATTTGCCAGGGTCTGTGAGGTCTCACTGAGCTCTGACAGGAAGACAGGCAGAGGGGGAAGCCCGGAAGTGCCTCTTTGGAAGGTTAATCTAAGATCCTCATATAAATGGTCAGATACCTATAGGCAAAAAAAGGTACAAGAGCTAAATATACACCTTTTTCTAAATACTTTCACATTAAATAAACATAGCTTTGCTAGGATGAAATTATTTTATTAAAGACTATCACAGTCCTAATTCAAGAGAGAGAAATTGTAAAGAGAACTCAAATCAAACCTGCTGAATGATCTAAGCTGAAGAACACAACTGCATTCTGTGAACAGTTTCCACCACACACACCAGCTATTATCAGAGTGCTGAACTTGAGACTTTACAGATGTAATGAAAATATCTATTCCAAGACTGCATGTAGGTTATGAACTTATCAACCCCAGGAAAACTAAGTGAAATAATCCTTTATTGTACTATGAATTCATTACCTGGCTGCTGAACCCATGAATGAAATTAAGGTGAAAAAATCAAGGGTCTCAAAACTCTAACTCACTCCCTTATATAATTTTCTAAATTTTCTATTTCATAAACTGCACTTTGTTTTGGGTTTAAGTTATTCTGTTGGCTTTGAGCAGCCAATATAAGAGCTCATGTAAGACAATAAAAGAAGGAACTAAGCACGTCTGTATTTATTTGCCTGAACTAAATTAAAGCCGTTTAATTTCTGTTGTTTTTTTTCCCCTCAACTCAGTATATTTATAAGCCAACACAGAAATGGTCTCTGACAGTTTACCCTGCTTTTTCAGGGAGAGCAAGATACAAAAGGCCAGTGTCTCAGTAGAGCATTCAGATTTCATTAGTGAAAAGGACAGGCATGTACAAAGAGTTGCCCTTACATAATCTTCAGCCATTTGAAATTACGGCTTATGTTGGGAGCAGTAACTTTCCAAACCCAGAGACTAGATTACAAGATACCACAGCGATCTGGGTCCATGTGGAGCCTCTTTACTGTTTACATTCCAGTTCCTCTGCACCAGAGGCACAAGACAGATGCAGGGAAAAACAGCAGCTCTGCCATCCCACGTGTTTTTGCAATCAGCCTTATCATTGATTTACTTGTAATTTCCTTGTAAACTTCTTCAGAAATCATTTATTCATTTTGCAAGCATGTCTTCAAGTGTAACACATACAACCTGAATCTCAAAGAGCATTTTAATTCGAAAACCATGGCAAGAATTTTCTACTTACACTACTATTCATATAGATCAGAAACACACGGACCTTGAAGCCAGTGCTGAAATGATTCATCTTGCACAAAGCTTTAATGCCAGCACAAACCATAATTGTATTGTTTAGATAAGTTCAATGCCACAGAAGTGTATGATGATGGGTGTTTTATCTGCAAATTATTGTAATCTCAGTGCTGCACTGATCTTTACGTTTGGCTTAAGTAAATATTTGGTAAATAAAGCTGGTCAATAAAGATATTTTTGATAACAATTCTGAAAAACTCCAAGTGCATCAGACCACAATATTTTTCTTTAGTATTGATTAAATCAATAACAGCTAAATGATTTGGATATGAAAGAAGATTTTGGGCATGTAGACCTTGTATTCAAAGGTATCACACAGGATTAACTATATTAATTGCAACTCAAAAACACAAGGAAGAGAAAAACATAAGAAAAATTCTTCATAAAAACAATGAACAAGAAATTTAAATATTAGGGTTTTTTTGGATGAGTAAAAAAGTAACAGTTACAAATTAAATTTCTTGTTAAGATGCTAATGATATCCTACAAAATCTGGTTTCTTCCTACAAACAAATAATATTGAAGCTTAAACAAAACCACTGAGTACTACACACAAATAAGTCTCCCAGGATAGCTAGTATTTTAGATTGATCTGCTGACAATTTTTAAGGAGTCCATCACAGTCATGAATATACTTTCAAACTATTATATTACCTCTTTATATTTTGGAAACAAGGCTACCATTGATTTCCATGTGGTACTTCAGTTTTATCCAAGTTCTGCAGTGTACAGTCCTGTCTTCTAATTACTTTGAATTACTATAAAAAACCAAAGTTTTTGTTTGCTTGTTTTGCCCTTGCAAAAAAAAAAAAAAATTGCTCTTATGCGCTACTTGTTCTTACCAATGAAGCTGACTTTAAAAAAAAAAACCCAGACCCATGAAACTAATTGGATATCGATTACCTGTTATGCCCTATATTATGATAAAACTTTCTACTGTCTATTAAAAATTAGAGAACACAAGAAAATTAATTAGTGCATAGTATAAGAACGCATGTATACAGACCTTTTAGGAATTTATTTGCAGATAAAACAGTACCAACATCACATTCAGAGTCGCTCAACCTGTGTAAACTGAGTACTCAGCACCACAAAGTTGGATTTCTAGAAACACCACTCAGACTTCTAGAAACAGCCTGTCCCAGTGAGCTCCTCTAGTCAGTGTAAAATAGAGGAAATCCCTACTGTCATGAGAGCAGAAGGAGCTCCCAATGCTTAAGGAGAAATCCAGTAATACTTTGCATGGAAATGCAGCCTATTTTTGTATGGAGACACTGTTGGACTCCCAGTAACTAAATGAGTTTATTAAAAAAAAAAAAAAAGGCAGAAATTCCAGAATTGTCTAACTATTACACCATTTTTTGAAGTACTACACTCCAATGTGCTACCTACCTACCTTCAGCAAATGTTCTCTGATTTTCAAATTGTTATCTGTCAAAGAACTGTTAAAAGTGTGAAGGACTCTGGAGATCTCCAGTCCAGCCCTGTGTTTGACTCTATCTACAAATACAGATATAAACATACACATACACAAACACATGAAGGCTTACACACATGTATACATACATAAATATATGCATATATATGTATATGTATATATATGTGTATATATATATATAAAGTTTTCTAGTTTCTAGTTGTGTACCTCAGAGAAAATATCAGTTGTTACTTGGTTGTAGAGAGAAAGTTCCAATCATCCTTTGCTCTTAACCCTCATGAATAGTTTGACTATTTCTTTGATTTCAAGTGCTTACTTAGCATCCTGATTTCTTATAAGAAGATACTCTGCTGTGTTTTGGTTTTCAAAGAAAGTGTAGAAACTGCTCAAGGATAGGCAGGTATAGCTTGCTATAAGATTTGATAAACAAATCTTTATTCTTACTATCTTTCAATCTTCCACCTTAGTTTAGGTTTCTCAGAACCTTACAGATACTTTTTCTTATACATGCAGGTTTTCCCCAGGATTTTGAGAAAACACTATGCCAGAGATGAATTGTTGGCATTAAAACTACCTGAGACCCATGCCTGACCCATATGGATATAGATAATCTCTTTGTCATAAGTAAAGTTAAACTCATACACCGTAGCAGGTCCACCTTATAAAACCATTAAAATGCTCCCCAGGCAATATTAATTTTAATGCAAGTGTACTCACAAACACATACAGCTTCTTTTGCAGTCTTGGAGATGTCTGAACATCTTACACCCACAGTTTTGTCAGTATCCTGTATCACATCCTCCATCATAGATACATAAAGCTACTAAGACAAGTAACGAAAAAGGCACCAGGAGCATTGCTGGAGGCTGTGCATTTACTAGCTCAAGCTTTTTGGTTGTTCACTGAACTCATATACCTTTCATGGTTCATTTGTTTGGACAACTACCTATGGATATTAAAAGCAAATGTAGGAAAAAAAAATGGGCTTTGTAGGAGATGAATAGACAAAACACCTACTGTGTCGCCATTCACTTATTACACCTCAACAGTTTAAGGTTCACCCTCTTCTTCCTTTGCCTGCATTTCAATTTACACAGTTCCATTCTCAATAACACTTCATTATCTATTAAGCAAGCTCCCCTGATACTCATACACTTTTCAGAAGGTCTGTGCATCATCTAAGGTGCAATTTCTCATTTTCAGAGCTGAATCTAATATATGGCTATAATTTTCTATTTCTGCAATATTTATTTGACTGTGGTATGATACAGTCTCTAAAAGACAGGTTATTGCTCCTGCTATGATAATGGATCAGTATCTTGCCTTAATTGTACTGATTCCGATGGACTCCTGAGTGTTCTTGGTTGATAAGTCAGACTGTCAAGGCTTCATTAAATAAAAATGATGCCTGAAAAAAAACTTCAGTAGTGTCAGTCACTTCATAATTACCTTCATTTGCTCTAGCTCAGTTAGATTTAGATAGCCTCAAAATTACAAGGTGTTACGCTATGTATAAACTTAAAATGCAATAGAAGTGCTGATATGGAATGACAATACCACAGATGACAGATTAATGTTAAAGCCAAACCTTTTTTTCTTTTTTTTTTATTTTTGCAGGCTTGGAGAATGGAAAGCACATAAATTAGATTATTTCTTCATGAGGAAAACCTCTGATCTGTGGCAGTGAGATACACCATTACCTGGTTACTTGACAAGAGCACTAATCACTCTGTACACATCTTCTGTCAGTAAAGGACGTAACCCATTCTTCCTCCTTATTGCACTTCATCTAATAATCAAAAATTCACACACTGTAACATCCACTCTTTTGCTAATTAGACTCAGGTCCAGCTGATAGGAGCTGGCATGACCCTTCTCACAATTAATTTTTATGCTACTGCATGATGAAGTTAAAGAAAGATATTTTCTGAACTTTCTGCCCCACAGCCCTAGATTTCATCTGGAAAATGTTCTGTCTGAGCTATCATGGATTAGTGATATAGTCAATTCAATGCTGACAACCTTAATTTTATATCTAACTGGAATAAGAAAACTTAGGCTATGGTACAGAAACCTCACACATGAAATCGTCAGGAACACTATTTTAATGGTGGATATCTTACAGTGATTTCACATTTACACCTGGCAGTGCTAATGTCATTCCCTGAGGAGAAAACAGACATGGCACAAAGCCATGGGATATAAGTATTTTCCCTTGACATCTTTCTTTTTTTTCTTTTCACTTTAGATTCACAACAGGTGCTTGTAGGAAAACCACTATTCTAACCTAATCATGCTCACTGAGATAAAATGCTGAGAGGCAACTCTGGGGGAAGAATGACAAAACACATTTGCATAGTTTGCACTACAGATTTTATTTAATTTAGGAAGAAAGGCCTCTGAGGCTTACTGCAGTGTCAAAAACTGTAAATATAAAAGTGCCTTCGGTATTTCTTAAAGTGCTAAGTAAAAGGTCCCCTGGATTCGGAGGTTAAGTCGGACTGATGAAATCAGTCTTCATAGCCTTTTGAGCTGATCTTTGGAGGGTAAATATCTTATGGGTAAACTATATTACCTTGAAAAGAGTTTCAGTTCCTTCATTGGAAGAAAATCTTATTCAATTCTGGACTTCACAACTACAACCACGAAAGACTTGTTTGTAAATTCTAAAATAAATATACACACACAATAATAATAATATTTTTTGTCATTCAATGAAAAGTCTTAAGAGTTAACAAAAAGCACTAGATTACCATGAATACCTTCTTCCAGATCTCTAATGTATTACATCCATATAACACACATGTAAAATAATTCATTCAGTGTTTTCTCGTAATATTTGAGAAAACACTGTGCAAGAGAGGAATTGTTGGCATTAAAACTGCTTAAGACCCATGTCTTACCCATACGGATATAGATATAGATGATAGATAATCTCTTTGTTATAACTGAAGTTAAACTCATGGTTGATCCAAGTATCTCACTTCAATATGTATGCATAGAGCTTTCTAGAATATGCACATGATTTAATCATCAAATTATCTAAATGCTTTCTAGAATGAACAGATTAGCATGGATACTATCCAGATCTGACACATGATTCCTAGACTCACTAAAAATAACTATTTATCAAAGAAGAAATGGAGTAAAACAGCCTAAGAAGGAAGGCCAACAAGCAGGAAGGGTGTTTACCTCATATGGAACAGGATAGATTACAGTCTCCTTTTCTTGTACATACTCCCAGATTATTGTTACACAAAGACAGAGACCAAAAATGAAGTGAAACAAGAAGTGCCTGCTAGCTCTCTACTAACAACACCAAACTTCATCTGTGCAGGAAAGAAAAGTGCCCTTTGGTGGAGCTGTCAGGTGGGTCTAAATCCTGTGTTAAAACATATAATCTGTCTTGGAATATAAGTACTTCAGTAGTAAAAATGTTTACAAGTTGAAACTTCTTTTGGAGGCATTTCTGTCTACAATAAGCTTTCAGCTACGCAATGAATAAACTCAACTTCAGAAAATTTTCTTCTGTTTCAAATAGCTTTCAAAAGCCTAGTCTAGAGATTTTTCCTTTATTCTGGCAACTCAGTTTAAGAGAAATTTTAACGTTAACATTTTTTTAAGGACCCTTTTCTTTATCTGCTCACTTGAATTAGTTTTTTGTGCTAACTGAAAATCCATTACTTTTTTTCATTTGAGACTTGGAGAGGCTTCATTTTGAACGTAAACAGACATAGATGCATGAACTATAAACCATGAAGATAAGTGGCTCTATAGCTCAGGAACTAGAAATGCAAGACCCAAAATGTGCTGCATCATTTTACAATTCATGTTCTAATCTCAGTATTCTCATTTGTCTTCTTATGATATTTTATAAGGGGACATTTCAGCTACTAGAAAATAAATGTAATAAACAGAAGTGTAATAAACTGAGAAAATTGTACTGTTGAGCTTTGGAATTTTTTACCCTAAAAACATGCAGTCAACACTTCCAGCTATTATGTTATGCAATGTGATTTGATCAGCTTACTGTACCCACTCTCTCAAACACAGTATAGGCATGATTCCATTCTGATGAGCAACGCTATACCTGAGTGATTAACACACATGCATTCACAAGCTGCTTTCAGATGTCTTTAGTTATTTAAATATGTAGCTATCTAATGAAACTCAGTATCTACATGACTCAGTTGTTAATTTCCAACAAAATATTTTGCTGATACCATGACTGAGCATTTTAACATTGTCTTATTTAAGTAGTATCAGAGGATTTTCAGAAGCATTTTAGGACAAATTTTTTGGAAGAGGAAAGGAAGGAGTAAGAAACATTGTCCTTCTCATTCCAAAGGCATTTTAAAATCCAAACCATACTGAATGGACACAACATGCAGTCTAAAAAACATCGTTACTGCCTCTTCTACAATATTTCAACTTCAGGACACATCATAACCAAGTTTGTGGTGATGGAAAACCTTCAATCTGTCCTTCCAAACTTATCATTGAACACGACAGAAAATAAAACTATCATAATTGTACCAAATTAGAAAGAATTGTCAGTGGTAATCTCACCAGTAAGAGTAGTCGCTTTTGTAAAGAAAAAAAAAAAAAAAAACACCAAAAACTTACAATATGAAAATATTATAAATAGTTTTGAGATGTACTTGTCTGACCAAGTAGATAAAGCAATTGTGTGCCAGCCAGAACAGCTAGTAGACAACTGAGAAATTTCATGGTCTTCTTTCATTTAGGAAGGTGTGGATCTTTAACATATCTCTTACCACTGATATTGTGCTATAAATATATATCACATGCATATTTTTAATCAAAGTTTGTTTTTCCAGAACCAGAAAATTTGTGGTTGACAGTTATTGTGAAGGTCAACAACTACAGTAGGGCCTTGCCATGAGATCCACTCTGACAAGAGCAAGAAAATCCCAGCAAGTTCTTCCACCAACAAGTGACTACAATTTCAAGAACTCTTCTCCCCAAATTAATAATCATTCTACCAGGACAGGTAAACAAAGTTTTAGCCTTTCTATTACCCACCAGATTTTCATTTTCCTATCTACATTCCAGAGCAGGATTTGGCACTATCTAATACAGGTCTTATAGTGAGGATGATGGGATTCTTTCCAGTAACTAGATCCAGGAACTACTCCTGGTGACATTCTCCAAACCAGCATAAAACAATTGCCTAGATGGCTTAGATACACTTGTGCAAGACCAACAATTTTTGGAAATGGTATTTGGTAATGGCTAATCTCATGTCTGGTGTGGTAAACCAAAATTATGTCCATAGTAAAGCATTCCTTAGAATGAGAATGTCAGACTCAACACACAGAGAAAAGATTCAACACAACAGCCAAGAGAATGATGGCAATCAATGATCTGCCTTTAGGCTATGCTTGTCCCTTTTTCTAGTAACAGCAATTTCTCTCCTGATGGTCACCCAGTGGTCACAAAAAATACTACATGAAATTTTTTTTCCACAAGACAGTCCACTATTTATGGGTATTTCAAAAAACTGCTTACAAGTCAGCTGCCAATTTGCAGCCCAGCTTCCATAATTAGAATGTCTTCCAAGACCAGTTTTGTTTTCTAAGCATCCCAATACAGCCCCACTTAATTTCTATGGCTACTTTCAGAACAGAACTTTTCTTTTCTGCTTATGTATTTTGTCTGGCATGGTAGAGAGGACACCACTTAAAGGATGGTTTTCCAATACTCTAAGGAAGGTTCAAAAAGATTCCTGTATTTTAAACTCTTTGCTTTCTCACTCTGCATTTGACCATCACGTCACAAAGCATGATGAGCCAGCTTTCACAGACAGCAATTCTCCTATCATTCCTCATCACAGATCTGAACCCAGAATGATCACCTAACAAGGGCTAGCTGCTCCCTAAGTGATGAGAAGACAGAAGCCAAATGAGATAAAAAGGTTAGCAAGGCAGATCCCCCCCAGAGAGGCAGCAGAGATCATGGCCAGGTTCAACCAAGAGTGCAAATCTGCAGGAGGATTCATAGCCATTAGGCAGGACCCAGACCAAACCAGGAAAACAATCTGTGGGTCAGAAGCAATTAAGGGTAATCAGGGTGAGATACTGTCCAGAGTGCAGTGAGCAGATTCAGAGGCACAGGACAGGTCAAGCTAGGAGGTCAGTCCACAGGTTAGGACCCAGGACAACAGGATCTGTGTCTGGGGACACCAACAGCTGAGCAGCCAGGAACCAGCACTGCCAGCACAGACAGACAGACGCTGAGACTCCAGACTGAGCCAGCTCAGAGCTCTTCGGCTTCTGGGCAGAGATGTGGATGGAGGCCACAGGTGAGGCTGGTCTGGGCCACTGCAGCTATTAGTGCACTCAAGGCCCTGACATGGATGATCTTGGCCACCTGCTCACGATTTTTAGATAAACTAACAGCCTGTGGGGATTACAGTTATATGGACAATGCAAAAGAAATACTGCGAATTTGGCATCCCTCACTGGGAGAACTTCCTTGGAGATTCTTATATTTTCCACTCAAAGAAGAAGAAGGCAATATTCAATTTAAGCCAAAAGTAGGATTTTGTTTTTTAGGATTTTTTTCTTTTTAGTTTAAAACGAAGCACCTTCAATGTATAGTTTCAGCTGTGCTAAGATAGCACAGAAAACGAGATTAATAGAATTCAGATAAGTTTTAGACATAATAGGCTTAATGAGAACATGTGAAATAGAATAATTTTAGAGAGAGATAAATCCTCACGCTCCAAGGCATAATTCAACCAGGAAATGAGAGAAGCTAAAAAGTTCATTCCATTATAATTCACTTTTCAGAATAGGCATGATCGGAAATGAGCACTTGAAAAACAAAGAAAACAAACAGCCCTCTTCAGTTAGTAAATGGAGCAACTTATATGCAATACAAACTGTTCTCACACTGGAGGGCTTTTATAGTTCCCCTCTACTATTTACTGTTATAAGTACGGATGTTTTTCAGATAGTGCAAATATATAAACCCTACCATTCAGATGCCTAATTTCATAGATAGTCCAAGAGTCAGAAACTTCTCTTTGTGGATCTAGCATTCAGCCTGTCTTATTTCCCCATTTGTGCAACAGCATTAATAACACCTTTCTAGTTCACAGTGTAATGAATATTTTAACAAGTGCAATAGATGAACATATTAAAAAAATTAAGGCAGATGATAAATAAGGGTTGGATTAGGATTCACCAAAACACATGAAGACCACCAATGATCAGCTTTTAACCATTATCTTACTCTCCCCTGTCCACCTACAAAACAGAAAATTTTATAATTTTCAACAAGGGTTTAAGATTGGGGAATCATGAAATATTCAACCTTAGGAAGATACAAGGGATAACACTAAGCTGAGTGGGAGCACTGATCTGCTGGAGGTAGGAAGATTCTGCAGACATATGTAGAAAGGCTGGACAAATGGGCCAAGACCAGTTGTATGAGGTTCTACAAGATGAAGTGCTGGGTCCTGCACTTCAGTCACAACAACCCCAGGCACTGCTAGAGGCTTACAGAAGAGTGGCTGAAAAGATGCCCAGCAGAAAAGGACGTGGGGATGCTGATCAACAGCAGCTGAACATGAGCCAGTAGTGCCCAGGTGGACAAGAAGGTCCATGTCATCCTAGCTTATGGCAAGAATATTTTGGCCAGCAGGACCAGGCTGTACTCGGCACTAGTGATGCTGCACCTCAGATCCTGTGTTCAGTTTTGGGCTCTCCACTACAAGAAAGACATTGAGGTGCTGGAGTGTGTCCAGAGAAGGGCAGTGGAGCTGGGGAAGGGTTTGGAGCACAAGTCTTATGAGGAGCAGCTGAGGGAGCTGGGGGTGTTTAGCCTGGGGAAAAGGAGGCTCAGGGGAGACCTGAACAGTCTCTACAAGTCCCTGAAAGGAGCTTGTAGTCAGGAAGGAATTGGTCTCTTTTGCCAGGCAACTAATGAAAGGAGAGAGGTCATAGCCCCGAGTTGCACCAGGGGAGGCTTAGGATGGACATCAGGAATAATTTCTTCACAGAAGGGGTTAATCATTGCAATGGACAGGCCAGGGAGATGGTGGAGTCACCATCACTGGAGGTGTTCAAGAAATGACTGGACTTGGCACTTAGTGTTATTTTCTAGTTAACAAGGTGGTTGGACTGTTGATTTTAGAGATCTTTTCCAACATAAACGATTCATGTGATTGATTTTGTGTGTGATTGGGCTGCAAAATGCCTTAAGAAACTGGTCTTGATCCTGTGTTGACTTCATCAACATCCTACATGGATAGCCTTTTAGTCAGTTCCTTGACTTATTTCATGATGCAGACTCCTGCAGGAATACTCCTCACTCTTTCCTAGAACACTTCTCATAAGCTGTTGAAATAGATAGTTCTGATGATTAGATTTTATCTGGCATTAGAATTTATTTATGTTTCCATTCTTGAAGGTACGCTTTCTCAAAACCGGCCTCTTAGCTGTAAGAAGCAAGAAGATTCTTTCACTGCAACGCATTTGCACAAAGCGCCCCTTAATGGCCTGACAGCTCCACACTAAACTGATAGTCTTATTTGCATAAGGAGAGAGGCAGGAAGTGCATGGAGACAGATGGGTGAATATTAATTAATGCTTATAAGGCTGAGGAAAATAAGTAATTTGAAATGTGCAATACCCTCTTCCCAAACAGCCTTGTCTTATTTACATCATAATATAATACTAAAAGGCAGAATGTACTAAATGCACAAGGAGCTACAAGCTTTAAGTATTTCTTGAAAGATAAGGACAGGAAGATGCACAGCTAAGACTACTCCAGCTCAGCTCCTCCAGACACTGGCAGAGGGCAAAAGTAATTTTTACATGCTAGAAACATAACAAAAAACCTACATTATTTAAACTTGCTGTTAGGTGGAGATCCCAACCAAAATTCACCAAATAATAGAACTGTAATGCTATTACTGAAAATCAGATCTGATTCCTGATGAGATATCACAGACAGAGCTATGAATAGTAAAGGCCAGGATATAAGTATAAAATCTTACTGTCCATGGTTTCCATGTATACTATCTTCCTGGCAAAGAGTTACAATTACTGTGAAGCTCTTTCTCACTGTCAAATTAAGCACAGCACAGCAGCTGTGGTGCTGAACGTGTGCCATACGTTATCTCAGAGCAGAGCTGATCAGGTACAAACAAAGATCACATCTACTCCAGCTCTGAAAACCGGGGCGTGTGTCCCCCGCACACAACCAGCACATTATTGAATGTGTGGTGCAAGGAACGCGGCTGCACTTCCCCTACAAAGTCACTCCATATGCTGAAACACTACACTAATTATCTCCATAAAGAGCATCTACTGTGCTAGTGTATGCACTAGGTGTTGGCACACTAATGTTTTGCTGGTATTACTGCATTCTTGTACAATTTTTTGATAAGCCTTCATTAAATACCTATTCATCATACTTGCGTACGAAAAGGGCAGCTTTTGCATGATTTGAAGATGATGGCAGTATAATAAGTTAGATGAAAGAACAGCCTTGAAATGAGAATAAATTTTTCACAATTTTCAGGCTTCATTCCTTTTTAGGCAGGAAGAACAGGATCAAAAATTGGGTAACTGTATGAAAAAGCTATATCACTGATATACAATAGGATGTTATTTTATTCACACCCAATAGCAACTCAATGGACCTGTTCACATGTAGATGAGTAAAGTCTAAAGTTCTATAAATTTTGCTGTGAATTAATTCACGATGTGCCTGCAACGACTGTGAAAAGCTGAAAAATTGGAATTGTCCCTTCCAACTCAGCATATTCTATGATTCTATGATTAAGAGTCACCATTTCCACTGCACAGACCTGCCATTGCTACTAAAATCAAGCCTTTAAAAAGGAATGGGAAAAAACAAACAAAGAAACAGAAAAAAGTAATAAGAGAGGAAAATAAGGAAAAAAGCTAAAAGCAAAAGTGGAGAAAGAAAGAGAAGGAGAAGAAGGAGAATAAAGTTTGCATAATATTTTAGTTAGGTGGATCCTTAACCTCAGGAAACTGAGATATTTTTATTGAATAGGCAGCAACCATTCTAAAAATTGGAATTCTATCTGTATGTCATGTTTACTGCTCTTGACAAAAAATGACATGCAAAATTTTTCTAGAAATACATTTTTTCTTTCCTTTTAATTATGATCATTAGTTTTTCATTACACTAAAACTGTAATTCCCCTTAAAAAGAATAAAGAATTGTTTATTCTGGCAAGAATGTTTAGAGATATAAGAATTATATATTGTTCTCTGTGTGTGTGTGTGCATGTATTCATGACTGGTATAAGCGAACAATCTACAGGCTTATACTCAAGGTTCAATTAGAAATAAATCAAGAAAAAATATTTAGACATGAAGCACAATAGGTTACCTGAAATCTCATGAAAGTCTTTGTCAAAGTGGAAAACTTTATCAAGCTTCATCCCCCACTTTAGTCAAAAAGTAGATGAGGTAGAGCTCCTAGACAACTGCACAGCTTCCCATTCCACACAACAGTCTGTTCCCCACTCTCCTGGGAAAATGTGGAGAACTGGTTACCCAGAACTATGCACCAAGGAAATGTGGTCTCTGAGAAATGGCACAAAAATTTTTGGCTGTGATCTCTTGAAAGTTCATTGACCTGCAGGTGATTTCATGACGCACTTTCAATTTACAGAGGTTCCTAATGGAAAATGGTGACAGAAGACTTGATGGTGCAACAACAAATGCCACTATTTTAAACACCCAGAATTTCCTGAGTTCTAGGTCCATGGGTGCTGGTTCACAGTATAAAATTTCAGATAGAAATGTTAGTTCAAGGAAAGACAAATAGATTTTTTAAAGATTTTCCCACACTAAGCATCTTGAAGCCTTTAAAATACATAGAACTTTTACTTGACCAAATGAAATACTAACTTATGTATCATTTTTTGTCTTGAATTCCCTAGCGCCATTTAGATATCTACAGTATTATGGCAGTCATCCTTACTTCATTCACACATTCTCAGGCTGAGAAGTCTTTCTAAAATTTGTAGTCTTCATTTTTAGCTGTCTTTAATGCTTCTTTAAACACACCTCCTTCCCTCCCTTTTTTCATTTTTCTTTCCTCTGGGCTACCTCAGAAAACTTTCTCTATTGGACTTCTACAGTCTTACATCAACAACTCATCTCTCCATTTCTGCAAGACTCTCTGACTGCCTTAAAACAGTAATTCTCTGCACCTAGTCTGAATAAAAGGAGTTGACACATAGCCATGCTATTTTTCCATTTCAACAACAGTCTTCCAAACTCCATATCATATAACCTGTTTAATGTCTTCTGAATACAAAACATAAGGAGCAAAAATATGACAAAATAATAATAGAGGATTGACATATAATCTCAGCAATAATTCACAGACTGTTCACAGATTGATTCCCAAGCCTGTACCTCAATATAGAAACAGAGTGATGCAGGCAAAAACATTAGTATATTTCTGTACTTTTGCTTTATATGGAGA
Organism: Daphoenositta chrysoptera; assembly: GCA_013397915.1. Lineage (NCBI taxonomy): Eukaryota > Metazoa > Chordata > Aves > Passeriformes > Daphoenositta > Daphoenositta chrysoptera. The sequence goes on from VZRO01002485.1 coordinate 402,729, forward strand.
AAAAAACACAAAACAACATGACAATTTCAGACTGTTAAAAGATGTTGTACTTATTGTAAAGGTCACATGTTAAGACTTACTTTGACTTAATCCAATTTTAAGACCCTCAGAAGATAACAGCTAAGCTACATACCCTCCCCAGAGTACCTGGTTAGTGTTAAAATGGACTCAAATAATCACCCCAAAAGTACTAGCAGTCAGGTTTTTATGTGAACTGTTTCTAATAATACAGAAAAGATAGAGATTTTACAAAGTGGGCAGAAAATCTAGAGAGAAGAGTGGAGGTGACAAAACAAAAGCATAAGAGAGAGGAATAAATTCCAAGTTGTTATGTAGTCACTGGAGCACAAATGCACCTCACCTAATGTCAGAAAGATTAGCAAGCATTTATCTGTCTCAAATGTTATAAATTACACATAAAATAATGTTTTGATTTGCCTCAGAAGAACTGCAATCGTACAGATCCCCTAGCAGCTGTAGCACATGTGAGCGTAAATCACAAGATGCCCACCAAAATTAGGATTTTAAATTAAGCTGGAACAGTTCAGAAAAGAACAGTCTAGTCAGCTCTGAGCTGTTTTAATCTGCATGAGTAGCATGGGGGAAGAGGAGGGAGGGGGAATAAAAAAGATTTACCCAAACTACACAGAGAGGAGCTGCTTTTCCCTCTATATTCCTTGATAATAAACTTAGAAGAAGATCTTGTTTAACAGTACTGCTATACCCTTTATAACAATTGAATGTAGGTGCCTATTTTAAGACTTCATTCAGATTGCTTCCTATATTAACAGAGAAGCTGGAGAATTTGAACACATCAGTTGACAAAATAGCTTGCAATGAGAACTGCTGGATCATGTTTCAACATTCATCACAAGTGCTGGACAATCACATGTAAATTTATAAAAGTGAACTCAATTCAGAATTTGCGTGTTCAGAATTATACTATAACCATGTATGGTTTAATAGTTTGATATCTCTCATATGCATCTGTTAAACAAACACAGGTAAACTTGAAAAAAAAGAACATGCACTGCTAACAGGTTTTTGAAGACCAGCTTACTAACATATAAAAAATACTAGAAGGTCCTGAGCTGAAAGATGCAACAGGAAAACAAAAAGTTATTTTCTATAAGATTCCCCATTATAGGCTGAGTCTGTAGATTCCAGTCTTGGCATAACTTGCACGTGGCTTTTAGAACAGCTTGCACCATTTGCTTTCTCATTACAGAGGCAATCTAAAGAACTGTCATCCTGAAAGAGCAGAAAACTTTGAGCCTTTAAGCATTCCTCTTTGTTCCAGTCTAGAGCTGAATGCATATTTAAAGGTAAAATAATAAATGTTGTACACAACAGCCCTTAGGTACCCTCAAATAATAAAAGGCTGTATGTAAAAGTAATGGATTGTTTTGCTTGTTTGAAATGACCTAAGAAAGATAATGACTGGTCCCACTTAGAGAATGAGATGAGAAAAACTGAGAGGCTTTGGATCATGAGAGTTCTAATGCTTCTGCTATTACAGTCTTTTATGATTGAATCACTACTGTTTGATGAAGCATTTACTCCTAAATGACACTGTTGAAGACACTAATGAAGCAAGAGACCTAGTGAGTTAAATTAACATTTTTAACTTTCAAAAGCTATCATCATTAATATTAATTACAACACAGAAAGTATAATACCTAACACGAAACAATCTAGAATAACACAAAATTTCATGGTTGTTCATCTGAATGACAGTGAGGCAAAGAAACATTGGGAAAATATCTCTTTGTCTCTGCCCAGTCAATTTGTATGATAGAAAATTTTAGTCACTCATCCATTCCAAAATCAGCCATCTCATCTTGCTGAACCTGATTGAAAGGGTTGGTCCTGAGGAAGGTCTTACTTATGTAAAATTGTTAAAATGAAAGGCTTTTAAAGCCTCTGTTCACACACACACAAAAACTGTTATTAAGTTTAATGATAAAAATATACAAAAGATTATAATAAAATCCAAAATTATTAAGAACACCTGATCAAATTTCTAGAGATTCTTATTTATAATTAACTTTCATTCTCCTTAAAGCCACTTGTTTATTTAATGGATTAAATAGAATTTCATCTCCTTTTTTTGCCAACAATCACTTTTACATGTATCCTGTGTTTCACCTCATCCAAAATACCTCTAAAGAATGAAAACATAAATGAATTTTTGAAAGAATTGACAGAAGTTAATGTCCTTGCATTCTAAATCCAACCCAGACAATTATCATTTCAAAACCACGAATTAAAATATTCACCAATAATTAATAATTGAAATCAGGATTTATTTGTCTAGCTACTCTAACACCTTATCACATTTAATAGGTGATACTACAAAAATACAAACACCTGGGAAATCATGCTATGCCTGTTACATAGCATTAGCAATTTAAGACCACAGCAGATCAGAATGGAAGGACAGATTCCTACATTCACATTTACATATATAATTTTTACATTTCTATTCATTCACACACGTGGTATGTGTTAAATACATAGGATAGGACCGTTTCCATCAATAAAAAAGTTTTGCATTTCTGGAAAATTAAAATAATCTGATATTTGAAGTTAGAGATTATAATGCGTCAATCAAACACTATTTTAATACAGAGATATCTTTGCTATATTTTAAAATGTTCTCTCATTATACTTTGAAGATAGAAACTAAAGATGGAATATATTATTTGATTACTTCTAAATTTGGAAGAAGATCCAATGTAGAGTTCACACTAAAACCAAAAAATTATTTTGCCTATAAAAGATTCTAGACCAGTTCTATATAAGAAATGTCAGTCATACAAACTTGAGAAATTTTAGAAACTATCAATATATTTAAAGTATTTTGTGATGATAAGATTTTTTTTTTATTTATCTGCTCTTCTCTGAACTTTATGTTTCATTTGGAATACTCTGTGTATTCTATTCTACTGTCCTAATTATTAGATATATTTAGCACATGGGAGACTTGAATTGACTCCCATAACTATGACACTAAGGAAAATCAATAAATACCCTAAGATTTTCAAGATGAGAAATTTCACAAGATACAGTATGACTGCCACAAAGCAAATCCTTATCCTAGACTAGAATTTCTGCAGCCCTATGTCCCTGAAGCAGTCAAAAGCAAGCAAAAGCACACACAAGGCCAAAAACTGCTGTAAAGCAGATGCCACCACGCTGTCCTGATCTTGCCCTGCCCAGTACACCGATGTTATCCATTCACACTTCAGTACCTACACACCCACTGCTCATGACATCCTTTACAAACCTGAACTCCTTTTCTGCATTAAATGGGGTGGAGATAAATATTCTCCACCTTTTAAGTGAGCAATGAAATTAACAAATTGAAGGTAAAATCCAAAAGCATTGCAGCCAAAAGGAGCACCATCCATGCCCAAAGCCCCTCACTCCCACTACATCTACTCAACTTGAGAAATTCCTTTCTCTGCTTAAGTAAACCACAGATTTCATTTTGGTTGGAACATTCTGTTAACATTCAAGTCCTTTATTCATCTCCCCATCCCCTCCTGATTACAAGATTACCATTTTTAGTTTCAAGACTACTCATTTGTGTGAACATACTACTTAAATGTCCACTCCATGTCCACTTCAGGTTACTGCAACTCTATCAAAACTCCAGCACATCTTCCAGTTGGGGTACAGTGTAAGGATCTCATACACAGTTTTTACCCCAGACCATTCTCACTTCTTACATGACCCTATGCCTTACATGACCTACACACCTCTTGGAGACATTTCTAAGTCAAACCAGCTGTTGCCTACCAGACTACAAAATCCTTAAGTAATCCCATTCCATCTGAGCAGGAAGAATTCTGAGAGAGAAGGGAAATTCAGTTCTGATACACAAATAATATTGAAAACTAAGAATATCTAGACTATGCAATTATAGAAGCACAAGACTGCACGTACAAGCAGCTGTTACTCTTTGTATATGCAGATTATAAAGAAGAGCTTAACAAAGTGTAGCATCCAAAAGAAGCCCGTGTAGATGGTGAGGGCCTATAGGGGAAGTCACACAGGGATCGACTGAGGTCCCTTGAGGTCACTCCTTCAGCCTGATGGAAGACCTCATCACAGCCTATGATTTCCTCATGAGAGAGAAGGAGGGACAGACACTGATCTCCTTCTGGTGACTGGTCCTGATAGGAACCAAGGGAAGAGCATGAAGCTGTGTCATGGGGAGGTTTAAGCTGGATATTAGGAAAAGGTTCTTCACCCAGAGTTTCACTGGAACAGGCTCTCCAGGGACGTGGTGTCAGTATCAAATCTCTCAGAATTTAAGAAGCATTTGGACAATGCACTCGAACACATGGTGCAGTTCTTGGGGCAGTCCTGTGTCAGGCCAGGAGCTGTACTTGATGATCCTTCTAGGTCTCTTCCCACTCAGGATATTACTCTGTGATTCCAAGCATAATTGTTATCTGCCTTGTCTACTGGGATGAGTTGGCCGTGAGAACACCCATGAAGAGCCACAGATGTTCTGAAAATTAAATAGCTTCTCTGAGCTTTGCAGTTTTTCATCTTTCTCGGTGGTCCTTGAAAGAAAATTTCTCACACATCAGAGTTCTTCCTTTCAAGCTGGCCTTTTACATAGGCTCATACAATTGCCATTTTATTTTGCACAGACAAAAGGGAGAGAACCTATTTTGATTTCATCCACCTACTTTTCTCCCAGTGAAGAATTAATACTGTATAAAATTCCTCCAGCAGCTTGTAAGTCCAAATATACTAAAACATCAATCTAGGCTGTAAAAAAGGGGGCGTTTTTTTCAAAATTATTTCTCGGTGATTCCTGTAATTCTTTGCTAAGGTTGTTTGGCCATCCATGTGTAACACAGCAAGAGATTGAATTCCACAACTATAATGAGCCACAGAAAGAGAACAGAAGACATCAAAGACAACTGTTGTACCATATCCTATTATGAATGATAGCAAGGAATTCCTTTCATAAAATTTCCAGATCACCCTAGAAAATGGAACTATACATCCCCTGGAATGAAGAGAAGAAAAGAAATCATCAAAACACTATAACAATTTTAAAAATGCCAGAACAAAAAAAGACAGCTATAGTAACATACTAATCTGATAGCCATACTACCATGCATAACTTGACTGGATGAGATTAAATTTCATTCTGATCCTAAATATGGAGAATAACTTAAACCTAAATTTATTAGAAGGATACACCAACAAAACAGGAGAATTCAACTCCAGTGTAACTTGCTACCGTATCACTTCCCCTAGAGTTTTGTGTTCTAGTAATTTAAAAACTGAATTCTGCAACTGCATAAGAGAAAGGATGAAAAAAAAACAACCTTCTTGACCTCAATAAATGACCAGGAAAGCTTTGAAGGTTAAAATTAACACAAATAAAAGCACAAATTAGAGGCTGCCAAGACTTCTTTCAACATCCTTTAGATAAAATGGAACATCAGATATCAATATGTTCCTTCTTCTTATCACAGGAATTTTTGGACATATTTACATAACCCTTATTTCAAGCCTCACCTTAAAACCATTTAGTTTCTCTGACTCCACTCTACTTAGAAATCATTTTAGAACCTCAATTCATTACTTATTGCAGACCTTCTTCAATTTGTGATTGGTTAAGTATAATTTATATGTTTTTAATATTATTTTTTAACATGGTTATTCTCTCTCTCCAATATGTTTAGAGAAAAGCATCTTCTTTCAACTTCAGCTGTACTACACTACACTGACCATGTTGTCCCATGGTCTCTAAACTGCAATATAGCTCTCCCTACTCTGAACATATTTGAAATCACATTATTTCTTCCTAGTATATGAATCTGACATGTCACACTATATATTGCTTATTAAAAAATGACACTAGTATTCCTCTAAGGCTGCTAATAATTCCCAATGAATGCCTCCTAGAACCTGCTTTGTCATTTCCCTGTTACTTAACAGTATCAGCAGACAGTCATTCTCTGACAAATATGTTCAGATTCCCTCCTTCTCCCACCACCTCCAACTGGTAAATCCCCAGATTATACCTAAATTCCTAGCAGAGGTGTCCTCATGCCAGACTTTATTATTGGATTTCAATCTAGAGCAATTATTCAGAACAAGATCTCTCCCTGGTTTTTACTGCATTTTTTTTTACTGCACTGTTGAGTGATACCATCAATCTGTGCCTAATTACAGCTCTCACACTTTTGAGTACAGACTTACCTATGAAATAATTTATTGTATTAGAAAAGATATTCTGTCATATTTTTACCTCTACTTCTGAATCAGAAAAAAATTTTGCAGGTTTTATGTTTATTGCCATTATTTATCTGTCCTTTACTAACAAATCATGATTCTTTCTTACTAGAACTACTTGCACATCCATATATATCTCTTCGTCGATACTTATATATATATGTATTTTGAAATACCCACCACATCAACAAATACAGACTTTACAGCTCGAAGGTGGAACACAGTATCTGTTTAACACCTTTCTATAAAACTATAAAAAAGTATCTCCAAATGATATTTTAAAACAGAAATTACTGGAGAGGAAAGCATGCTTTCTAGCATTTAAATGCATTAGAAATTTAAACAATGAAAAAATCCGTAAAGTATTTTTAAGCAGCATAAAATATTGTTTCCACCTTACTATGTTTGCAATAAATGCCTTTTTTGTTCATTTAAGTACCTGGGGAATTATTAGGAAGTCATCAAAATGTTCACCAAATATTAGATCAGCCTCAAGCTAGAAAATTCAGTAAACATTTTCATAACATTTCCAATAAAAAAATAATGCAAACAGTATATCTATGGAAAATGCTGAAACAAAAATAAAATGCCAAAAGCAGCAGTTCCTTTCAAAAATGTTATTTGGATTAATGACCTTTTTCCTAATTTCAAAAGCAATCAGCTCTACAAACTATTTAACATATATTTAGAAATATATTTAGAATGACTGGGATTTAATCAATCAGTCTGAACACACAGAAAAATTACGTGCTACATGATTTTGACAGAGATGACATCATTTTGTGAGCAAAAACATTCAATGGGCTTAGTCCAGCTGATGAGATTAGGGGCCTTGTTGCTTTTCTATCTGGCACATGTCCAAAGAAGGACTATATTCCTATAACATTTACTAAAGAGCCACTGTAAGTTCTTTATTCAGAAGTACACAGGTATGAAAACTAAATTTCCAGAACTGTTATACTCATGATCTGAAAAACCTACGGTTATTTTGTACCAGATTTCCTGTGCACTTCACATCCTCTCCTAACAAATCAGGTTCATAATACATAATTTATTATTACTCTCAGGAGTCTTACCAAATAGGGTATGATGTTTGAATCAAAGTGGGGTGCTGAACATGTGCCAAGGAAGGCAGCAAAAGAACTACTTCATCATTTCAGCACTTCAGCCTTCTATTACGATTGCATTGGCACCTTTCCTAATGTATAAGTGAATTTAATCTGCAGCAGTGCTATACGGAAGGTGTGCTGTATGAACCTTGAATTCTAATGTAAAACATTCTGGATAATTTTCCACACACTATATGGAAATTAGTGAAGTTCACACACTTGGCTGCCTCTAAATCTGAAAATGTCACAGATCTGCACGAAGAGTTGAGCAATTCTGAAAATTAATGACTGTCACATATGGCCATAAGATATTCCTAGTGTGTTAGTGACTTCAGGTTAGTGACTTCAGCTATAAGAGATGTTTAACTCTGCAGCAAACCTGCAGTTTTTCTTTTCAAAGTTACCTAACACCCAGTGCTCAAGAGAAGAAATACAGCATAAATGCAAATGCAAGATTATTCCACCTTCCCTTATTGAATCCATTGTTTTTCAACAAAATGACCAATGGAACATTAAGTTTTGAGGCCATTGGCTTAACCCTGACTTGTCTCTGTTAGACTCTGTATGACCTGTTTCACCTTTGCCTTCTCTTCTTATGGAGACTAGGAGAGCCTGTAAAGGTAAGGGAAAATTAGCACTTCAAAAGATGTAATACAATTACATGGTTGTAATCACTCTCATTTTACAATCTCCATAATTTTCTTTCTATCCCTCTGTCCCCATCACATTCTTCCTTATTTTCTCTGCTAGACTGTCTCACTCCTCTGTATCATAGCTAGGTTACCACCTATGTTACAAAATGCATGATAGCCCTATGAATAGAAAATATTTAGTAATATTTTAAATAACACTTAAAACACGTAGAGGTCCAAACTTTCTATCCTAGCACCCTAGCTCACATCATCCTAAAGTTAATAAATTTATTAACCAGTAAGTTGATGTAATAACAAATAAATAGAAAGCCATGTAAAACTAAATCCTGTAGGCTTCTGTAAATAAATGGCTTCACTACACCCCGGATCAATAACTTCACAGTTGTTTCAGTCTCCAGTTGCCCTGTCACCACAGCCCCTCTGCCCACGCCACATAGTTGAGCTAGTCACATTCTTTTCAAGCTGCCAGTTTTGCAAAACAGTCCATCTCCACGGTTTGCAGTGGGCTGCAGCACCTAGGAACCCTCTCTTGGCTGGAGGGTCAGTGGGTGTCTCAGACCACAGTTATATCTCCAGAAATGGAAGATCAGAGTAGCTTGTTTATCAGTCTTAGTTCCCAAGGCAAGGCTTTCGCTAGCGACTCTCCGGAACAGAACTACATATACAGCAGAACTACATCCCTCCTGTAATTCTATCCACCCTAAACAAAAATCAGTCCTGAGATATGACTCAAGTTGCATAGAAGATAGCAGGTATGATGCTTGAGCTACCTTATGGCCTGTTAGGATCCAGACTGATGGGTCAGTTGTATCATTTCACAAGCACCTCTTTAAATATTTTATCAGCAAAAGCAAAAAAATATAAGAAAGATTATTGTTGTTTGGGTTGGTTTCTTTTTTGTTTTTTTCCTACATGGAAGAACCAGCATTTTTACAAAAGAAGCCAGTACTGAAATGTGTGTATACGTCTGTACAAAAAGAAAGCAAAGCATAGGTTATCAGCTTGGATATGCCACGCTTCATCTGATCATTGCTAGATGTGAGCAATGAAAACAGAGTTAATGTTCCATAGAGAAAGCAGAAGTGACAGTAATGCCCAGGAATGGACTTTTACACAAAGAACTCACTGGAAAAGCTCAAATGTCAAGTGTAACAGAAGTTTACATTACTTCAGGTTTTTGACTTATGGCCCATGCTTCCTTTTTATCTATCCACACAAACGTACACAGTAACACAACTTAAAATCTGGATTTAGCATGGCACTTTGTTTTTAAACATTATCTGCAGAGTGAGTAATCAGACTCCCAAAGCGTGCGAAATTTCCTTGGAGAAAATAACTCTTATTCTCTCACCTTCATGGGCAGCATGTGCCTCGAGGATGGACAGATCATAGCACAGGCAAAATTCAACTGGACCTGATATTGTTAACGCTACTTGCCTGAACTAGGAAGGGGGCAAATTCCAAAGTACTTTTCTAGCCTTTGCCTACTTCCTGCTGGAAATGAATTTGTATTTAAAGCTTCAGCAGATCCCTGCAGCAAAGCTTGTACTCAGTTTCCCAAAACATTTCATAGATATTACCCAGCGTGTCCCATCTGCCCTATTGCACTATTTCTTTATGAAATGCATTAATTAAAATACTGGGATCTGTAAACAACATGGTGGATCATAACACAGAAAATATATCTGGAAGCAAACATGTTTTCATAATTAAACTAGAATGAGAAAAGAGAAAGAAAAAAAAAAACCTACAAAAAACAATATGAAAAAAAACCCCAACAGGATTCTCCATAGGCTGAATTATATCTGTTTACCACACACAACGCTGTAACTATGGCTAAGGTGGTAGGCTCACAGGCTGTAAAATATAGCAGAATTTAATCTTTCTTTTATAAATTCCTATGACCTATTAGAAATCATGGGCCTGATTTTTAGAGATACTGAGCCTGTCTCTTCCATTTACTTTACCCTGAGATGTGTGTGCTCAGTCAACTCTCCTGGAAATCAAAATCCAGTAACTTTACGTGATATTAATGACCAGATTCTTGGCCTTCAAAGGAAGTACACTGATTTATATTGGCTGAGGCTGTTTCTCATGCTGTGTTTCTGGATACTACAGCCTCTCTGCTTACAGTAAAACAGTTAGAAGTAAGATAAATAAAAAATACAGAGATAGGATAGATAAATGAGATAAATTAAACAATAGATTAAAATAGACATATTAGACTACCACAGGACTGCTCCCTCCCACAGACTCCTCTCCTGAAGCTCATGCTGCTGCCTTCTTCATTTGCCTTTGGCAAGCTGCCACTGCCAAGTCCTTCTTACTCTCTGGTTTCCAAATGCAGTCAGCCTGACTGGACACAGGCTGACTGCAGGACATTCAAAGCCTTTGCATTGAAATTCTCAGTTCCTTGATCTAGACACACATATGCAGACTGGCAGTAAACAGAATCAGCTAAATCAGCTATACTGTATCACAAAATTTATTACTTGCGTTCATGATACTAAAATACTAGATTTTTGAAGGTCACTGTTCATGTAAATCTTCATAATGTTGAGCCAGTTTACGTGAGAAGAATGTTTCCCTGTCTCACACGGTTTGAATATACACAGGAATTTTTCCTTTTGGAGTTACACACCCTATTGGCACTTACTCTTGGCCTATGAAAATCTGCCTCAGAACAATACAGCATGATGTGGCAACAATTGAGATTGTCCACTCAATATCTACAGAGGTTTTCCAGCATCAGATAATGAGCTGACATGATTGAATGATTGCAAGAGACTATTAAGGACACGCAATTTTAATGCGATGTATTTGTATTTCAGACTGGGAGTTTGAGGAATTCCCCACAGTATCAGAAAGGACAGTATGCTGCACACGTGGCCCCTTGCAAAACTCATTTCTTTATTTGTATGAACTTTATAAGTCAAGAAAATACGGCATTGAATTCTGGAAAGAGGAAGTTTCAGTTGTGCAGGTAAGATTTCTCAATCCTAGTTCAAATGCATTGTATTGAAGTGAGACCGATGCAGACACAAACTCCTGCAAAGCTATGCCAGGGAAAGCTGTTTCTCCTGCAATTCAGGACATGAGTGCACTTGTGCACTAGTGTGAGGTTTGTTTTCATGGGTCACACATTCACCTATTCCACTGGATTGGTGCTGCAGGGGCGCAGAGGAGCCGTGTGTGGCAGTGACACATGGAGCTCCTCTGTACAAAGAATGCTCTTAGACTGCATATCTATGTTCCAATGAAGGAGAAACAGAAGATGTAGTGATTTCTGTTTTCCCTTACTTTACATTACTTGTCAAAAGAAAAAAAAAATCTTACTTCGCAAATGTGTAAACTCTTTTCCCCTCAACTGTAAAGAAAGAAGATACAGAATTAGAAGAATTCCATGTCCAACAAACCAAGTCCAAATTCTCTGTCTTTTCTCTGTTAAACTTATCTCTCTCATCCATGAAGAGGGAGAGTCCTCAGGTTTCAGAGAGGTACCTGCCTCAACTTTCTGACACACTCATATTGCCCAGCCCCTCTAGAAATGGCTGCTGGTTGTTACAGATTTTAGTTTCCAGCCACCACACTTCCCATTTGAGCTGCTAAAATTATCTTCAAACAGTAACCAGTAGCTGGATATCAGAATAGTTTTAATTTTTCACTATGCAGATCTTATACCTGCTATCATCCATCTCCAATAGACCTGCCTCATTTATTTAACACCTAGCTTCTATCTATGTCCAATTTCTCTTAATTTTCTCATTTAACAGAATTTCACTCCCCTACAGTGAATGCTTACATACATAAGGATTTAAATTGGCTGAATTAACTCAGCTAATGGTTTGGTACCACCTATCTAATTTACCTCACACAGCTGTAAACTGAATTTACTCTGTATTTTAGATACATAAATAAAAACAAAGCAAAAATCCTCCACAAACATTAAAACATAATTTTGGTTTGGTTCCTTCAGTGTTATATAAACAGACAGGGTTTTTACTTATATGCTATATGAAATTATAAAATTGTTATTAGATTTGTTAATGGATTTAACAATTTTATTTCCATGTTAAAGACTTCAGACCCAAATTCATCTCAAAAAATGACTTAACCCTTTTTTAGGTCTGCAGAGCTAGCACTTTTAACAACTTGAATCTACAGACTTAAGAAGCTGTCTCTTTTCAGCATGGATATACTTATAGACATGTGAGTTTTAGCAGTTGGTCTTTAGTGCTGTTTCAGTTGATGATTCATTTATCCTGTAGGTAGAAATAAGTATAGCTAATGAGATCACAGAAACATTCTGACAGCTTTGATGTGAATACAATCCCTATATTAAGAGCAGTGTGTGGAGGAGTAAAGGGTGGGATGTTCTCACTTGTAATTTGAAATAAGTTTGGTGGATCTCAGCACAGTGCATAGCAGACTGATGTTCAGAAAAATCACCAGTCAAACTAAAATGGGCACCATTCTTAGCAACAGCAGTAAAAAATAATGATTAAAGGGGCACAGTTAGATCAAAACAGACTTGCCATGCATTTGATGAAGGGAAAGTGTCTTGGGAAATTTGATCTCAATCCCATCTCTACAATGAAACCATGGTCAACCCAACATCCTTAAGGAGAAATAATATTAGTTTTTAAAATATAAGTAATAAATGTTCAGATGGCTTAAATCTGTCCTACTCTATTGACTTCAGGAAAGCCGTGCTATTTTCCAGAAAGTTTTGGAAAAATATTAGTAGTTACCGACCACCTTAACATTTTATTTCTTCCTGTATGGCTATGCTAATTGAATGGTGTTTTTCCCGCAGAGGAAAACCCCTGAGAAGCTGTGATGGTCCTCCACCACCTATTAACTCCTCTGCTAATGACACTTTTCTGAGATATGCAGTATACATCTTGCACCTCTCAGACAGAGGAAGATTTTGGCACTGCTGGCACCAGGATCAGAAATTTTGTGATCTTTTTTATAGAATAAAATAAAAACATACATTTTATATAACCACTATCATCCACCACAACATAAGTGAGCAGCACAGTGGCTGTATGAAAGCTCCTTCTTGTATCTGAAGACAAAGGAGACTAAAGGTAGAAAAAAGTATTACAGTTTTGCTCTCCACACTCTTCAAAAACCCAGTAACAACATGAAAATTTTAATGTGATGCAAACAATTCATAAATTAATTAGTATTAAAGCCAATTTCCTTCTCTAATTTTATCATGCTTCCATCTTTCTACAGAGCAGCACTGGAGAGAGGGGAGATATTACGTTTTCTTGTGTGCAGAACCTAGGGGTTTCTAAAATCATGATTTATTTCTCTTTATCTGTACACAGAAAGAATGAGTCTAAAATACTTTACATCTTCAGCATGAAGCTAGGAGGAAGTAACCTTCTAAGCTCTCTCTGGAATGACAGAAATGAGAATAGGACTGAAGACACTTTGGGTAAATCAGAGAAACTGATCAGGCCCAGACAAGATGCAACTACCCTTGTCTCCCTCCTCCTTGCATTCGGATCCACTTTGCTAGCATGACATCTAAAAGCCATTAACACACTCCACACCATGACAAAACTTGCAGTTTTCTTATCTTCCTCTCATGCTTCCTCTTTTCCTGTAGAAATCCCTGATTCCCTATTATTCTAAATACAGGAACCTTTCAGCTGTCAATGAATTGCATAAAAATCCAGTGACACTGGACTAAACTAGCCCTGGATAGATCTAACCTGCATTTGTGATTAAAAAAAAAAAAAAAAAAAAAAAAAAAAGAAGGCAAAGCCTACAGTTTTAGGGAAGTGTAATGAACGCGTAAACCTTGCTTTGTAAAATCATTTTGGAAGCAGAGAATGTTTGTTAAGCTAAGGTTCCATAAAGCCAATCCTTAATTTACATTACAAAATGTTTACATATCTAATATAAAAGAGCATTCAAATGCAAAAGCCTTCATTTCCTCCCCATGGTCCCACCTGCTTGTTACTCTGAAAGGAGTTCTAATGCTAAAAAGCTGCACACAGCCTCCCAGTAATTAGACTCAGTTTCGCAGTCAGTCTTTAATTCCTTGTATCACCAGAGGCTAAAGGATTGAAGGCAGTCTAATTCAATGAGAGGGCAATTCCCAGAGCACTAAAAAGATAATAATTAAAGACTACTGGCTTGAACTAAGTCCTCACACTATCTTTGAACACCTCATCCATCTGTTATGAAGGACAGATTACACAGAGCAAGGAGCTGGATGCCATAAGATCAAATGGGAGTGAATATAGTGCTGCATTTGACAAAACCACAGTGAAATGACTTTCCTTCACTCTTCTCTACACTCTGCTATTTTAGGTTTTTATTGTTTTGTTATATAAGGTATGCACTTTACTAGATCTATAGCTCTGTATAATTGCTGGAATAATCTCATGAGTGATTTTCCAAGTCATGCTGGCAGTAATCCAGAAAAAGCACTACAGCAAACATTATGGTTTTAGATTCCCTATTTATTTTTACAAACATTTTTGCAAAAGCAAAGTTCTTATGGCCCAAATCTGTAAGGCTACAAGAATCTGAGAAATTCCTATTAATGCAATAGCTAAAGAAACATAGACTTATGTAATGCCTTTAACTATTGCTAACAGAATCCTAACCATACTGAGCAAGCTCTCGTTTGTCACGAAATAGGAGGAACCAGATTAATAATAATTCTAAAGCATAAGAGAACACTGTATTTTGATATTAGCATGAAATACAAGACTATATTCTAAGGATTTCTCAAGTAACCTGGTACAGATTGTTTAGACATAAAAAGTGTAGCAGATTAAAACCTTACATCTGGAAACAGGACAAACAGATTAGTAGAAAATAAAATATTTCTATAAGGTTAGAGTTCAGTATTTTTACAGGCATATAGATTTCACTGAATTTAAATCAGTAATTGGTTATTTTTTAGTTCAATTTCTTGCTGTTATCCATATGTAAAAAAAAAAAACCCTGCAATTTTCATGTATGAGTCCCACAGTGCAAAAATTTATCATAAAGCCTGATGGATGGGTGAGTTATACTGGATAGTTAAACTGTAGTTTAGTGAATTAAAATTAGGTAGTTAGTTAAACCATATAGACAGAGTTTTGAATGAAAACATTGACACACTTATATAGATAAGTCATCAAGTTTCCCAAATCAATGCAGTTTATATAAAAATTAGAAACACAAAAATCTCTATCAGCAGGGAACGATGAACAATGATACTAATTCTGGTGACAGCCATGGTAAGAAGTTGTTCCCGTAGTGCAGGTGCAGAAAAGAGCTGCATCATGTAACTTTTTACAAATACAGATGCACTGGACAGTAAATGCTGAGGAACAAGAACACAGCAATATGGCAGACAAAGTACATAAAGCCACCAATCTAGAGAACAACTGATCTCTGTACACCAGCAGCTTGCACAGAAAAGAAAACCATTCCAGGTACCATGAAAAGAAAAGCTGTAAAGAGACCCTTCGAAGAAGTCAGCTTTAAAGACATTGGTGACAAATTCATTGAAAAAATAAAAGTTGGTCTGGGAGGAAAATCTGTATGGGACAATAAAAAACCCAAGAAGAAACTTCAGACTATCAAAAAAAAAGTTGTATTTTGAAATGCGGCCTATCATATTTGGTAAGGTAGGAGTAAATTTTTCCAAGCACAAACAGGCAGTTGTTTGATAGAGAGACATAATACAGTAACTGAATTCCAAATAAAGGTTAGTATGGCAAAGCAAATATTTTGCCAGCATTATTTTTACATTGTCTTCAAACTATTTTTTTTCTGGAAATCTCTGCATACCTCAAACATTCTCATATTTCTCTATATAGCTGCATGGGTTACACATAAATTAATATACATTTCTGAAGTCAATTACAACAGAGAAATAAGTTAGTGGGTCAGTAAGTGCTAGATTGGCAAAGAGATAATTCAAAATCTGAATTTCTCCATATGCAAAATAGTTAATAGTCATGCTAACTCCTGCTATGCTTTCTTTTGCTTATATGCCTTAAGACTTACCCAGTTTCATCAATACCATGACATAATTTATATTCCCTCTTTCTGAACATAGGCCTAAAAGTTCAGTACATGTCAGTTGCACTTAGAGCTATATTGTTGACAAAAATAACTTTTGCCATATGAATATCCATCATTCAGAAGCTGGAGTAATCACCACTACCATTAAAAAAAAAAATATATATATATAAATATTTTTCATAATTCTTTATCTGACATGAACAGAATAATCTAGAAGGGAAAAAGTAAGCTTCCGGTTAATTCAATCAATCACTTATTAATACAGAACTTTCTTAAATATATGTTAATTTGAAATATACTTTTATATAGTGCATTAAATTTACAGAAATATATATTCTTTATCCATAACACTATTCATATATAAAAATATAGGACCTAATTTCCTGAAATGCTTACTGCCTTAGGTTCTACTGACTTTGGATTTTCAGGAAATCAACAGAGCTGGAAATCAGGTCAATGGCTCCAATGCATAACTTCCCAAAACTAATATATCCTACTAGAAGAAACAGCCACTGGCTCTGGGAAGCAAGAAGAATTTTCTCTACTTCACTCACAAGCCCTTATACTCCCTGATCCAAATTGAATTGGGTTTTTTACAGTTAAAGAAATACATGAGCCTACTGAGGTTTTATTGACCCAGTAGGCTCTAAAAAAATCCCTGATGCTTTCTTGGCACTTGCTATCACTTGTGACCTTTATTTTCTAAGAGGGATTATTATTACCTCCTTGCACTCTACATTTCCCTACAGGATATCACCAGCCATATGTCAGCCTTGCTCAGGGGGTTCTCATACACAACTCAAACAATTTCACACGTTTTTCTAGTGTTCACTGAAAATTATGCCCATTTCTTTCTGTATTAATTCCTATTGTTTCAACTGAATGTGGACTTCTAACATGCAATTAAACACACAATAACTTATATAAAATACAGAGACCTGCTGGTATCAGTAATTTAAGAGCACTTAATTTTCATTAAATCACACACATGAAGCCAGATATGTGAATCAAGACATTAGAAGATAATATTTTTAAAGACCTTTCTAGCCTTGCAACTAATAATTTGATTAGATACCATTTTGTGTGATGTTCCTATGATAATGCCCTTAACCAGGAAGCTTTGATCTTCACTCATAACCTCCACTTTGCTCATGAATTCACCTTCACAGTCTATAATACTGTCTCATAAGCCACGACAGAGACTCATATTCATTATATTTCTATTAATAATCTTCACTCCCATGATGTGGGAAATTTTCTCTCCTGAATCTCTAAGTTTTGGTATCCCGTAATTTTGCAGCATTGGAAATACGAAGGTTTATGGGGGNNAAAAGAAGGTTTATGGGGGGAAAAAAAAAAAAAAAAAAAAAAAGAAAGAGAGAGAAGAAATAAAAGATGTGTATATATGAAAAAGAAGTAAGTTATCAATTCAAGTGGTTTGATATCATGGCTCTCAAATTGCAAATCACCTATACGCAGACCAGTAAGAGAAACAATAGTCATAAGATTATTCTGCTACTTAATTATGTTTCATTCCAAGCTGGTGCCTGTTATCGCATCTAGGTTGAATCGCATGGCTCACTTTTTATTATTTTATTTTTTTTTTAACTGTGGTGAAGGAGTTGTGAATTAAAAACTGGGGTATGATCAAGAACTGTAAATGTTCTTAACTTATTTTAGTACATTCACCTTTAGCAGTACTGATCATTTTCCTAAGCAATGCTATTTGTTTCCTATTAAATGGAAACTTGAGAGGAGTCTTCCATAACAGCAGTGTCATATCCTTCCACAGGGAATTTAGACTGTAGGAGATTCTAAGTGCAATCTTTGATCAGCAATATAATGACATAGCTTCACTTGAAAACTTCCTGGGATGGCAACAGGAAGAGTGAAGAGGAACCTTCATTTCAGTCCCAAAGTTATTGTCCCAGCATAGGCAATGTAGTGCACAGTACAGTCCAGGCAGTACATTCCAAACCTTGAATCACAAGTAGAGCTGGCCAGAGACTTCCTATGCCTTAGGGAAGACACAATACCCACCGATTTATGCTAAATATTTTAGATGCTGTGGGAAATGAGAAACATGATTCTCGTGCATTTCAATTGGAGTTGTGGTCAAATTTTCACATGTGAAAATGTCCTCTTTGAGTACATTAAAAATACAATATACAGAAAATAAGATGGATGAAAAATATGGATGCTTGTAATATTTCCATCATTCTAATTATTTTCTTTCAAAATAATTAATTTTAGTACTTATAAGACATCTTTTAATCCAACAAACTTTTACATATTGAGAAGCATTTCTGTCATCTTTTAAATACAACTATTATAGCCCCATTTTTAATTTAAAATGATATGAAGTTAAAAATTCAAATACCCTAAAACATTTCAGGATTCCTCTGCTTTCACATTTCATTACAATTCAAATACAGTCCAAGTTTTCTAGAGATTTTCAAACATGTTGAGAGACACAGATTCAGTGGCAAATGATATCTCTGAAAAGGAAGAAAACCCGTGGGAGAAGTTTTAACCACACATATAGGATGTCTTGTGAACAGGATAAAGTTTTACTGTTCTCGAGTGTTACTAAGAAAGTGAGAGTTCAAGAGAACATAATCCCACAACCACATCAGTGAACTGTGCCAGCAGACACTGAGCCAGCCCCCAAGTAGAAAGTAGATTCACCTTTCTGCAGATGAACAGTAAGAAGCAGGTGTCATCAGCTACTGGCTGCAAGAATTTATATTATCTTCCAAAATACCTTTACCTGCTGATGACAGGTCAGTTCCCTGAGGACTTAACCAAGCACTTTCAGCCAGTTCTTCACATTCCGGAATAACAACTGGAATAACATTCCTCTTGAATGTCACACAGGGTGACACAAAAGTGTTTCCAATATTTTAAAATATATATGCTTTAGCTTTTTGCTGTTGACATCTGGACTTCTGTCCTTCGCTACTTTTTGCCCTCCTGCTTTGGTCACACAGCAATTAATTTTTTCCTGCTTATAAGTATGAGAAGCTAAAGAGTAGCAGTAACCACTAAAACTGAAGTTTTTAACATTTCTCACCTAAGAACAGAAGCTGTTACTAAAATAGCTGTTGCTTTGAAATTTAGCTAGTTAGAAAACCTTATGCAGGAAGGACTATTTCCCAAGAAGTTGAGGATATATAGATTTATGATTGCAAGGCTACCATTGCACAGATTTTTCAAGCACAAGTCTTTAAGCATAGTACATTCATGGTGAATCTGATCCTTCTGGAGCATGTTAAAGCCTTAATATTGACAATGTTTTTCATTATTTTATATCAGAGGATTTTGAGGCCTATACAATCTGGATTACAAAGTCACAAGGTTGCAAAGTATTGAGCCATTATTTTGAATTGCTGTTTTGTACATAAAGCCTGCAGAACCTTCAAGCATAATATTGGTTCTCATCCTTTTGCTTGGGAAAAGCTCCAAGGAAATTTCGCTGATGCAGATGACAAACTGTGAGAGGACAAAGGTTCAGCAGGTCCAATTCATTACCCAACATGAGTAGGAAATTTTGAAAATAAATGCTATTGATATGTCATCTGTTGATGGTTTATACCAGCCATTATTTGGAATGTTTGCCTTCTCTTCCCTCAAAAAAGGTTAGTTGTCTAGACTTTGAGATGCAATGTGGAATTGGACCCATAATAGCAAAATTACTAAGGCACCTCTATTTATCTCCTTAAGTGATGGAACATATTGCTCAGCCTAAGGGCTTTCTGAGACATATTTGTAAAGATTTGCTCCATTGTAAATACATTTTAGATGGGCCAAGCCATTCAGAAAGGAGATTAGTTTTACATAAGCCCATTGCTGTTCAAAAGATAGAAGAATTTTTCAACCTTGTGATTCCTCAAGTTACACCAGCTGAAGAAGATAAAGGTACTTTTTGCTGTTAAGACTTTTATAAAGGAGTTGTTTCTAAAACACATATAATGTACCTGAAATTTTTTGCATTAACATCTGTCATAAATTCCAATTTCTGCATCCATCACAACAAAATGTGTTTAAACACTGACATTATTTAAAGTTAAGCCGCCCATGAAAAAATGGCAATATCATAACAAGTGTATTTAGTGCACAGTATTTTAAATGCTATAGGCTTGTGCAATTTATGTTCAATATTAGATAACACGTTTTGTTGATACTGAAAAACCCACAAACCTACCATTTGAGATGGAGAGGCAAAAAAAAAAAAAAAAATACTGCTGTAATAAATCCCTGCATTATCAGGACAAGCTGTGGTGGGCTGGATACCAGCTGTCTGTGGAGCCTTCCTATCCCCCCTCAGCTGGGCAGGTGGGTCTGCTCCACCTCGGGCCACAGGGGCACAGCTGCCTCCACCACAGGCTGCAGGGAAATCTCTGCTCTGGCGCCCGGAACACCTCCTCCTGCTCATTCTTCACTGACCGTGGTGTCTGCTGAGCTGTTTCCTTCACGTATTCTCTCCTGCCACCATTGCTGCCTGTTGTGCAGGTGGGTTTTTGTATCCCTTTCCTAAAAATGTTACCTCAGAGGCACTACCACCATCACGGGTGGGTCAGCAGCGGCTCCCTCCTGGAGCCCGATGGCATCGGCTCCATCAGACACAGCCAGAGCTTCTGGCAGCTTCCCACAGAAGCCACCCCTGTAGCCCTCCCACTTCCAAAACCTGGCAGTGCAAACCCAACACGCAAGCCTGCGAATTTCTAAGTTTATTCAGAAGATAATAGTATGAGTAATTAGATAATATAAACACCATATATACCATTTGTGCTTCCCTAAGCATAAAAACAGATACATTTCAAGCAGAGGTTTGTGGAATGTTAATTTTACTTCATACACAACAGCTCTCTTCTGCAGTACAAAAAAGCAATCCCAAAATGTATTTTAAAAAATATTTCTATAAGACTGACAGTGGTATGACCTATCCAGACATATGAGTTGAGTAATTTTATATATTAGCCAAAAAAGTTCCTGGTATGACTATTCAGCAAATAGTATGAAAAAAAAAAAAAAAAACCAAAACAAAAAACAAAACCCAAAATAAACCACCCCCCCAAAAAAACCCCAACCAACATCAAAATGAAGAAAACAAACCAACCAACAAACCAAAAATACCCACCAAACAACAAACATCTGAAGCTCTAAGACATTTAGAAACAAATAAGCAGAATTCCACCCTGCAGGTGATAAACAGATTGGAGATAGAAATTCTCACAGACAAGTGGCAAGAAGAGAACAAATATCTATAGTGCTACATTAGCTTTAGCTATTTTTTTTTTCTACAGAGAAGAGAAAGGACTACACATCTATTCAGACAGAGCTACATCCACCATGTTTTCACATTTATTTTGAAAATTTAGAGCTTCTTTTTTTTTAGTTTGCCTCTAAATGAATACCAACCAGCGCAAATATATTCTAATTTAGCTCATCACTAGCATTACAAATTCTCCAATTGTATTGCACCAACGCACCAAAAAAATTTCTCAAAACACCTCTCAGCAGTCTCCAAAACATGATAACCATCATTAGCCATTAATTTCTATTAACATTATGACAAAATATATTACCATTCTACTATAAGGCATACTAAAAACTGCTCTTATGTAAAATTATTTTCTATACATTTGAAAATACCAAAGATTAAAGAAATTATTTAGAAGAAAAGAGTGTTCTTCCTTGATTTATACAGATTGTCTCTGGAGGAAAAAAAAAAAAAAAAGAAAAGAAAAAATCCTGATAGCCTTATAATATAATCATTTTTTATTTTTTACTTTTTAGGTTTGGGGGTTTTTTGTAATCTTAAAACTTTTTTAAGACCTGGATGGTTATGGAACTCAAAACACAAAATAATTCTCACTTAATAGCATACTTGATTGTAGGATAAAGTCTCAAAAAAGTGCTAATACAAGAAAAAAGAAAAAATCAAAACAGATTCTTAACCTCCAAAAGGTTTCAAAATCTATTTCCCCCTATGAAAAAAAAAAAGTAAAATTCCCATTCCAGTTCTGGCAGCCATCAGAATTCCCTTTTCACCATCATGATTGTACAAAAAAGGCAACAAAGTGAAAAATCAGACCGAAAGATCTTCTGTACCCTAAATTTCTCTCATGATTCAGTATTCCTCTGTACAAATACAAAATACAGGACTGTGCTCACATTAACACATACTGATGTTCTAATAAAAGGCTCCAAGCTTATTGCACCCCAATTTCCTTAGACTGCATGCAGACTTTCCTGACTTTTAAAGATTAATACTTAGCTTTGCTTTATGCATTAAGCACAAACAAACTTGGCTACGAGACTGACACAGATGAGTCACAATAAATTCATTCCCTATAATTTGTGTCTGCTATCAGTGGAGAGCCTACAGTTACAAACTTAAAAGTCATTTTGAGACCTGTCATAAACATTGATCACCAATCACCCATTTACCCACTTTTTTCTTGTAAAATCTTGTGTGAATATACGAAAAGTTATAAATGAACAGGCAAGAACAAAGTTTGGAAAGAAGGCAATAGCAGGCCTTAGTAGACACATTATATTAATGAATGAAAGAATAGAATGAAAGTAAATTTCAGTTTACCTGTCCTCAGTAATTCATGGCACTGTTAATTGTCCTTCATGTCAAAGTGCAGTGTATTTATTTTCTCAAAATGTACGTTGTGTCTTAGGATATGTCCGTATTAACAATCTCCATTGCACATTCCTTTTTTCTGACAACCTGTGTGCATTGAGGGGAAAAAATAAAACATTTCATGGTGTGTTCTGTCTCATATTGACAAAGCATGAAATTATCATGTGCTTTAGAATGACCATAAATATCTCATGGTTAATTATGAAACAGAAACACCTCTAAAGTACAAGCAGGTGAAATTTCTTAGGCAGATCACCTAAAACCTACAATCTATAAACAAAGAAAATGAAAGAGAATTCATCTGGTTTTGACTAGAAGTTATAATTCTGTTCTGCTTCTCTTAATCAACAATAATTTTAATAATAATGTGGAACTTGTTCTTGAGACGCCACAAAGTACGTAGTCTATGCTACAGTCATCCCATTTACCAGACAAAATAGTTGCCAATTCACACCAGAACTCAATGCTCAAGAAAAATCATAATCCTTTAGTGAACTGCATTCATTGAAATGCAACTAGTTATTTTATTGTGGGTTGGGTTTTTCCAATGTTTATAGCATTTTATCTCATTTGGCTGGACCTTTACATTCAGCAAGGCCAAATGTACAATGCTAGGGAGCACCTGGGAACTTGGGAATTCTTTGGGTACAAACTGTCTGACAGTAGAGCCACTTCCTGACAGGAATTAAATGCCAGGTATCACCACCACGACATACATAAATCTTACCAACTAGCTGCAGATCTGAACAGTATTTTTTTTTATCCCCTAGGACAAGCTTTTCATCATTCTGATTCCATTGCAGTTTTATATATGTGTGACAGTTATTAATGGTTACTTATACATTTTATTAATCTGGAGCTATTTTACGTTACTCTGCTGAGGAAAACTAAATCTTAGGCAGGTGTCTACTGTGTTAATTTTGCACAGTGTAGCTATTCAAATACCTAGAAAAGTAATTTCTCCTTTGAAGTAAAAAATACCTGGTAGTAAATTCAGTGATCCCTAATTAATCAAGAGATCACAGACATTTAATACTTGACAATTTCATGCCAAACATCAAATACTTCCACAGAAAATATGGAATCACTTGAATTCCAGACGACTCTGGAATTCTGTATTCCAAGGCAATGTGTGAAGGAAAATTCAGGGGTAAAAATAACTGTAACATTCCTTTATAACTAATACTGAGCTTAATTTGAGATATTATAATATTTGCAGTTTCTCTTATGTATCATATCAGCTACACATATAATACTGCTGAATTACTAGAAAGGATGTATCTAGTTAACAGGCAGTGAGGAAATAAAATAAATGTTTTGAACACTTCCATCTTGTTTTCTCCTAAGAGTTATTTTCTATCCCAAAGACACATTATCACTTGCCTTTATTAGCTTATTTTGATCCAGCGGGTTTATTAATTAACTGTAATTAAATTACTCTATTGTCAGCTTCTTGTCTCTGCTGACTGCTTTCTATGTATATAAGAAAGATTAGCTTCTGTATCTAGAAAAGCAAAAATCATTATTTAAAACTTAACTGGAAGGGTGTAATAGTTTCTTATCACCTGAAAGAATTTCTATTCGGGCAGAGGTGTTAAAAATATATTCTTCCTCACATTTATAAAATATAAAAATAGAAATAGAAGCATACTAAATCTTATACAAAAAATACATTAATACAATATATAGGAAATACAATATAAAAGTTTAAAAGTGTTATTCTTTAAAGCGGGAAAAAAACGCTTTATACATACACCTACACCACTGATATATTATTCATCTTCCATAATAAATGAGAATAATCAGCAGACAAAAATAGACACAAGAGAGAAAAACCCATCAGACACATTCACAGTCACAGATTATACCACAGCTTAATTTACTATTATATAAGGGAAAACTAAAAAGATTACAGGTGTTCTGAAACTTAATCACCAGGATCATTTGAAAACTTCCCTGCAGAAAGTGATTTTTTCTCCTGTGCTGCATGAAGATCAGAATTTGGCCTAATTCTACCATTAAAACTATGATAACCACTCTGTCAAAAAACAGGAGGTACCTATCATCTTACAAATTACTGTTACAAATTACTAGATTTTAAATTAACCTCCAATATTTTGCCTCGCATCCCAGTTTATCCTTCCCAAGGATGACATGAACCACCTTTGGCAACAGTAGATGAATGGATCAGATGACATTCCAGTCTGCAAACTAGATCACAGGCTTTTCTTCTTTGTAGGGAGACATAGAACATTATTCTATAATTACAGAAGTAACAACCACCTCATAGTAAACTGTTAAGGTATTTCTTCATTTAAAAAAATAATTTCTTAATCTCTTTTGTCTCCTTTAATATATCATAGAATCAATTAGCTCCTAATATTAATCCAATTTTACCAGTATTTAGTTGAGGTTCACCAACCACTCAGAGTTCACACCCACATAAGCACCGTGTGTGCTGGTGGAAGAGTTCCTCTTCTGCTTTCAGGCACAATTCAGGGAAATGGATGCTGGAACAGGTACTGGGCCAGAGGGGTTTTGACTGCAGAGGTTCAGTTTCTAATTCAGCCATGTTTAAAATTGTCATTTTGTCACCAAGGGTGCCAATGGGTATTATGCTTAGAAAAGCACTGAGCATGAGTATTCTATCTTTTGGCCTATGTTTTCCAGCTGTAAAATGACAGTAGTAATTCATTGTATACTTTATATTTGTATGTGCAAACAATAGAACTATTTATAAAATGCATATGACAATGATAACCTCATACAGATTTTTTCATAATAAAAGTAATAACACCACTAATCAATAATCCTTCTGTTGTTAAACAAGTATTATATTATAATTGCCATTGAGGAACTGCCTGGAGTATAAATACAATTATAGATTTTGATTAATTTCTGAACAACATTCACTTTGTATTTGGAATGCATACACCTAATACATGTAATCCAAGGTTTCAGAGACATCTGCAAGGTTTTGAGGAGGTGCTAAAGTGAGCATCAGTTTATTTGTTTCTCATCCTGCCTGTAACATCACAGAATCCTATTTCCTGATCATGTTCCTACAACCCAATGGCCACTGAAGGAAAGACTGATTTTCATCCACTAGCAGCACAGTATTTTGTTGCTAAAACATTCTACTGTATTTCAGCAACCTGTTAGTGTCTCAAAACTTTAAATTAATTTTCAGCCCTTTAATTTCAAATTCTGATTAGGTTTTGCTTTCTGGTAGCTTGACAGTGTACATATCACTATATTCCATTTTCTCTTTTAAAAATACTATTTCTCAGTCTGATGTGATTTCTCTGTTTCCCCAGCAAAGATTAAATGGTTGTGGAAGGACAAATTCTGTCCTCTGTCACCATATTGTATTTAAATAAAGCCTTACTTTCACTGTCCTTCTTGTCCCTCACAGAAATTACAAGGTCAAATAATTTCACATTAAAAACATGGAAATTAGAAAAATCCATGGTATTACTTTTCCCTGATGAGCGATGACTAAGACTGAATTATTTGGATTCTCCTTCCCATTGCATAATGCTATGAAACAAAAAGCATTCTGCAGGCTCATACAGTTATCCAGAATTTCCTAAAGGATGTAAATTTTCAGTACCTCGTTTAAGGCAACTTCCTTTTATGATGGTTCCATGCTGAAAAGAATCTGACTCCCAAATAGATTAAGTCAACATACCACACTGTAGGAGTCTTGGTTGGATTTATACTTGGGATTGTATGGAAGTGATTCAATTGTTTCTACTTAGCCAATAAATCATACAACTTGTTGGCATAATCAGAACGAGACATAAAATGTGCACGTTTCTCTTACTTATCGCCTAGGAAAAATAAATTAAAATGTTTTCTATACCCTAATTCTGAGAGAGACTTCTAGGACATTCAGTGAAGTAAGCTGACTCAGAACTCAACCATAATGTTTTAAATAAGGATTACTGTTTTCTTTCCTAAACAACATTCATGTATCACACAGAAAAATTCCTTGCATGCATGAATGACCATACAGCTTTTGGAGATACAGTTTCCAGTCATCTAAAATAGATTAATTAAAGACAGGTTGATAAACCATTTCTTTACCACTGCATAGGGAATAAGCCACACTTTAGGCACTTTTTATAAAGACGTTTTCTTATTCTGTCATTGCTTTAAACTGCCTGATTTCTTTTGATGGGGTATTTCTCCATTCCCAATGATAATTTTATTTCCCTCCTCTGTAAAATCTTCTCTGCTTCTCCATTCCTAACAAAATAAAAAGTGCAAGCAACAGAATGGAAAATAACTTTCACTGCCATGAACCACCTTTTTCAACCCATTCCCTCGTGTCTGGCTCTGGATGGAGTCAGTAACACCTAGGAAGAATTAATACTGCGCATGGCAAGTAAATCAGAATACAAAAGTTTTATACCCGTCTCACAAAGGTATGGAATATTACATGTGCTGCAAAACAGAGTGAAAATAGCTATACCTAATTGTGGGGATATTCAATCACAGCCCAGGATGCATTTGCTTCCAAAACATAACAGGAGGAGAGCCTCCTCCTCATCCTTGCAAAGGAAGCTGCGTGGTCCAAAAGAACCAGGAAGCAGCACCACCAGCTGATTCAGAGTGCCCTCTCCCAGGTACAAAAGGTTCCCTGAGAGGAAAGTCTTCTCACATCGTGTTCAAATGTGTCCCTTCAGCTCCTAAATGTAACAGAAACAGCTTGAGGTGCGATAGGTTTGAGATAGACTGAGAAATGGGACAGTGCAGTGGAAGTTTTTACTGGTTGTAAAGCTTTTAAATGATGTCTTATGCATACAGTTTTCATGAAATTTCAGTGTAAATACTAACGATATTTTAAGCCTTTGTGTAAACATTCCTAACTTTAACACTGCATTATATTGATTTAAGTAATTTTTAGCTTGCTTAAACTAAATCAAGATATGACACATTGTGGAACATGAATGTCTACACTGGGGCTTACACTGAAAGAAGTGAAGCTATGAGTCACTGCAGGGTTTCAGCACAAATCATATCTGGACTTAAGTCATCTTCATATACTCTGTGACAGATGCTATTCAGTTAGGAAAATCAATATAGAATTTCCTTACCACAAAGAGGAAAACAACTTCTGGATACAGGGAATAGCCATACCATGATTAGTGTTTATGTAGGCAGATTCTGAAACTATTTTCCACACCATGATTGGCAAATCCCAATGATTTAATTTATAAAACAGGACAGTATTTAGCTCTAATCAGAAAAGTAAACATTGCTAAAGCAGAAAAATTTTATATTTATGTTGCTTTAAAAAAATGCTTCATGTTTATTCAACAGCAATTGAAAAATTTAAATCACAGAATTTTTATACACCTAGAATTCAGATATCTAAAAACCTTAGTCCATACCTAATTAATGTCAAAAAAGGACTATCCTATTCTCATAAATATAGGGATATAAGTAATTGATATATAAATAAGTGACATCTTACAATCAGATTAGCCTGAGTTTATGGAATTGGTATTATATTTTACAAATATCTTGGAAACAGAATTTGAGCCTCACAGTAGGATGATATTGTAAAAAGTAGCTTATTATCCCTTCCTTACTGTGTGTTCAGTATTAAAGACAAGCTGAAACACATTCCTCAATTTATGAATGCAAGACAGGTTCTTATCCCTAAGAAAGTCAAAATAAACAATCTCATCATTACTACTTAAATATGACAGAAATGAAAAATGAAACAAGAAAGCAAGCAAACAGAAAAACACCTGAAAAACTGTAACCTAAACTTGTACAGAACTATATATTTCTTATTGTCTTTTGCAGGTTTACAGATTTAGTTCTTGATATTTTCTAGTGAAATTAATCCATATGTACTACAAATAGCATACATCAAGCAAACATCAGTCTAAATATCAATTTTCTCAAAAACCTTTGATCCAAACAGAGGTCTCTGCCTGGATAGAGCCAACATCTTCTCTATGATCCTTTCACAGGCAGCATTATACAGAGAGTTGCCATGTGGTTCTGCTTATGTTCAGTATAGTTTGATTTATTTCATTACATGCAGTTCAGAATGGTATATCAAAGCACTTCTTGCAAATACTGCCTTAGGTCATTTCCTGAGATTAATTTCAATTAAAAGACATTTTTCACATCATAAAATAATAGCAAACACTTCTGGTGAAAGACCCAAGATTTTAATTTTTTTAGTAGTATTTATTTATTTCAGCAATAAGGCATGCCTGTAGGCTACATACTAAGGTGAATGGAAGACAAAAGTTTGGCTTTTTTCCTGAGAACCTACTGATTTACTGTTTCTTTCATTTCTGTCCAGATCTATCTACGAATAGAACCTCCCCTCTAAGCATGTGAAAACACATATATGACCTCCTTTAATAAACGAAGAAAAAAAAAAGTTACCAGACCAGTAAAAATAAAACAAATCTTAGCACACAAACCATACCATCTACTACAATAGTTTCATAAAGGAGACATGAAAGTTTTTATCATTTCTTAGTCCATGATTTTCCCCATATGTGAATTATTATCTCAACAGCTTGCAAGGTATTAATCATAAGTTATGACCTATTATAATGACACAGATGAACTGAAGTGTGCTGGTTTTGGCTGGGATGGTTATTTTTTTTCCATGGTGCCTCTGTGGGGCTGGGTTTGGATTTGTGCTGGAAAGTTTTGATAACACTGATATGTTTTTGTTACTGCTGAGAAGTGCTTACATAGTCAAGGGCTTTTCTGCTCCTCATCCCACCTCACCAGTGAGCAGCTGGGTGTACCCAGGAAGCTGTGAGGGGACACAGCCAGGACAGCTGTCCCCAGCTGATCAAAGGGACNCAGAGTCAAGGGATTTCTGCTCCTCATCCCACCTCACCAGTGAGCAGCTGGGTGTACCCAGGAGGCTGTGAGGGGACACAGCCAGGACAGCTGTCCCCAGCTGATCAAAGGGACATTCCACACCATATGGCAGCATGCTCAGTATGTAAGGGTAGAAGAAGGAAGGGGCTGGGTGGGGAACATGATCGGAGTGACAGCGTTTGTCTTCCCAAGTAAGCTTTACGCATGATAGAGCCCCAGGAAGTGGTGAATTAATTTCTTACTCTGGTTTAGTTGCATGCACAGTTTTTGCTGTATCTATTAAACTGTCTTTATGTCAACCCACAAGTATTGTTGTTGCTGCTGCGATTCTCCTCCCATCCCACTGCAGGCTGGTGGGCGAGGGAGTGTGTGAGCAGCCCCGCGGTGCCTGGCTGCTGGCTGGGGTTGAACCACGCTACGAGGATTACACAGAACTACCCTTGGAAAAATGAACCTGAGAAAAAGATCAGCACACACTGCATCGATCCCTGCTGCAATCAGCAGAAAATGAACACACATTGACCAATGAGCGGAATAATGGCTTTGTTGACAATCTCAGAGAGGTTCAACCTCTGCAACTAAGTGGATAGAGAGATAAAAAGACAGAAATGATAAAAAAAAATTTCCATATCTTCTCTGTTTGCTGCTTTATATGATCATCACCCATTAGTCACATACATGTCCAGATGGCCACAGATCAAGGATCGTATGTCACTTCTGATCACAGTAGATTTTTGCCCTTCTGTCTGCAGATAATATGAAAATATTCCACTCATCAGAAAAATATTCCCACTTTGTAAAATATCAAAATAGCTTATTGTAATAATTAATATTATTCACCCCTCTTCACCTCTTAATTAAATTCAGAAGAAGTCAGAAAATCCACAGTGGACTTATGGTCCCAGTTTATACTTGCAATTTTGTAAGGTCCCATGAGTATTATATAACTGATGATACACCAGTTGCACATGACTTTTCTAAATGCATACGTTGCATAAGAAGGAAAACAAAAGAAGAATAAATCACTATCTGAGATGGATGCAAAAATGCAAACTAAGAAAGTATTACATATCCATCCAGAGACTAGACGGAAAAAGAGACAAACATTATTTTTTTTCCTGTTTAAGTAAATTTGAATTAACCTTACAGTTAACCTTGGTAGGACATTAGAAATTTTATTAATTGTATTAAAACATAGAAACTCCAAAAGAAAATAAAAGCAGCCAATTTTATTATTTTTTAAAGTCCATAACAAACAATCAATAATGCAATGACATGATCTTTAAATCACTGCAGTATTGAAAAAATAAGTGGGGAGATGTGTTTACAATAGTGGACAGCAAGATGGTCCCATAGAGGGATAAAAATTTTAACTATACATTGCTTCTTTGCATAGAGTCCATTAATCAGGCATGTAGGTGTCAGGGATATTTGGCATTGAAATGGCTGGGCTGTGCAGCCTGGATATCCAGCATTGTCATTTGATGCCAAGAAATAATATTATTCTATCCTCTTCATTCAGACTTTTAAGGAATTTAAATAGATTCAGCTGGAAAACAGTAACTTATTTTTTTGTGATAATTGCTATGATTTCTGATTTGAACATAGCAAAAGCCAAAGTCTCAGGAAAGTAAAGAGGAAAAGAAGTAAGATCAAAGATTTTTATACAATTTATAAGCACAGACATATACACACACATATATGTGTACATACATACACATACATATGCATATATACACATATATATGTATATATTTACACATATATGTATACATACATACATATATATGATTATATTTGATTACAGATGAATAAATATTAAAGTTACTCAAAAGCAGTGGGAGCAATGCTCCCAAGGACTGCAGATTTGGGAATTTTCAGAGAAAAATCACAAGATAAAAGTAATCAAATCTTCAGGTACATGTACAATGTAATGCAATGCAGTATAGTTTGACTGAAGGTACATTATCCATCCCTAACCTGACAAATATTTTTAACAAGAAAATACCTGGAGGGTTTTCATGCTTATAAAATCTGATTATTTTATCTGTCTTTAATGAAGCATTTGAAAATGGAGAATAGAAATTGGATGACATTTACTAGTACATCCAATGTCTTTCACTGAGTAAAAAGGATTTACATTAAATAGTGCAATCTTATAAACTGTATATGGAAGGACTAAGGTGAAAAGTTTAATGCTACTTGAATTTACTGGACAACCAAGGGAACACGACCATAATGAATCTGCTGGTATTGTTCCACTTTTAATGTAACTGTACAAAACCTAATCTGGACTTCAGTAGATCAAAATGCATGTGCAAGGAATATTAATTCAAGCTGTAGAAGATAACAGGATCATCAACAAAATAACAGAATCCAATCTTATAAGAGGAATTGGAAAATGCTGAGCTCATTCACTCTAGAAAAATGAAGGTTAAGAGAAGATACAATTACAGTCTATAAATGTATTGGCTTGTTAAAATTAGAAAGACACAGGGAACTTCTAATGTAAAGGGCAGTGTCATAAAATCAAATGTGCATACCCTAATGCATTTCTTAATAAAAACATAAGAACACTTCTGAACATTAAGATGGTGCATTTTCTGTAATAGTCTTACACTCTGAGAAGTGGGAACAATTGTCCTTTCTAATCTACAGTCCACTAAATTCAGGGAACTTTGTTTCTTTAGACAGGCTGAATTGATTTTAAGAAAGGAAATACATGATCTGGTGGTCTTGTAGAAGAGAGACCCAGTGCCAGTAAGGTGTATTACAAGAACAAATCAGTTTTGATTGGTTTTAGTCTCTGGTAAGCTGTATTCTCACACAGGAATTATCTTGACCATATTCACATACTTGCTCTCCATAAGTAATTTCAAAAAATACACATTTCTTCAGTTTGAAAATCAGTCAGTGACATAGGCCACTTAGCATATTCTGATGCCCACATGATTACCCTTAAAATGCAGTATTTGCTTTGGAAATCAAAAATCTTTATGACACTTACCTTTCAGAAGAAAAACAATGGTGGTACTTTAGGCATATATTAAATATAACAGGTCTCAAAACCAGCCAGAAATCCACATAAAAATTGAGTTCTACAATCATTCCTACTTGTATGACTGTTTGCTTCAGTAGCTCCTACCATTAATCATTCCTCATCACCCCGCCTTTACTGACGGATTTGTTATGGGTGGATACACTGATATGCATGCACATTGAGGAGGTGTTGCAATATTCCAGACATTTTCTTTTACTAATTACATGACAAACAGTGAAAGTTGAACATAGAAACAAATTCTTACTAGAATTTGTTTATTGAGGCTTTGTTTTCTCCTCTTTTTTTTTCTTATAAATGTTTCAAAACAGTGGTGTAGCTGAAATATATGAGCAATTCCAACACAAAGTAAAAAGGAAACCAATATTAGCATTCTCCAGAACAGCAAATGGGTTGAGGGGAAAAACAGAATTGGGTTTGGAAACCTCTTCAGATCTGCAGTCAAAACTTGGTGAGAACTAGATATAGACAAGCTACGGAATAAATATTTAAAGGCTGTGCTTACTGATTTATCCAGCTAAATATTTCTGTTCAGATAAAATTGTGAAGGCCATATTAGTAATTCCTAAGAGACAATATACAAATAGAAATAAGGGTCCTATTTTCCTTCTTCCCATGGAAGTATTTTATATTCCATGTCAGGACTTCATCTTATTGATTTTGCGAAAGTAAATACCTGCTCCTGTCTGAATCTAAAACCCAAAGGAAAGAGAACTTTTGATTTATATAATTGGGAAGAGAATATAAAAACATTGTTTCAGGAAAAAAATACCCCAGGTTAAATGAAAACACATATATTCAACTAAATGAGAAATAACTCACTTTTAAGCATTAATGAGATTTGACACCGAAGCATAGCAACGCTGTCAAATTCCTCTATTTTTTAAGCCTTGATTTCTTCACCTGTATCTTGGTTAAATGGGGGGCCTGTATCTTGGTTAAATCCCACATTGGAAAGAGTTGTCTGCAGCAGATTACCCAAAATACAGTATATTCACTTTCTGAATCTTTATATTGATTGCCATGGGCAAAAGAAGAGAGGTGATAAAGTGTCTCAAGACTCTTCATTTCATGGAAGACAATAGGAAAATGAGAATGTGACCTAGAATGATAGGATGGCAGACTCTGTAGACCTCCAAGGAATGAAACAGGCTGAGGTGTCAAAAAGTCCTGCTGTGTCAAGGATAGCTGAATAAAAGTTTTGTCACTGTCCCAACAAACACTGAAACAATAGTCCCTGGAAAGAGTTGCATTATAAGACCACCATTTCCAGTTATTTGACAACAAGAAGCCAACAGCAATAAGAAAAATCTCTCTTTGCCAGTACAAAAATTAAAGGTATAAATAACCGGGATCAGATCTGTTGTGTATAATTTATAACCCTTTTTGGGGAAAACTACAACAACTTATAGATAACAATTCTTGACATTCAAATGACAAAATATAATTGCATGTTTGTTTTTCCTCCTAAAGATAGCAAAACTGGGGAAAAGAAAGCATGTCAGCTTTTTTACCATGAGAGTTTCTCACCCATTTTTCTGAAATGCAGTTGCAGGAAATTAGAGAGTATAGAGACCATCATAAGGAAAGAGCATGTTATAAACATCTGTTTAACAGCTAAACCATTCCTTTGTTCCATTTCCCTAGTACTGGTTGAAATATTCATTCGCATTAGATACTTCTACTAAGTTTCTGACATATACATTCATGACACAATACTAATATCAGATACCTTTCCTTGACAGGTAACTCTTAGACCTCTTCACTAGCAGAAATATGCTCATTGTTTTGATGGGCTTTTACTGTGTTAGCCTGAAATCAGAAGTCCTCTCCTCTCGGTCTCAGAATTTCTGAAATGACCATGTACTTGCCCTTAACATTTCTTTAAGGAGTGAAGTGAAAGTCGAACCAATTTTGTATTCACAACTCACTCTGTCTACCAAGTCAGCTCCGTAATATGATAGGAACAGTTTGGAACATTAGTTTTGTGATATTGATGCCTGACACATACAGTGGGACATATCATGCCAACTCTATAACGGTCTTTAACATTTAATTAATAACAAGTTGTTATAGATATATTATGAATTTTTATTTTTTTTAAAGATAGAAATGCATTATTAAGAGGAAGTTTAAATTATGATCAACATATTAAAGGAAGATAAATACTAAACTGATTAGTGTGGTAAATGGATGTTACAATTTTTATTCTAAAATAATCTCCTAAATTTGTAGAGGAATCCAAACCTAAAATCTAAGTATGTTGGATTTTATATACTCAGATTTTAATTCACCTGTAGGTATCACATATTACTGTATGCTGATATGCAATGGACAAAAAGCTTTGAAACTTAAAAAAGATGTGGAGGACTTCTACAAGATTTCAAGATTTGCACATGAAGGAGGTTTGTGAGGTACAATTTTCTGCTTTCAAGAAATATATATGTGAAATAGCACATTTAGAAATGTGCTAAACAGTAACAGAGAAGCATTTAATATAGTTTATGCTCCCTTATTGCTCTTTAACATATTCCACTGTGGAAAAAACCCAAACAAACAACAAACAACTGGTAACAAACTTTTCCACATACTGCTGAGTACACTCATCAGTGTTTAGCATTTTAAATTCTCAGCATCAATGCTGGCAATATCACTGAGTCAAATATTATGGCTAGATATCTAAATGCTGAATAACTGCATGACTAAATACATCTGTGTTCATTAAGGCTAAATCAATGATAATCAAAATTCTTGTTTGTGCAGCAAACAAACTGCTACTAGAATTATGGAGAATTTTAGATCTTCACAAGTTCTTCTGTTTTCATACAGCATTATGTGTTATCAGTTCTGTTGCAGGACTTGTTTTGAGAGATCAGATATGATGAGTGGAACTGACTCAGACTGAGTCTGATTTCTGTGTCTGAAATGACAACCACACACTCTTGCTATATTTTCTTTGTGGGATTTTTTTTTTTTTTTTTTTAATATGAAGATAATGAGCAGAATTTAAAGTCTAATTACGTAAACTTGAATCACTGATTTTACATATCTAGAAATATTGCAACAAAATGACAAAAAGACAAAAAAGCATAACAATTGCATCTCCACTGTCACACTGCAACACTTTGGCTAGATCTAACCTATTATCTATTTATTGCACATATCCTTATGTATCACAGAATGACTCACAGAGCTAAAATAATAATTTTAAAAATATCTGAATTTCATGCTGGATTGACAGCCCTGGAGACTTAAATTTTCTCCTCATCCACAGTGCAGAAACAGTGTCAGTAGCTGTACTACTAGCTCGTTCTCTAGCTCATTCTCATCACCACCCACTTGGAAGAGACTATTGTTAAAGGTAAAAGATTTCTTAACTTTACATGATAAAGCCTACAGCTTTGAGTCATATATGGCCTCTTTTGAAGGCTTGATAAGCACCTGCATTTCAAACTGACTTTCAAAGAAATTAAGGGCAACTTGAATCTATGGAAAGCGGAAAGACAAAGTGTACTGAAGTGATGAACCACATATTCCGGGATCCTAAATTAGCAGTCATCCTGCAAATAAAAATAAATCCTTTCTTTCTTAAATAAAATCACAAAACAAATTCAGTCAAGTAATTGCTATTAAATACAGAATACTCCAAACTTGGAGGAAAACCTATTGTAAGATTTTTTGAAAGCATATTTCAGTAAGAAGAAACTGATTATATAAATTTTATAGCTATGTGAGAGAAGACTTAAATACCAGGTATATTTTATATATTTATTTTTATATACAAAAATAAATTTTATCAATTAGTTCAACTAATGAACCACCTAGATTGTTTATTTAATGTGGGGACAATTTCTTGCTCACTATTAAGTGAATAGGACACCATGGATCAAAACTTTACTGAGGATTTCAGTGAGATCAAGAGAAGCATAAGAAAATAATACAGTGAAAGCAAGTTCAAACCCAACTTCAATCTCCTAATGCAACAAAGACTCACAATTTTTCTGTAGTTTTAGCCATAAAGATTGAAGCTTCATCTCTTTTACAACTGTGCTAAAAGTCAACACACCATACAGTTAAGCAAATGATCTGGTATCACTCTCTTAAAATTGTGGACAAAAATAATTTGAAGAAAAATATTTTTCCTTTATCTTAAGAACATGAATTGCATTACTACTAAAATTTCCATAGAGAAAATGCTGCTGTATTTATCAATTTTAAGATCAAACTTTGATTAATATAAGTATTTCAAAAATATACACCTATATAGATGCAAAGACATGGCATTACTGTTCTGTGAAAAGTTCTTATTAAGATGCAATTACTCCTGTGTAAATGTGAAATGATTTAATTATAATCCAAATAACCTAAATTGAATAGTTTCTGTTACAAAGACTTACTCATATGGTGCTAAGAAGCTCAGTAATTTCAATTAGAAATAATACACAGCTGTAATGCTTTCTTTCTGAACTACACTGCTATAATGAAGTTCTTAGATTATTTTCCTGTAGGGCATTATTAGCATCACAGATCATACAAAAGAAAAGCTTAGAACAGTCTTAAAGACCTACTTACCTTTTACCATGTTTTTAGACATTCAGTCTCAAATAAAAGAATCATTAATGGAAACATGATAATGCCTTAACTATATTCAAAACAAAGAAACTTATGATAAAAAGATGAAACATGCAATAATTATTAAAAATCAAAAACTGTCAGCAGATATATGAATGCCAACAATCCAGAAGAATGTTCCTACAAAACAAAAATTGAATCTATAATGATTTTCTGGCAAGAGTTGACATTTTTATGATGACCGCTGTACATAAACAGGATTCATTTAACGTCAAAGCACTTTAGAAGCCTAAATTCATTGTGCATTATTTATAAAAGACTTTAAGCTAGACTCATATGCCTCACAGAAAAAAACATTCAGTCTTCCTGTAACAATTATGTCCATATAAGCTCATGTTCAGACGCCTACAGAAATATGGTTTCATGTGTACAAGTTTGCATTACACTGACAGAGAAGCCGGTGAGATCTTGATCACTTCTAGTGGCTGAGCCTCTGAAGCAGAAGTGAAATAGACATGAGAACGTTATTAACTCACCAAATACTGCCATGTGTTCGTATTTAAAGTTGCAACTTGACTCAGAAAAACTCAAGTCATTATTATGTGTTGATACATCGCTTAGTAAGGTTAAAGAAGATCTGACAACTCAATGGTATCCGTTTGGCACCTCAAATTGTAGGTTGGAAGCTCAAGATCATTCCTGTTAGGCTCCAGATGCCAAGCACAGCTGGCTGGTTGCTTTGTGATAGCACTCAGAACAGTGTCAGTAGAAAGGCACAGACTTCCCATGAGCAGCTTTGCACCATCATCTTCTGAGGGGACAGAGGGGGAGGGCAATGGGGCAAGGGCAGGGATATTTGTTAGCAACAGAAGGGCTGATCCTCCAGTGAAGAAAATAGAAAATATAAAAAATATGACTAATTATGATTAGGCATATGGGTGGTAAATGAGACAGAAACACGTCAACACAGTTACTTGAGTCAGAGATGCTCAGAACTGCTTTGGGGCACAGGACTAAGAGAATATTCAGGGCCCAGTCCATGCTTACACTTCAGGGGAAGGAGCAAGGGGCAGGGAAATATATGCACTCATAGGCAAAAGCAAACTTCATCTGAAACATGCTGTTAATTTTTATTGTCATTATTGTTGTGACATGGTCTATTGAATAACCAAATAACCACAGATGTCTGGGGTCAAGGTGTATGAGGCATTGTTCTGTCAAAGCCTCAATGTTTGATTCATAAATGATATGTAGAGGGAGGAGCACCACCTACTGAATCAAGTATGTCACTAAAGTTTCATCATCCAATGAGATTCAGTTTCTTGCAAAAGCTACCAATACATAATTAATTTTGTTCCAAAACAGACATGAAATTTGATCTTGTTCAGGTCCAATTGAGTCCAGAAGATTTTCTTTGAGGTCCTTTCACATCCTGTTTGTGTTCCTGTTCTTCCTGCATTCTGTTAACCATTTTTGCATGGAGGAAAATTCAGATACCATGGATGCTGGTACGACTTTTATTTGGTTTTAAAAGTCAACATGATGACTTTAAAAACTTCTCAGAAATATTCATATGACGCATAAGTCTAGGGAGTGGGCTTGTCCAGCCATGAGTTTACAACAGAGTGGTAAAGTTCTGGCTGTGCAAACAAATTTTTCAGTATATTAAGAAGAAAGACACGTGATACTGGAGATACCTACAGCATATATACCACTTTCATAGCTGTTCTGTTGAACCAGCTGTGAAAATGAAGCATGAAACAAAGACTTTTTTTTTTGGCAGGAGGTAGAGCAATGTCACTCAAGTCCTTATTTCCTCTCTGTATATCCTTGGATCAGCCCTCTGTGAAACTGTTGACCAAGCACATTACTAATGCTATGTTTATGAGGAGGACATTTAGGGACTCATGGAGTCCTGGCAGCTATTTGTTACAAGCTTAGGGAAAAATATTTCTGGATGGTTTCCAAAAGTGAAGCTTTTTTTTCCGTGCAGACACATTAGAGTCAACACATTAGAAGGAAGAGCAATACACTGTGACAAGCAGGTCACGGCTGGATGAGAGACTGAAGAGTTTTGCATCCTCCTTCAAACTCAGTGGTTAATCTCCCAATCCTCTCTCTTCAACCACTTCTTTCAATTCCTGGTACTGGTTCAAAGTGGAGAGGGATGGGTATGATAAGAAATTTTGAAGAAACACTCAATTGATGAGATGTGTAGAGTTAAAAATGAAAGACAAGGAAAAGATCAATCCGTTGGCAACCTTATCACTGCACCTGCTAAAGTGCTCTAGAAATCAGAAGGGAAACATGCAAAACAGAAGTCTTATGTTTCATCCTGGTCAGCCCAAGGCAAACCTCTGTTTATAAATGAATCAACTAATTTCTACTATAACCTAAGTTTATGTCCACATTACTTTCCTCTGACTCTTCATAAATCTAAAATGTTTGTGGAATCCTGCCTCTAAAAATTAGGTTAGCTCTTGGGAAAAAAGGTCACCTTTTTTCTTGGTTAAATGAGTTACAAAATGTACATCCAAAAAAAAAAAAAAAATTATATGCACATCATCTTTGAACAAGCAGCATTATATATTAAATATGTATCAAAATAAAACCACTATTATTAATTTAAAATGCAGTTAAGCAGAGTAATTGCTGAAAAGTCTCAGGAATTAACATCTAGAGACTTAAGAGGAAATTTTAGGCCTCCTTAGTTCAACAGTAACACTAATATTGACTTGACGGAATCAAGACCACTTCATGTTTGAGCTGCAGATCAGACCCTAAATTTAAAAAACAGATCTCTATTTCTCTCTGGAGGGGTTCATTTTTCTGTGACTCCAAGTTTTGACTAGTGCATAACATTGGCTAGGACTTTTAAGAAACCCACTAGCTTACAGGAAGGAGCTGTGACAAACTACAGAGCCTACAGTGAAAAGTAAAACTGCAGAGGTAAAACAGAAGAAAAGAACTATGAGGCAGCTCAGGATTCAAGAGAAAAAAACACAGATGTGATAAAATGTATTAATATCTAATTAAAAAATTTAAAAAACAGCTAGAAGATGGCAATACAGGAACATCCCAGACCATCCCATTCCAGAGAGCAGCAGCAGCTGACCCTTCCCCATCCCCAGGTGCCTCGCTGAGGTTGATGAAGCATGTTAGTGGTCAGCC
Organism: Daphoenositta chrysoptera; assembly: GCA_013397915.1. Lineage (NCBI taxonomy): Eukaryota > Metazoa > Chordata > Aves > Passeriformes > Daphoenositta > Daphoenositta chrysoptera. Next base: position 443,133 of record VZRO01002485.1, read on the forward strand.
TAAGCTCATTGCTAGCTCTAGTTACTTCCTTCACGTCTCAGTCAACAAATTACTGCTTTTTTACTTTTAAATGCAGCATTTCCTGATTGCTCTCTCTTTCTGTAGAGCAAAAGCCATCCAGACTGGTCCAGAGGGTGAGGCTATCTTAAATGGACTTTTACCTGTTCTCTTGTCACAAATTATACCAATCTCTCCATGGCATGCCTCAAATGGCAAACATTTTAATCACTCATAATTCTATCGTAATTCCATCATAATTCTGTCCCAATTTTTTACAGTAACTGCGCTATATTTGATGAAAATTGTAGCATAATTTTTGCAGATAAATTGTTGTAGAATAAATATCTAATGAAACTGATTTTCATTATTTGAGCCAATACAAGCTCAGTGGACCAACACTAAACGTACAAATATAACAATGTGAAAATCTAAGACATTTTTCTACTACCACATTGTTTATTTACTTTTTGGCTTGAATTACTAGAGGAACACTTGGAAAGGAGGAACAAAGATGGATGTTTGCTTTCACTCTAAAACATATAATTTAAAAATATTTTTTAAGGTTTGAGTCTCTATACTTTGCATGCTGTTCTTCCTTTTCACTGAAACTAACAAAAGACATTATGAAAACTCAAATACAAATCACTTATTTGGACAAAAGCACATTGAAATGGTCAGTAATTCTCTTCTACTGTCAGAAGACAAAGGCTTACAATTTCCTTCCATATAATACCTTTTAAATTGTGAGAATGTCATCATGCTCTTTAAAGGGCAGGAGAGAAAGGGCTGGGGAGAAGCATATAATTCCAGTGCTATATCCCAGCACTGAAATGGATTGCTGCCAACTGTAAACATACTTAATTCATGTCTTGTTATAAGAGAAGATGAAGGCCAGTTGTTAGATACATTTATGGTACCATACAAATGTTGGCAGCGTTTTATGGTGCTGTCATATTCAGAAAAGTGATAACAGAAAATATGACATTTAATACAATTGCTCCCCTTCCTATCTATAGAGAAATATCTCAACCACTCTTAGCAGTAATTTTCTGTTTCTGTGAACTTTGCATAGCAAATATCAGGACTGGAGAGTAAAGTCTGTTGTACTAAGCTTGGTCTCCTGATATCATCCACACTATTGTCAACTAAGTTGTGAAAACCCTTCTGTGAGCGGAATGGTGGGATGGGGGCTGGCAAGGAGCAGTGAACATTAAGAAAACACGATCTGATAACCCCAAGTGATGAAACATTAGTACTTCCACAATACATAGAACAGAAATAAGAATTATTTCTTATAAAATCCTGAGTTCGAACACTCATTTAAAACTTCAATCAAAATATATTAAAATGTCTAACAGTGTTTTACAATGACTTTAGATAAGTATAAACAATCTCCTTTTTTTTTTCCTTTCCCCAACTTCAAATTATAACCTGAATTAACACTGCATAGGAACCTTCACAGGAGTTTGATCAATTCTACAAATGATCCACCCCATTCATCTGTGTAGCTCTTGGTCACCATTTAAAGCGAATACACCAAAAAAGCTGTGCTGGTTTTGGCTGGGGCAGAGGTAATTTTCTTCCTGGTGGCTGGTGTGGGGCTGTGTTTTGGATCTGTGCTGAACAGGGTTGCTAATACAGAGATGTTTTTGTTATTGCTGAGCAGGGCTCACACAGAGCCAAGGCCTTTTCTGCTCGTCCCCAGCAAGGAGAAGCTGGGAGGGGGCTCAGCTGGGAGAGCTGACTCCAACTGACCTCAGGGATATTCCAGATCACTTGTTGTCACGCTCAGCACATAAATCTGGGGAACGAGGAAGGCAGTGGGGGGACATTTGGAGTGATGGTGTTTGTTTTCCCCAGTAACCACTGCACGTGATGGGGCCCTGCTTTCCTGGGTATGGCTGAACACCTGCCCACGCACAGGAAACAGTGAATTAATTCCTTTCTGAAATTTTGAAAAAAAAAAAAATTAAAATTTTTGAAAAAATTAATTCATTTTTTGAAATTGAAAAAAATTCCTTTTGCTTTGCTTGTGAGGACAGCTTTTGCTTTGCCTATTAAACCGTCTTTATCCCAACCCACAAGCTTATTCTTTTACTCTTCTGAATCTCTCCCACACCCCCTTGTGTAGGGCTTAGTTGCCAGCTGGAGCTAAACCACCACCCAAACAAGCAAAAAACCCCAAACAACAACAACAATAAAAACCCAACCAAGAAAAAACAAACAAGCACTAATGAATTGCCGTTGCCTGCTGCTAACGACCATTGACCACAACTACTCACTTCTAAATGGATCTGCTATTTAAGGAATGCATGTTTTTTGTGCTGGAGCCTTCAGGTTTTATTAAATGTAACAACAGAAAAATCAGCAGCATCCCTGATAATATGATGCAATGTCACAAAAATCACAAGTAAGACATGTATTATGAAGTACTTAGCACCGTCACAGACCAACACACTTCAGGATGATCTGAAAATTCCCTATAGAAATTTCTAATGAAATCAGTGTTCCTTTTTTTCAGCCTATATAAATCATTTGTTATTCCTAATTTGGAAACTACAAGTTTACTTTCTTTCTGCCAGGATCAAACTATTTCCTCTAATTTTGCTCTAGGAACAATAATTTTGTTACTATATTTATACATAATGAGTAGCCCAGACTGTACTCTAATGGACAGCCTCTCTTTAACGGGAAAAATGAAATATTGCATCAGTCAAAGGAAGAGGTAGCCTCTAACTTGCCCATCCCATGCAATACTGGACAAAAATGCTCCATAAGAAAAATTCTGTACTCCATAGGGATTTATTTGGGTTTTTTATCTCGAGTGATTTAGAGGTAAATACTGTATAGAAAGGACATTTCACCATCAAAAAAATCTTAATCTTAACATGAACTTAGATTATGACAATTCAATAAAATAATTTGGACTTTTTGGCAGATTAGCACTTTTCAAGATGATACACTCTGCTAAAAAAGACTAGAAAAATATTAATTACTGTGAACAAACGCATTTCTTTGAATAACAACATGACCATGTTTTTGGTGAGCAAAAGCAATGTGATGCTTTCCCAAAACCACAATAATTTAATTAATCTAGGATTAATTTTAATTTTATGCTTTTAACTTTCTGCTGGCCACATAAACCCTTCAAGAAGATGAGATCCGTTACAGCTTTTCTTGTCTTTCTTCCAAGGTAACATTGAATTCAATTGCAATAAGCAAGACCATACCACACATGGTCAGAATTGTGCCATTTCTTTCATTAACTCATATTCTCAGAAATGTTGTGATGGTGGGCTGCTCCCTTCACTCTGCAATGTGTAGTTTCATTTCAATTCAAGCTTGCATCTCACATCAAATGTCTCATTAAGCATATATGATTCATAATTTTGATTACCATTTTAATAATCACCAGCTCTCTGTATAAATTAGTATGCCAACAGCAGGATAAACCAGTAGTTAGCTATACTAAAAATTGTACTCATTATTTTGAAATCTGTTTCATCATCTTGCTTCTGACTCCTCCGTTTATACCATCACGTGGTAATACACTAACATTAACAGACTTAAAGATATTACAAACTTCAATTGTTCATTCGGACCTTTCCCTGTCCTCTCTATCCAATAAGTTTGCATACATTGTATCCTCTCTTCCATTTATGTTCTCCTTTCTTTCTGCCCTTCATACTTCCCAAATCTCTTTTTCTGTTTGAATGGAGTGACTTTTCTTGCCTTTTTTAGTAGAACTCAAATACAGTCTCACTTAAACACGAGTTCAATAACTTACAACTTTGGGAAGCTGGCAGACTAACTCTGCACAAAGTTTATTGTCTCTTATGAAAACTGCACTGCATCTCTTGCTTAATAACATCTCAACAACAACAAAAAAAACATCCCTGGGAAGACATAATAAAACACTGTGCATCAAAATAATGTTTAGCAGCAGCAAAGTGACTTTTCCTTAATGGACAATGTGTAACTGAAATACATCAATTCATTATTACTGAATGAAAGGGACTTTGTGAGTCTTTCATTTTTACTGTTTTAGCAAATGCATCTCACTGCAAACTACTTTCAGAAACCTGCTAATCTTGACAAGATGTCTTTTATATAATTTGCTTTAAAATCAATCAAATACCTTGCTAAAAAAATCTTTTCTTTTTCTTCTCTTTTTAATATAGGCAGGTGGGTAAAAGGGAAAAAAAAAAAAAAAAGCCACACACATGATACACACAACTCAGCAATGAGTAATATTCTTATTGGTGTCCCAATAAAAAATAAAAATACTCACTTGGAAGCAGGCACTGATTAAAGACTGCAGGATGTAAACTGTGCCAAACTATTCATACCTTGTATTTGACATGATGGTCACCGGTTTGACATAGGATTGGCAATAGGAAGGAAAAAAAGAGAAAGACAGAAGGAAAGGAACAACTAACACATTTCTACGAAGGTCAATTATTTTAATACAAAGGCACAAACTGATGATTAGAGAGGGATTTTAAAGCTGTACCAGAAAAGCCAATGGAGAAATGTGGTTACTAAAGTGTGTTTTCCATGCTTGAAGAAAAAAACAAACCACAAATACAATGTCTGACTTAAAAAATATTTTTTTCACAGCTGATTTCAGTTTCCCAGTTTGGATAAAGTGCAAAGAAGTATTTAGACTTGAGAGATTGAACCTTGACTCCATTTTAATCCAAGGCACAATTTCTACTGAGACTAGTATTTCTGCCAAGTTTAAATATTCTGAAAGACCTTAATCAAGCTTTCTTCTACTTCAGAGCATTAACAATCTGGTTTTTTTACACACAGACTAAGAACTGCCTTCTAAAGTCTGGCTTGCAAAATATAAGTAAAGACCATTAAAATGTTTCAGTGTTTGTGTAAGTAGGTAAGAAGCATGTTCAAGATCAAAATTGTCAGTTGTTAAAAGTCTTATTTTGTGAGTAGACACTAACTTCCAGATTAAATACTCTTCATGACATGAATGTACTCTTTATCTCATTATGTACCTAAGTTCATGAAAACATTAGTTTGCTGGGGATGAATCACTTCTGTTCAGCTGTGACATCAATTAAATTAGGCTGAGTGGGGCAACAGCTTCTTTGCTTGAGGTTAAAATGGTTGCAAAACATCCATTCAAAATAAAACTGGCAACATTAATGCAGTTAGAGACTCCTTTTATTTAGTGCTTCTTTTATTTCAATATGTAAAACCAATAAATGCAAAAGAAACTGAAGTACTAATGAAAAACATATGGTATAATATTTGTTTGTGGCAGAAGTGATGCTTAATTAATCTCCTATTAGTCACTATTACCAGCATAACACATCTGTAAAATGACATGGATTTTGATGGAAAAGCATTCCCTTAGAAATGAAAAAGCATGATAATTAATCTGGATCAGAAAAACTCACTTCAGTCTGCAAATATTCGCCTCAGGATTCAATCTTCACAGTGCAAATAGTTTTATAGATACCTAAACTTACAGATACAATTACCTAAACATGTCACGGTACTTAAGTATGAACCTACTTTTTAATTTACATCAAAAGAGGCTGAAATCTGGCTTTGGTCAAATAATTGCAAAAAGCCCCTATGACTGTATCTTTCTGTTTTCCATCCTAACAACCTCCTTGCTACAGCTTTCCACCTCACAACAGAAGTAACACGTAGGTAACGCTCCTCCACCGTCAGTGCAAACTGCTGCAGGGAAGCACAGTGTGCTTTAACTCAAACCCACACCAACTACATGACACTGCTTCTGAGATTAACTGAATCATCTGTCCTGTGGCCCAACAGGTGAGAGGACATAGAGTGTTCAAAAATACAGTTTAAAGCCTTAACTGAAGTCCCTGTCAGTTTCTGCAGCAATCACTTGGCCATCATCCACTTGTCTTTATGATCTAATAATAACTTTGGCCGACCATGATGCACCACATGATAACTACATACAGCTAAACAATTAAAAAATTTATTACATTTTATAATCAAATATATTCTTCACATATTCAGTTATTTTTTATGCTATCTAAATAATAATGCACAAAAATAATATTTACATGAAACAATTTTAAACACTCAATGATACCATTAATATTACTTAATTAACATAATTGAAATTAGTTGATAATATTTATAGAAAATTATTTACACATGATGGAGAGATCCACAGAATAACCTGAGTCAAAAGGGACCCACAAGGATCATCAGGTCCAGCTCCTGGCCCTGCACAGTACACACCCAAGAGTCACACCCTGTGCCCGAGAGCAAATGCTTCTTGAATTCTGTCAGGCTGGTGCTGTGGCCACTTCCCTGGGGAGCTGTTCCAGTGCCCAAATACCCTCTGGGTGAAGAACCTTTTCCTAATATCCAACCTAAACCTCCCTTGACACAGTCTGTTGTGACATTTCCTCCCTCACCCTGGTCACCAGAGAGAATAGATCAGTGTCTGCCCCTCCGATTTCCCTTGAGAGGAAGCTTCAGGCCACAATGAAGTCTCCCTTTGGTCTCTTTTCCTCCAGGCTGAACGGACCAAGTGATCTCACCCTCCTCATATGTTTTCCCCTCCCGGCCCCTCACTATCATTCATCTTAGCAGACACTAAAAATTATCTCTGATACATAAGGCAAGAACATCAGTTAGTTGACACCACATCACCTGTTGTTAATACTACTTTGCATAGCTTTTTCTCTTCAAAACTCTTTTGGCATTATGCAATATGTTTGATTAATAGTTGAGAGATTCAGCCCTGCAAGTAAATGTCATGCAACAAACTCTGCTAGTATAAGTTCTCTCATTCAGATACAATAAAAGTAATATATTAGACATTGTGTGCAGTAAATAAGTTTCATTCTTCAAGGTGATGCATTCTACTTGTCCTAAGGTTTGATATGCAATAATGCAGTTACAAAAGCAAGTGCGCATTATGATTTTCATACCAGTACACTTCAACAAAGTGTTATAATGCCACATGACACGTTTTATTTTAGTCCCACTTAAAAACAATGCATTAATTAATTACAATACATTTTAAAACCAGCTAAAATATAACATCACTCAACAGTAAAATCACTACAGTCAATAAGCAAGAATTACTTCCACCAGTGCTAAAAAATATCACGAAACACAGTGCATACAAATATAAAATTCAGTACAGTTATATGCCAATGTGACATATACCTTCAGTATATAGAGGAAATTATAATGCACAAGAGAGGTAGCCAGGAATGAGTTATAAGTCTCTTGATAAACAAAGATTAATGTCACAGAGCTAAGCTAACATGTATTGCAATAATATAAAATAACAATAGCTCCTACTGCTATGCTGTCTTTTATCTGTGAAGCTCAGAGCACTTCACAAGCACTAATTGAAACAACATCCCTGCAAGGTAGGTATGTGTTATTTTCTGGGTTCTACAAATTGGAAAATTAAGGCACAAATAATTAAATCAGCTTGCCCCAGGTCACAGGGAAAGCCTTCAGCTAAACCAGAAACACACCTTTCAAACTGAAGTTCCCAGTTTTAATTCTTTTTTAATCCTGTGTGCATAACAGTAATACAAATTAAAACTCCTAAAGAACCACGTACTGTGTCATTGAAATCAGTAGCAATACTGATGCTTTCACTGGTGGAAGTTCAACTGCATCACCAAACAATACCAAAGCTATGCTAACACCTTGACACCTAAGATGGACAATCTCCAGATGGCTCCTGAAAATCTCCTAAGAGGGAGGTTCCACGGACCTCCTTTTCCACTGCTTCAACTTATTCCAGTACTTTAACCTATCCCAGTGCTGCTTCTGGTGTTCTAAGGGAAATTCCTGTGTTCCAGTTTGTGCCCAGTGACTCTGGTCCTCTTACTGGGCAATGCTGAAAAGAGAATGTCTCTTTTTTACAGTCTCCTTTAAGGCATTAATAGGCATTAATAAATTTCCCTCCTGAAGCTTGTGTTCTCCAGGCTAAACAGTGCCAACTCTCTCAGGCTTGGATCATTTAAACCATTATTTTCCTGGGGAAAGGGGTGCATGAATAATCTAAAACTCAAAACTGCAGAGGCAAAGGACTAGGCCCTAAATCCAAGGATAAAGGAATTAGGCATATAATATATTTTAGAAATAATTTAATGTCCAAACAATTCAAATTATCTGACTGCAAACTATTTAGACAATATCAAAGTGACCCCCAATATTTCCACCAATCATTAGATAATCCAATCTAACTTCCCCCAATATTTTACATGACAGCATAACAGCTGCCTACCACATATTAAGCAGAAGATTTATTCTGTTTGGAGTATGGTACGGGTTATTATTATTTTTTAGCCACTTTGAAAAAATGCTCATAGAAATATTTATTTCAAAGGCTTCTAATGTTTTACATTAAAGCTTGTAATACAAGCTTGGTTTTGTCTTCTCACAACCATATTTTCTTCACATGTTGACTGCAAAAATGATAGAATGTCTAAGAATATTTTCAATAAAGTTAAAAAGGAAGCCTTGTGTAATTTTTGGTTGAGTCATCCTTTATTTATCCTGAGAAACAAAACTAATTATTCATACAACCCTGCTGCTGTCTTGAAGCACATGCATTAATATACCAGTAAACATAGGGTATTTTGGATTTTTTTTTCCTAAATAAAATAATTTAGAAGTAATTAAGAGGAAAAACTATCAGAAATGTCTTACAGAAAATGATCATTGTAGCATAAAGGAAATTAGGGAAACAGGGGAGACTAAAGCACCTCTGCCTACAGAATCTTTTCCTACAGTCTAATATTGAGCTATTTCATCCTGATTATTCCAATCAGTTCTGATTATTTCAACTCCTACATGTCAAGCATCAGCAGTCCAGAGTATAATGGGAATAGCATACAGCTAAAAGCAAGAGACAGGACTAAAAAAAACCACCAAGCCATTTCTTCACTACAAGGAAAAGCATTTACTGTAACTGGAAAACACAGAAGTGCCTGTGAACAGATATGCCCATTAAATCAGTTAGTCAGCAAGGTACCTTTCGAAAGAGCAACATGGAAAACATCTTCTCAGGTTTTACTTAACTTTCTGTTCAAAGGATGGATGTTGAGCCTCAGGGATCAGCTGGTGACATGAAAATCTATCTTCCAAATCACTCGGGTGTTTTTCAGTAATGAGTTCCCACTTCCCTATCCCTGAAAGGCATGGCAAATAGAGTCATAGATCAAAGCAGCACATAGCCGAGTGAGTACAGCTATGGAAGCTGAAATGGCAAGGGCTGCTGTGTGGTAATGAAAAAGGCCATCACTAAAGATTTACTCTAGAATTCAAAACTGTCACTTTCAATTTGAAACAAGGGATCCATTAGCTTAGTGCACTTTTTATTGTTATTGATTTGCAATCTTTTACTTTCTTTTAATTTCAAACTGTCATTGAATGCATAACTGTTTTTTACTTCATGGAATAAGCCTTGATGATTTTCCTTTCAAATAATTATTCTCAAACCATGTTGTTTTTTTTTTCCTGCATCAGTTTCTTAACGAGCTTCATTAATATAGGTTTCCATTTACCTTAATTATATTTTTGGCAGATTTGCTTTTAGACACGTCTCACCTTACCACAGCAGCATTTTGTCAAATCCTTAAGCCAGAGTGGCCCTGAACAATTACTTCTACTAAAGTGCGTGTGTGTGGGCAGGGGGCTAAAGTGCATGGAGACTTTTATTGATACCTGATAAAAAAAGTCAAACCACCTGCCATTCTCTCATCTAACTTAAGTAAGTTGCAAGGAAATCAGCTACTTTCCCCCTTGGTAAGGAGAAACTATTCAAAACAATACAACTAAAAGCAGCAGAGGAATTCCAGAACTGCAAGCCCCAAATATCAAAACTATGACAATAGTCTGAGCCAAATGTCATACTGAATTATATTTGCACAGGACCTGCCAGATAGCAGTAACACTGACATTTGATTGACACCTTTGCCCCAGTGCACTCAGCTCAGCAAAACAATACATATTTTTATCCCGATCTAGTGAAGGCCTCGCATATACAACTAAATTTTTATTAAAAACTAATATAAGGAGGTTGTTAGTATAAATTAAATACATCCTTACAGACTTCACTGGATGAGGATCACAGCTCCCTGCAAGATTGAAGCCAATGACACTAAACCTTAATCTGAGAAATCAATTTAGCTTTGCTGGAGATAAAAATATGGGCATCTTAAATGGATTAGGGCCATTCACTAGCATTAATAACAGTAGAATTATACTAATATAATCACAGAATCACCAAATGTGTCAGGTTGGAAGTGACCACAATGGGTCATCTGGTCCAACCTCCCTCCTCAGGCAGGGTTCTCCTAGAGCACATGGCACAGGATTGTGTCCACACAGTTCTAGAATATCTTCAGTGAGGGAGACTCCACACCTTCCCTGGGCAATCTGTTCCAGTGCAGAGTCACCCACACACTAAAGAGGTTCTTCTTCATGTTCATTTGGAACTTCCTGTGCATCAGTTTCTGCCAGTTGTCTCTTGTCATATCGCTTGGCATCATCGAGAACAGCCTCATTCTACCCTCTTGACACCCTCCCTTCAGATACTGGTAGACATTGATGAGGTCCCTTCCCAGTCTTTTCTTGAGCTGAATGGGCCCAGCTTTCTCAGCCTTTCCTTGTAAAACATGCTCCAGTCCCTTAATCCTCTTCATCGCCCTCCACTAGACCTGTTCCAGGAACTCCATGTCTCTCTTGTCCTGAGGATCCCAGAACTGGACACAGCACTCCAGGTGTGCCTCACTCACCAGGGCTGAGTAGAGGAGCAGGAACACCTCCCATGACCTGCTGGCAGTGCTCTCCCCAATGCAGCCCTGTATCCCTTTGGGCTTCTTGCCCATTGCTGGTCATGGTCAGCTTGTTTTCCATCAGGACCCCCAGGTCCTTCTCCTCAAAGCTGCTTTCCAAGAACTCAGCCCCCAGCCTGTGCTGGTGCCTGGGGTTATTCCTTGCCAGGTACAGGACCCTGCACTTGCCTTTGTTGAATTTCAGATGGTTCTTCTCTGCTCATCTCTCCAGCCTGTTAAGGTCCTTCTGAAGGGCTGCACAGCCCTCTGGGATATCTGTCACTCCTCCCAGCTTTGTGTCGGCAGGGGACTCTGCCCCTTCCTCCAAGTCAGTGATAAATTAGTTAAACAACAGTGGGCCCAGTATTGAACCCTGGGGCAGGGCTCCCACCATACCCTGTGCTGTTGATTATATCCTTCTGGGATCTGCCACTCAGCCAGTTCTCAACCCACCTCACTGTCCACTCATCCAGTCCACACTTCCTGAGTTTGCCTACGAGGATGCTGTAAGAGACAATGTCAACAGCCTTGCTGCAGCTGAGACCAACAATATCCACTGCCCTCCCCTCATCCATCCAGGTAGTTGTTTCATTGTAGAAGGATCAGTCAAGTATGATTTACCTTTAATGAATCCATGCTGACTACTCCTGATCACCTTCTTGTCATCCATGTGAGATGGATGCCATTAGAGATGGCCTCCAGAATGAGCTGCTCCATCACTTGGTCCACGGATTGAAGTCAGACTGACTGGCCAGTTGTTCCCTGGGTCCTCCTTCTTGCCATTTTTGAAGACTGGGGCAACATTTGCTCATTTGCTTTCTTCCAGTCCTCAGACACCTCTCTTGATCACCATGTCCTCTCAAAGATGACCATAAGTGTCCTTATTACAGTTCTCTCAGCACTAATGGACACATCCCCTCAGGTCCACAGACTTGTGGATAACAAATTTGCCTAGGTGTCCTCTAACCAAACCCTCTTTGACCAAGGGTAAACATTCCTTTACCCTTTTAGGTCAGAGATTCCTGAGGGCTGATCAAGTCAACGAAGACCAATGCAAAGAAGGCATTCAGTAATTGTGCCTTCTCTGCATCCTTTGTCAGCAGGGCCCCCCCTCCATGTAGCAATGGATCCACGTTATCCTCAGTTTTCCTTTTGTTATTGATGTATATGAAGCAGCCCCTCTTGCTGCCCTTGACATCCTTGGCCTGATTTAATTCCAGATGGGCCTTGGTCTTATCCCATTTCTACTTTTTCTGAAAACCTTTCTATATTCTTAGTAGCCCCACCATGTTTCCAACTCCTGTGTATTTCCTGCTCCTACTTGAGGAATGACAGATGTTCTTTATTCATCCATGCAGGTCTCTTGCCCCTTTGCCCAATTTCTTGCTTATTAGGGTGCATTGCTCTTGAGCCTGAAGGAAGTCATCCTTGAATATCAACCAACTCTCTTGGACCCCTCTTTCCTGCACAACCTGTTTCCATGTGATTCTTCCAAGAAGATCGCTGAAGAAGCTAAAATTAACTCCCCTGAAGTCCATGGTTGCAATCTTAACTTGTTGCCCTGCTTCCTCCTCACCCTATAGTGAAGTCCACAATCTCATGGTCACTGCAGCTGAGGCTCTTCCCAACCTTTATAATATTAAATTCTGTTTAACTGACTTTTAAATATATTTTATGGTATAGTAATGCATGAATCTTTTTTCTTTAAAGCTAAACTAACAAACCAAACCAAAAGTGTTTTGCAATACTGTAGCTCTTTCTGTATCATCACAATATGCCTCCAGCACCACCTTTTAATTTATGATGGCCAAACATCCAAACAGTTAAGCAGAACAGCTTGTTTTTGCTTTTTAAGTTCTCTTGTACTGGGTTTCCATAGATGAAAGTACTTCGAAACAGCAATTCCTGTCAAAAAATGCAAAATACTTCATCTGCGGATAACTTAGTTGATCTGCAAATTCTGAAGTCCATGTACTTCCAATACGCAACTTTTATGTTGATGTGATAGATGCAACCTTAAACCTAAAAAATTACCTGAAACCTGGTGCTGACCACAAACAAAAATTCTAATTCAGACAGAATTTCTGGATTCCAGACCCTGAACAGCCATAAAAGTTCCCATCCCTGGAGTTGTTCAAGGTCAGGTTGGACAGGGTTCTGAGCAACATGAGCATTCATCTAGTTGCAGATATTCCTGCTTGTCACAGCAAGGTTGGACCAGATGTTCCTTAAAAGTCCCTTCAAACTCAAGCCATTCTAGGATTCTATGAAACTCCCTGACATACACCTTCAGACTTTAAATATTTCACTGTGTTCCAATCTTTTACCTTATTTAGACACTTAACTGAAACATGAATATTCAGGTTCACTTTATAATCCACAGAAGAGAGATACTTCAGCAGATCTCAAAAAATGATTTTATAAAATTAATTCTCTCAAAGAAACATACCATTAAATGTTCCCCTCAAAAAAGGTAACAGTTATTTTTCTAAAGACTGCAATTTTGTAAGAAAAAAGCAAAAAAACAAGGAAGTATTATAGAAGAACCTGGTTTTGTCAAATAAGTAACATTTCTCTGCTGTAAATAATTAAAATTTCTCTAGCCAATTTTAGATCTTTAGACCATACCAAACTATCCTCTCATTACTTTCTTCATGCTCTCTCTCACTTCATTGTAATCTGTATTTTTAGATGAGGAACTATATTTGAGTATAGATATTTTAATGACAGCAGATCAAATACAATCAGCCACATAAGTTTTCTTTTTATTTGTTCTCTGGTAAACTAGAATAATTGAGGCAGACAATCTTTCATGAAAATATTCCAATTAGGAGTTAAATGAGGACTGTTGAATTTTTGCACAGAGTTTTCGCACATGATTCATTTGATAAATTATTTTTTCTGTCTTTCATTTTCAGCACTTCCTTTAAACATATCTAAACCCCAAACAAAAGGAATCCTAGATTAAAAACAATCATTAGGAATGCACATTTTATAAATAACTGAGCCAATGAGGTGAAATGCATTATACAAAGAATTATTTTACAAAAGTATGCATATTACCCTCTGATTTACCAGAAACCATACAAAGAGTAAAATAAAAAATCCTGTCTCAAAGCATTTCTGTGTTTTCTTCAAAGCTGAAAATTGAATTCACTTATGTGAAAAATTAAAAAGGTACAACAAAGCAAGCAAGTTGCCTCAAATTCTCCCAAATTAACTTTTTTCTCTATCAAGTATTAGTTTAAAACCCCAGACACAGGAAATGTCTGGGATCTCACTTTATCAGAAAACTGAAGATGAATCAAATGACAAAGCTGGCAAAAATTTCAGGCCTTGATACTTCAGTTCTAATCCAACAGAGTTAAAAAAAAAAAAAAAAAAAAGTATTAACTGAGTACTGTATGCCTCTCTATACTAAGGATGTTCAGGTATCTTTTCCTTTGCATGCCAAAGATATTTTAATGCACATTCCAGAGAATAAGACCTAGTTTTAAGAGATTACCTGTCTATGTAAAATGGTACAGTTCAGACACTCATATGCATTCACTGCTTAGGAAATATACCCTGGATGATTCTCTCTAATGATTTCCAGTGGCCAAATGTTCTCCTCACACTTTGTGCCCTTATTATCACAAACAGATTTTCCAGGCATACATCCTCTACCAGTTAGTAAACAGTAGTCAGCAAAATCCAACATACTCTAGTAAATTAAAAATATTCTTTCAAAACCCTCAGATACTCGGCTAGTCTTGGATTTACACAACATTAGGTTCAGCATGGATTGGAGACATGGATCCTTACCCCGAAATATGAGAAACTCATGTACCAGAACTTTTGATTCTATAGTCAGGGTAAACCTATGAAACACCTTCAAAGACATAGACCAGAAACTAAAATTCATACAGACTCATTAGAAGAGCTTAATTTTATGGAACATTACAGTTTCTGCCTACTAAGGAACCCCTTTCTCTACCCTAGACTTTTCTCCTACACAGATAACCACATTTTCCTAGCAGATGGCCTAAAATGAAATTAGACTACTTGGTTTTGACTTGTATTTAACTTTCTTGCTTTTAACGGCCAGGATGCTGTGCATTTCACTTCATTTAGACTTGATCCTGTGAAGCAGTTGACACCAGGTGCTTACATGTACGGAGAAGATTTTTAGAAAACATGTCAACAGTTGACAAGTCTGCTTTCTACAAAGATTTTACAAATTTCCAAATGCCACCAGTACACAAACAGATTTTATAGTATAGCTACAGTCAACTGCACTGCATTCCTTTTTGGCGGATGATCTGTTCCATGTGCATAAGTGGGCCTTCGTGGAGTGTATTTGACCATCATGAATCTGATTTCTATAGCTGCAATTATTTGTCCTCCCAACTTACACTAAAATTCATCCATGCAATCTTATCCGAATTCACTGGAATTCACAACTTATTACAAATATTTTATAAAAGTCTGTTTCTGGGGGAAAAGCTCCTAAAACAAGAAATGACACCAAACTGACAAATATTCTTTTCATCATTCGAGAAATGTGTACCACAAGAACATTTTTTTCTGCACAGAGGACTAACAGAACTAATACAGACATACAAGATAACCATTTTGGCAATTTCTTATGTTTTCTTGTTCCTTATTAAATGAAGAATTTCTGCATCAGCAATAAACCAAGTAGTTTACACTTTCTTTGCCTTCCCTTTCTGGTAATAATTCCAGCACTGGAAGAGAAACTCCTCTTCATGACACTGAAACTCTTGTGCTGACAAACACAGAGAAGGTAAGCATTGGCTCAAAGTCACAGCTCCCAAGCCTGCCTTACAAAGATATAGTTAGGTCTGAACTTAGCATTCAAAGAAGGACAGTGCATGTTAGGTAAAAGAAATGCACTGATTTCATATGTTCATCTTACTTTCTCACAGGTCTTCTCTACCTCAGCTCTATACAATCTTATTCCTTAGGTACAGATCTGAGAGAGAAAAGAGTCATTTTAAAAAGCAGCAATGCTAATGAGATGGACTCTTAGCAGCTATTACCACCTGCTCTTATGTGGTTTGCACATAAAAGAGGCTGGGATATATTTTAGGATCAGAAAGCTCTGCTATAGATCTAATTCCTGTTCCTACCTCGGTCTATATTGTTCTTAAAAGTGTATTTTCTATTACTATATCCAAAATGCTTTTAACTAAACCAAAATACTAGGCTTTGTCTACTTTCTTTAATGCACATATCCTGAAAATTGATTTGTTTCAGTTTCAGGAAGCTGTTTAGAAGTCTCCCTAATTTTTATAATATAAAATGTAAACTTAATGTGTTATGCGTTTCTCTCATTACACAGTGTACAATTAAGGCATAAGCAAAATCATGAGACTTTAGTATTTAACCAAGAGTCATGCTTTCACTTCATCCTCTGCAGTAGTTCTTTTTAAATAAATATACTGGATATATGAACATATACGAGTAGCAACTGGCTTGACGTAAAGATATTCATATAAATCTTTGGTTAGTGATAGCTAAAAGTTTCATTTAAGGAATAATCTTGCTTAGAAGTATTTTATGTTTAAATTATTGTTACAAATAATACAAAAATGGCTAGCCATAAACAGCATACTACAACAAAATGAATTTCTTATCTTTGAATTGAACCTATTTTAAAGTATATTTAGTAACAGTTAGAAGTTTATTATTCAAAATTATTAATGTTGTGTAAAACAAATCTGCACTGATTAAGTTTCAGAGTAACTTAACTGACCATCATCTTGGATAGGTACCACATCATGCAAGGCAAAGGGTGTTGTTTGCAGAAGAGGAATACCCATATAAAAACCCTCTAAGAGACAGAAAGTTAAATTGGGCTATTTCACCTGTCAGAGAGCTTTCTAAATACCATTTTCTGGAAGGATAATAGATATGTCATCAGCACAACCATTACTTCTTGCTCTGTTTCAAGTTTTCATGCAATTTAGGAATTTATTTCAAAAACTCCCCCACTGTTGAAAAAAAACCAAAAAACAACCCTCTGAAACTAAGCATTTCTCATGCATCCATTAAACCTGACATGACAAAAGAAAAATTTTCTCGTTGGAAAAACCCAAACCCATTTAATGTATGTTTAATTTCAGTTTGGCTACAGAACAAAGATTAAATTATGTGAATAAATTATCTTCAAAGCTCAACATGTTATTGAGTCAAAATGTGAGCAAATGTAAAGCAATCCTCAATTGGGTGAAGTTATTCTGTGCCAACAGTTGAATACCATACTATAAAATACTATTTCATGAAAGAGATTTTGGGGGTGAGGATCATTTAAATTGAACTGAATAAACCAGTACTTTATTTTTCAAGAGTAGGATATAGCTATTTGATAACATATAATCAAATTTGATAATAACTAATCAAATTGAACAAACAAGTAGTTTGCTGCTTTTATAGCAAACAAAGCAGGTTTATATTCTGTTAAGATTTCCCCTCTAGGATCTCACAAGCTTACAAGTGCTGTAAGTATTTGGAAGAAAAGTAAGTCCATTTCTAATTTTGACTAATAAACTAACTGATTGACAAGTTAAATGTTTGTTGCACTTGGTAGCTTTTGAAAGTAATTCCATGAGAACAAGAACTGAAAAAGTAGAAAAACATTTTTGGTTGACTCCAATCAAATTTTATGAGTCTTTGAAGTACTAAATCTGTAACTTAAGCATAGTAAGAAGTCAAGAAAATATTGCTGGACCTCATAATTTGGAAAACAACTTTTTATGTGCCAACTTAATGTAACATTGTGCTTCAAATAACGGCCTGAAAAGATGGCAAAGGTGCTTCAGAGAAAAGATGTTTTCTCTATTCATTTCAATGGAGCTGTTCACTTTAACAATCAGTTAGAGTCAGTTTTAATAAGTTACTGGAGAAATATGATACAAAAGTCACAAGCCACTTCTTCACACTTCACTGATGATAAGAATGAGAACCTTGCAGAATGCACAGGAGCTCGTTTGCACATAAAGTATTGCATTATCTGCAACTTCAAATGGTGAGAGTTGTAAAGGCAGCTTTACTTGAGTAGAATAAATTTTGTGCAGGAAAGTCCTGAGGGAACATAACTTAGTGCAGCTCCATTTCAGTAACTGCTTCAGAGAGCAGATCAACTATCTTCAGAAACTTGCCTAGTCTGGGTTACAAAAAACCACTACATCCAGTCAGAACCTGGCATACTGTCTAAACATCTGTATTTTTCTGATACCATAAGCATATTGGTTGTTATTGAAATGTCAGCCCTTACAATGTTATTTTCTCTTGATTGTTTTTAGCTCTTCAGAGCCCCTAAAACATTGAATTCAACCACCAAAAATATGAAATATAAGCATCATTATAGCTTATAACTTGCTGCCAAACCAGGCCAATGCATGTATTTTAGTTCTTTTCATTTGAGCACATAAGTCTTCTTTATTAGTAGATGTTCAATATGTCAGATAAAAAAGTTTTATTTTTCTGTTTGGAATAATTATAGATTTATACATTTGACCAATAAGTAAAAATAAGATTAAGTCAACAGGAAACTTCAAAGATATATAGACGACTCTCAGTTGAGTTAACCAAGGTATGTGCAGCAGGGGTTTTTTTGTGAATAGGACTGTGAAGAAGTAGTTGAGGAATATTCAGAATATGGTCCTCCACAGAACAGAAGTAGTAGGGAGTAGCAGGTACCTTACTTTTCATGTTTTTGCTGTCTCCCCTTGTTATTTGGATTTCAATGTTAAATTAGTACATTTACAAAACTGTATAAAATAATCATGCTTTGAAATAAAACATAGGGGAAAAGCTCTGAAAAGTTTGTGGAAGCTTACTTTCTTCCAGCAAACCTATTAGTTTCCTGCCAAACAACTAAAAGTCACTGTTCAGTTGTAAAGCAAATTTTTCAGAGTAGAGAGGAAAAGATCATCCTCTAGGCTCTTTGCTAATCAGAGGAAAACTGAAAAATATACAACTTAGTAGCTCACTGATCCTAGCGCTGAGGTTATCATCTCTGAAACACAATCAACAGAAAGAGTAAGACATCACAATCTGGATAAATAAATATGATCATATATCCTGGGCTTTCCTGAGGGGTGTATATTTCTCTTAAGAAAGGAGGGGATTTATCCCTATGGACATCTGTGTTGGTAGCCTTGAAAAGTCAAGATATTCTGATATATTTTAAGTAAAACAGAACAGCAGTACAGACAGGAACTATTCAGTCTTCTTAAGGAGGACTGCAGCCTCGGAGCCCTGAGCCCCTAAGAAACTGGTTCATGCCACTCCTGATGGTGCTTTCACTCTGCACAAGTTTTATCAGAAAACTGCTTTGAGATGGCTTTCTTAGAATTCACACTGGCACAGAAAGTCTCACAAACACTATCTAATATATCATTTGTCTTTCATTAAAATGAAAATTAATTAGATATAATGACCAAATTCACCAAGCATTTTGGAGAAGGCAGATTGTTTGAAAAGAGCTTTACATCATTTGTAATGCTGACAAGTCCTATTGTTGTAGCATACTTTGTTATGCTGGGTTTATCTCTAAAGCACTACTCCAAGACTGAATCTTTTTTGTAAAATCTTAATTTTCATGCTTTTCTCAAGAACCAGATTTTAATGCTACACATATAAAAATCTAAAGAAAACAAAAAACACCAAACCCCCACAAAGAATCCCCCATACAACACCAAACAGCCTAAAAACAAAAACAACCACAAAACTTCTACAATCCAAATACTTAGAGATTCAGAAAGTAAGGGAATAGAGGTTTTTAGGATCTGATTCAGGGTTTTAAATGCTTTAAATTGTGAGACTGTTCAATTGTGCTAATTCAGTTGAGCGCAGACTGCAATGTTCTGCATACTCAAATAACATCTAAAGAATAAAATGTTATCTTATGCCAGGAAGGAGTTCTTGAAACAGTTTAATATATGTTCTGACATGTTTAATTACTGAAATATTTTGCCACTGTATCTCTGGAATCAACGATGGTTTTTTGCATAAATTATCACAAAGAACATAGTTTAGAGTAGCTTTTTTTTCAGCAGTGACTTAATTCCTATTATTCTAAGTAGGCTTCATTAAACTAATTGACTTAGCTGGAACCACACAGTAGTTAAGGTTTGCAGAATTGCAAGAATTAGCTGTGCTGCTAAAGTTGACAATAACACAAGTATTTCTGCCTATAGTGAATAAACTTAGTGAGGTATTTGATTTATGATGTATCAAACAAATAAATTAGCTAAAAGACTATAACTGGCATAGCTTTTATAATGACAGCTCATACAGGAAAAGAATATCAAGACTTATATTTTCCGAGCTTTCTGGAAAAAAACAGTAAGTTTTTTTGTGACAATTCCATTTTCTTATATAAAACCACCAAAAAAACAGATATATTTCTACCCAGAGCCATTACGTATAAGGAAGAAGGATGGTCTTGTGCTTGTGGGTCCAGTCATAAAAATCCTCCACATCTCTATTTCAGACTACTCATTCAATCTTAGGCAAGTGACTTCATTATAGGGGCCTCAGTTTCCTCAAATCCTCTCCATGTGAAAACTGGAATTTGCCTCTGCAAGAATTGTACTGGGTTTGGGTGGTTGAACATTATATAGCAACATCAATATAACACAGCTGCTCAATATATGTACTCTAAATACACAATTTGGTTTTCAAAAGGTCTAAGAAACTAGTAGTTAAAATGTAATAAATAATAAAATATCATAAATAATAAAATAAAATAAATATACAGCCGTTAAGGCCTGTCTACTCACGTATTGTCTCAGTTATTTCTGAGTAAACAGATGTAACAGTATTTTATTAAATCATAACTTCATTATGAGGATAAATTTACTAACATTGGGCGACACACTCCAGTATGAAGTGGGAAAGAAATCACAGAAATGTCAGCCCCTTTACTGATAAGCCAGCTTCTCTGAATAGATTTTCTTTCAAGGTTTAATTTAATTACCATTAAACCAGGCTTCAGATTTTCCATCAAAATTCACTACTTTAACATCATCATTTGCTCGTGTAGTTGTAAACACAAAATGGATATCACAGTTATGGGTTGAGACAAACCTTGACACCGTTCAAAGTGGTCTGCCTTGCATGAGGATAAATAGATGTCAACCAAAATTCAGAAAAGCCCATCTCTGATTCTTCATCAGAGGAATACCCTTGACAATAATCAGTTTCTAAAGAAATGTCATCCCAACTTAGTGACAATGCCCCTGCCATCTGCTACTTTTATTTTGAAGGACTTGTGAGTGCCATCAGTAGGAAATCACCTTTCTTTGTTTGCCAAAACTGCTTTATATCCTCTGTATGTCCCTTTATGTTTCCTTCTTCTTCTATGACTAATTTATGATCTATCTCCTTCAGAGGCAGCTCCAGCCTCATTAAAACTGACTCCTGTTGCCTTGGCTGAGGGTGGCTTCAATGGGGAAGCAACATCTGAGTGCACTGGTTGACCTGGAACTTACTCTTTAACTCCAGCCCAATCAGCTGTCAGAATTTTATCAAAAATGAGACAGACTGAAAAAAGGGAAAGCTTTATCCACACTACTTAATTAGATATGTTCTAATAAAGACATGACCTACTGCCTCTCTTCCCACCTGCAAGCGCTATAATTAAAGTTTCTCTAACAGAACAGCAAGCTATTTCTGTTCTCTTGCCATTTTTAAAAATTGAATACAATTCTGCAGGAACTTGAGAAGTGAAAAAGGAAAATATGTCAATCCTAGTACTGTGATAAATCTCTATTTTTTTTGTGGATGCACTGTTAAACAGTTAAAACAGTAAACAAACAAAGATAGCAGGTATTCTAGAAGTTCTGGTTGGCACCTTGGTCTTTTCCTCTAGTCAGTAAGAACATTTGTTGTGTAGAAGCATTGAAAACCAACACACATTTGTTTATTTAGCCACATATGGGTACTCAAGGTCCTCAGCATCAAAACCATCTGGACTTTCACAAGTTGTAAACACCTAATGCCTCTTACTTACGTCAATGCAGGTGTAGAAAAAAATAAAATCATACACATGATTCAGTGATGGTTTTAGGTATTAATCTGTGTGTATGGATCTGTTTGAACTGAAAAAACAATTAATATGAAAAAACCCCAAACCTCTAAATGAACATGAATTTTATTTAATGGAGGCAAACCCAGCTATCTAATTTTGTAGTGTTTCTATCACAGAAAATAACTACCAAAGAATAACATTAAGAAAATGTAAATGTTACAAAACTCATGGTCCAACTTTGAAAATTAGAAAAGAAATAAATTCTCAGAATTTATTTTGTTTACCAAATTTAACACAGGTTTGATAAATCCTTGAAACACTACATTGGGAGAATAATCCATTCACAAACACAGACAGAGCAAAATGAATGAGCAGCCTTATCCTAAAACTGAGAATCTCTGCTGTTGTTTATAGTTGATATGCAGGGGACGTTAATTATGTATATGAGAGTTCACAAGCATAAGTTAATGAAATCCAAATGAGTATATATATAGTGATTACATTTTGTGTTTCGTTTTCCACAGCTTGCTGACAGAGTAAAACAAAAACTAACGTCTCTAGCAGAGGAGGCTAATAAGTTTAATTCCAGACAGGCCTTAGTTTTATTCTTAGTCTTATTTGAGAAGACTAAAAGTCAATGGGTTTCAAAGAAAGAGTTTGAACTTCATATCCATTTACTGACACACTACATGAAAGACAGCAATGAGATCAAGACAACCAAAAAAGACATGTTATGAAAAGCCACGGGCAGGTTGATACTCTCAGCACGTTCAAGGAAAAACATCCCTAAGTCAGTGAGTGAAGGTGCTTCAAATGAGGTGCTGTAAGACAGTGTGCCTTATCAGACTGCCTCAAAAGGCTCAGCACAAAGCCAGCATTCACAGCAGTCAGTGTGCCACTTTAAGAAAAACAGTTCCTGGTAGCTGAAATACTTACTGGATAGTAAGCTTAAAATTTTACATGCAGAAGAAATGTTGAGACTTTTGTCACGTTTCTGAGCATAAAACCTAATCTTATCCAGATGTACCAACAGAAAAAAAAAGTATTCCCTATGGTTAAATAATTGCAACTAAACCTACTGACCTGTAAAGATCAGTGGAAAATTGAATACTGCAGGTCAGAAAGTGACCTCAAGTCAGAATAAGCAGGTTTAATGAAAAAAGTAATTATGAAACCTTATGGTGTAGACTGGAAATTGTCTGTGAGACAAAGGAAATTGTATTTTTAGTCTACTCTGCCATGGAAAATGTTTCAGCTCAAAATTATCTCCGTAAAGGGAAGTCACACTTCTAGACAGCAAACATTGATCTAGAATCTGTACTCTGTGACAGAAAATGTAACAAATAGCTGTTATTCAGTTTAGCAAAGACACGACTGAGGGATATAGAAGACCATTGCAAAGACATTAAACTATTCTCCATTAAGCATTCTGGGTAGCTCAACAAGAAATATTATGTAATTACCACAAAGACAACACATTTTAGGATAATTTCTACAAGCAAGCACTAGACCACATACCACACTCCAGATCACCAATGTTCTAAAATTCAGTTTGATTATGTTTCAGGAAGTGCAGGTGTTGTCTTCTAGAGGAGGACAATAGAGAGATGTCCAAAAATGGGCTGGAGGACCTTCGGGTATCCTTCTGTACCTTTCTGTACATCAGAGAGAATTTTCTAATGTTTAAAATCTTATTTAAATGGTACATTTTTTTTACTATATATCATTTTCAGCAGTCTCAGACAGAAAGCAAAATTTGGAACAATCACCAGTGCAGATTTTTTCCTCTCTCTGCTTCTCTTTTACTCTACTCTTATAAAAGGCCCCTCATTTTTGATGAAATTATACTATTATTTCTGAAAAGTATACAGTTCTTTTAATGACCGTGTCCCTTGAAAAAAAAAAAATAGGGCTTTTAAGTAATGTTTTCACTTCACTCTCTGAAAAAAGTGTAAGAAATTCAGGATTTCTTACTGCCTTTCAGCTTTATTTCATCCTTAGATTTACTTAGTCCAATTATAATAACAAATGGGCAGAAGCATTAAATGCAGAGCTTGTGTATGAGATCTGTACGAGGTGTGGCTGCCTTTATTCTTCCCTGCTAACTTTGTTATTCTCCATTTCTCAGGAAAGAGAAGCACTTGCATTAGTGCACTGTTGTTATTGATTTATATTCAGTAATATCCCCACTAAGTAATGTGACAGCATTACAAAAGGAAAGAAACAGCTTCTTCTACAAGTGACAAAAACAGTGATACATCCCTAGTAGTGAAGAGCACTAACACTACCTTCCAAAAGTAGTCAGGGGAAACCTATCCAAAATGCTGAACTATCCCAGCAAAAGTTTGTGTCCCATGAAACAGCTGGATGCTCACGTGCCTCCATCTCAGAATAATGCTTTACAATGGACAAAATATAAAACACGCCAAAACCAGCACCATTTCAGAGGGTTCTCCCACTCTGAGAGCAGCATAACACTGGCCTCTGTACAGCAAAACACACAATAGGAAAGTTCACAGTCAATCCCTCAAGGGATAGCACAATTTACTATGTTAAACAAAGATACAAGTTCAGACTCTGAATGATTCCATCAGTTTTGGAACAGGAAGGTAAAGAGTTGTGTGAATTCATATTTGTATGTTGAGTTATTTTAGGGAAGTCCAGACCTCCAAACATATCCAGAAGACAATAATCATATTGGCTTTAAAAATCAAAATCAAATCTGAAACCAAAACCAATCTTCAGCAAAGCTGACAACTGCTGTGTTACAGAGCTCGTATGGTAATTTTTCTTGATAAAATGTATGGTGTTATCAGTATCACAGGTCAAAATAGGCATTCTTTTACTGAGCTGACTCCTGCACATCCTCCTACAACTGGTCCCTTGCAAAACAAGAAACAGCAGTCTTTCCTAATAACTGCAGTTAAAATTCTCACCAAATGAAAATGTCAAATGTTTGCCTTGCAATTATCCATCTTTACACTCAACATCTTTCTTGAACATTAGTTTGTCAGCTACAGGTCCCTTAAGTATTTCAGTTGCTGCTTAGAGCAGTAACTTGTGGAAACTCACATTTTGGTGTTTGGTCTAGCCTCCTAGCTATGATTTGTTGTGAGGGGCCATCCTTCATCACCAAGGTTTCCTTTAGTGTAATGAGTTAGGATGCATGAGTGAAATAACTACAAACCAGTAATGCTTTAAAGCAACCATGAGAATTCCCACCTATGTACTGTAATACGAAGACATCGGTATCAAGGTGGTCTCATCTTCCTTAAATATTTGTAAACTCTAAATGACAGTGGTGGGGTGACCCTGACTGCATGACAGGTGCCCAGCAGGCTGTTCTATCACTCCCTGCTCCTCATGGACAGGAAACAGTAAATATAACAAAAGATTAATGCTACAAGCTAAGGACAGGGGGAGATCACTCACAATTACCATCACAGGCAAGAGACTCAACTCTGAGAATTAACTCATCTTATTGCCAATTAAGTTAATGCAGGATAATGAGAAATAAAAACTAAACCTTCAAACACCTTCCTCTCACTCCCTTCTTGTTCCTGGGCTTGGTCTCACTCATACAATTTTCTCTACATCCTCCCCTGACAATGACAAAGAGGGACAGTGAATGGGGATTACAGTCAGTTCATCACATGTCTACACTGATCCTTCCTCTTCACACTCTTCCCTGCTTCAGCATGGGGTACCTCCCACAGGAGGTGTTCCTGTGGAGTCAGGTCCTGCAGGACCCTGCTCCAGTGTGGGTCTCCCACTAGTCCACAGGTCCTGCCAGGAGACTGCACAAGTGTGGGCTTCCCATGGGGTCACAGCCTCCTTTGGACATCCACCTACTCCAGCATGGGGTCCTCCACAGGCTGAAAGCAGATATTTGCCCCACCAGGGACCTCCATGGGCTGCAGGGACACAGCTGCCTCACCATGGGCTGCAGGGGAATCTCTGCTCTGGCACCTGGAGCACCTCCTGCCCCTCCTTCTGCACTGACCTTGGTGTCTGCAGGGCTGTTCCTCTCACATATTCTTAGTCTAGCTGCTCTTCTGCAACAAGGATTCCTCCCCCTATTTTTTAATAAGATATTAGATGGGTACTACCACTATTGCTGATGGGCTCAGCTTTGGTCATGGCTCTAAAGGACATATGGGAAGGTTCCAGCCGCTTCTTACAGAAGCTACCCCTGTAGTCTCTGGGGTAATCTCAAAAACCTTGCTACTAAAACCCAATACAATGATTCTCATCTTTAATTTCTATCAGATTAGCCATTGAGACCATGAAGCAGGTAGCATTTATTTTCCCTAGTGTACACTCTTAGTGTTTAGCACATTCACTGAAAGACAGAAGAATAGCAAATAGTTCAACTTGCAAGACCTTCAGGCATAGCACGAGCTCTCTTTGTACTATGATTAGTTCTGATAACAGGCCACAGGCCTGGTACTGCATCATTGTTAACAGTGTTGAGCAACCTTTAAACATTACTACAAAGCAAACAGTTTCAGCTAGAGGGCACAAAAGGTACTCTGTGGGTATCATCCTCTGATGACTGTATTTTCTAAGAAGATTCATGTGCTATTTAAAGTAATGGGTTATTTTAATTTACAGGATACATTCAGTAGGAAACTACCAGCCTCTCTCACAGAAAATGGTATCTTCTATCCATGAAAATGTCTAACCATAGAGTATTTTCACTATAATTAGAAAACCCTCCTTAACACTGGTATTACCATAGAGAAACATTAGAACAAGAGTGACAAACGTAGCATGTCAGGCCATGTTTTTCAGCATCCACACCAAACAACTGTCACTCCTAGCTGAAAGGCAGCTATGGAAAAGAGGGCCTCCTTAGCCACCATGAAAATATCCCATGTCTCTGTCAGGTACAGTCAGGTTCTTGCTGATGGGCTGTCCTATCAATTTATTATCAGGAGAGTAAAAGTTGCTTTTCTTTCACTGTATTTGAATGAAGATACAATAACACCTATTTTAAGCAAACAGCAAGAAGCAGCTACTTTTATCCACTACTATTATCCACTGTTTTGTCTTTGAAACTAAATACACTTGAAAATAGACAAGTCTCATAGAACAAGTTAAGCGCATTGTACTACATTCCCATGCATTGGTTTTTTTAACCATGCATATTTTACCCAGGTCTTTCATTTTTAACTCTGAATAGTATTATTTACTAATTTTTTGTGGACAACATATATGTATATCATGGCATGACAACTGATAACATCTTACTACATTTCAAAACATTAGTTGCAAAACCTCCTGCTGTCACACTTAAGAAGAAAACTTTGTAAGAATAGCAGCAAAACTGGAGATTTCTTTTCCATCTCTGAGCTAGACTCCACAGAGCACATAACACCCCTTTAAAAGAGACAGTGAAAACTGCCAACATTTCTTGACAATTTTCATTTTTGATAAATACAAGAAAGATGAGATACAACAGCAGAGTAGCCAAAATTCTGCTGCTAAGGATGGCACACACTGTGATGAAAGGGAGAGAAGAAATTATTACAAAGACATGAAAAGATAAGGAATATCTAAAAAGTTATTACCTAAAGTACTAGAAAAGTTTCTTAGATTACATTTTATTATAGACACAAAGACCTGTAATGTAACTAAAAATAGCTATCTCAGTATCATTAAAAAAATATATATATGGGGATTGAGCATTTATTGAACATAAGTATTTTTCAAAAGGAAAGTGACAATTAGGAAACACAGCAATCTATATTTTATTTTAATATATAATTTAGTAAACATAAAGGGGTTGAAGCTCATAACTAGAGGATTCGCAACAGTTTAAAAAACAGATCCATGGCATCTATGCTGTAACATCTTATATATCTCAGACAGAAGGGACTTTTTAGTGCAAATTATCTTATACAAACACTCAAGGAGACCAAAAATAAAAATCTTCTGGTGATGTACTCATCAAAATTTCTGTATTTCTGCTTGAAATTCATGGCTTAAAACCTGTTTTCTCTCTAAAATCTCTTCTTCCTCCAAGAAGTGGAACCACACCAATTTCTCCACAAACCTCTCCCACATCTAAATTCTGAGGCAGGATATATCCTATCTGGGCTTCTGAACATAGTTTGGCAATTCAGAATATCAAGTATATGAAGTTATTATCTTCATAAATATATTAAATCTGTGCTGACTAGCCAGCTTTTAATTTTCTATTGAATTGTGTGTTACCCTACACAAACTGTAAATACATCATTTCTCACATGCTTGTGTAAGTGAAACAACAGGTAACCTCAGAAATTATCACTGACAGTGATATGAAATGTATGAAAATTGACATCCTTAAGCAGTAAGATATATGGGGGAAAAAAAGGAAGTAGAAGGCTCAGTGATTTGACCAAGACCAGATACAATGAAGCAGTAAAGTGAGCTAGATTTATAGCAGAGTCAAAAAAAGCTTTGTTATTTATTTAAGCTGGATGTTCAATACCTTTATCTTTTTACTAATCTTTCATTTATTGGGTAAACTGGAGATAAGGGGTTTTTTTTTTACAAATTACTCTATTAGTATATGCCACATGCTATCAAAAATCATCTAAAATTAAGCAATTAGACCAAGTAAAACCCTTACCTTAAATTTTCTCATCAACATCTTTCTCTCCCAGTCCCATCTTCTACAATTATTTCAAATGTAAACAAAGTCCTAAAGTCAAGATGTGCTTGAGTTGCTGTTTAGTTTTGCAGATTCAGTAAAGCTAAAGAGATCAGCAGGTATTTTGTCTCTATAGAATTTATGCAACTAAACTAACTCCAACCCTTTAGAGCTATTTCCCTTTCTAGCTGTTTCTGCTGTCTTCTAGAGCAGAATAATCTCAAATGGTTTTCCCAGGGTAAGTGAGGAGAAGTAGATTATTGAAGCCACTTAGAGACATTATCACCTTCATCCCAAACAGGGTAATTCAGCAGGATGATAGGCCTGTACTCCACTGCACCTCTCGTGTGTCCTTTGAGAAAGAAGCAGAGATTGCATTTTCTGTCAAATACGCTTTATTGCAAGAGATAAGTGAGGGAGGTGTTAGGCCATTTGGAGGGTTCTGAAAGCAGTATAACACATCCAGTCAAAGAAGGAAAACTTGACCCTACAGTGACCCTAATGCTTACTCTAGTTGGTGCAATAATATTTGCCACAATTCACCTGCTAAAACGTCAGGCAGAGCAACGAAAAGAACAGATTTTCTTAATGTCACTCAGGTGATTGGTCTATCTTGTAATTCCTTTTGACACTAAAACGAACAGATTAAACAGCAGGAAATGACACAGCAGCCAAATTCCAAACACCTGCTGCCCATTTCAGCTGGATTGCTGAACCCCTCCAGAATCACATCTGCAATAAATGCAATGTCCAAAGAATCACTGATTAAAATTTCTGTTTTACCTGATATGCTACTATGCAGTTGGGGTGTTTTCCCTAAATAAAACCAAACCTTTAGCAAAATAAAGGATCAGATACACACTCATGCAGGAATTTTAGGGTCTGTGCAAACAGATCTCAGATCCCTATTCTCTACAAAATTTTCTCTAAGGAAAGTCCTCCCTAGTTACTAGCAGTACAAGGCCTATGAGGTGCAGCTGAGCAGTGTCAAGTTAGCTTGATAAATTTATATAATAAATATATACCATTTAACTCAAAAGAAGCAGTACAAAAACACTCATATTTTTGCTGTGTTTTCCACAGTGGTTAACCTGTGGCTTAAATAAGAATTTTAGTCTCTGTAAAGCTGTATTTATAAGTTTATTAGAAAAATAACTTTCAGATAATAAACTAGAAGAGCTCCACTGGGAATTGTGGTAATTGAGTATAAAGAAGGCAAACCAATCACCAAGGTATGATACACCTGCACATCTACTGGAAAAAAACCCAAAAAATTAGATATGATATTTACAGTGTTCTTTTATATATATTTCAGGATCTATGATAGAAATAGGTTTTTTTTAAAAACAATTATATGAAACACATAAGATAGAGAAAAGATCTTTATCAACAACAGATAGTCTGTTTCTAGATATTCTTTGCACTATCTGCTAAGTTTAAAATTTAGCTTGCATCCCTAAGTCATATTCTGTAATGCATTCATATTTAGCATGCCTCTTGGCAGGCTGGCCAGACTTCTCCTTGTACAGCATTTCCTATACTTCAGCTTGAAATCTCATGACCTATATTTTACACCATTCCAATATACACTCCATACTTTGACTTTATACACAATGAACCGTCTTCCCTGGTGGCTTAGATTTCCAGGCTGAGCAATAGAAGAACAGTACTGATTAGAGGAGACTGCAAAAAACAGTGGAGATGATGTTCAGCGAAAGAAATACCAGAATCACAGGTTTTTACTGCTGGAACCTTTTAACTTTCCACTCCCTCCACACCACCCAAGGATTTCTGTTGAGCTTTGCTCACTAGCATCACACAGAAGACTGTTACTGAAATGTCAGAGAAGCTGGCAGTAAAAACTTTAGCGACAGCATAAGAGGCAGTAAGATTTTCACTGCTTCAAACTCATATTCTATGTCCTATAGTAAAAGCATGAAGAAAACCTGAGGTAAAGGGATCGTTTGTGTGCAATTAAATAGAGGAAATGAAATTTAGAAGCAATACATATGCAGTTTTCAGAGAAAGCACAGGGTATAAGTTTGAAATAAGGGATATTTCTTATAATTTTTGTTTAAAAGCCAAATAAAATAGCTTAAGGGAGAGGAAATACTTGCATTTCTTAGTATTTTTAATCTGTCAAACTAACTGTTTGGAAAATTAACGCTACCCTAGAATACACCCAGGAAGGCATAATAGTATTTTAGCTTGGTGATTCTAAACTGTTTGATTCTACATACGTGCTCCTCTTCACCTTCTAAAGATCATCCTTACTAAATGATCCTGAAGGTCCCTTCCAATCCAAACCATTCCATGATGTTCATAGGGTTTTTTGGTGGTTGTTTTTTTGTTTGTTTGTTTGGTTTTTGGGGTTTTTTTAAAGATGAATACAATGATATTTGGATTCCATAATTCCATTCACAGTGCACTTCTACAGAATATCCTCACTGGGATAGAGAAAATGTCCTCACCAAGTTTTATCATTCCTGGTGGCTGATCTCACAGGTCTTAAATCACATTGAAGGAAGAATGTGAATCTTCAAACTTGTTTCCAGAAGCTCAGGGTGTGGTGAGAGTAGGGCATGTCTTTCCTTTGACATTTGAAGACATAGCAACAGGTTACTCTCCTCAAAACCCTACCAAAAATTGATTTACTTAAGCGATCTATGACCACTAAACTCCACAAAGAAAGAAAACCCTAGGGCAACAAGCCTCCAAGTACATGTGAACATAACTATTTGAGTGGCACTATTAAAACCAGCAGTCCAAGCACTAAATATAAAAGTAAAGGATGAAGGGACATTTGCAGTGCAGAGAGTGAGAATTCGTAAGGGTGTTCCTATAGTTTCTGTATGTGGGTGTATGTGGGGGAAGTGTGTTTTATTTAAATGCATACTGACATTGAAAATGTAGCAAAAACATTTACACGTGCTTTTAGAAATGTTTTTGTAATTTCTAATTATTTTCAAGCTAAGCAAATGCTTAGGACTATATTAAATCCCAAGGAGTAATGTAAGCACTACCTCCTGGTTAACCCTCACATGAAAAGCCAATTATGTGAGAGAGTATTTATCCCTGTATGAGGCAGGTAGCAGAAACAATTTAACAGTTTACCAGTAACGTGGTTGGTTGCAAATATTTGCTTTCCCAGGTTGAAAAGCTAAAATGCAGATATTCTAAGAAAACAATTGGTGCCTAACATCAGGCTTAGTTTTAGAAATTAAACTGCTCAGGTTTTCAGTCACTGTTGCTTTATTTTAGTTCTAGGTATACGATCCCCTTTTTCAGCCTTATGTGTATATGCAACAAACAACAGTCTCAAATTGGGAAATTTCTATTTGATTTAATTTACTGCTAATCAACACTAACTATTGACCACCAAGTGAGGCATGGGGCAGAAAAAGAACGCAATCAAGCGAACACTTGGATGTCAGGGTCATCTACACAACGGTTTCTCTCAAATGCTTTTTGCTTCTTCCTGCTTTAATCTCACACACTTTGCTTCTTGCCCCTTTTCTCAGAAATTCTTTGCTGCTTCAGGTTTTCCTGCAGCTCTCTTTCTAAGCATCCTTGCTGCAGCCACAGCCCCTCAAGGCTGTTCCTGCCCAGTGTGGTGCCTCCTTCCAAGAGCATGTCTCTGGTCAGATGCTTCCACACCCTCAGCTGCCTCTTTCTTTCTTAAACATTTTTCTGCAGTGATGCCAGCACAATAGATAACACTGTGGTCACTTTTGTGTCACCAAAGCAACACTTACATGTTGTTATTTACTTAAAGGAGCAGGAGAAATCCTGTGTTCTGTTTTCTCTCTGGTGCATTGCAACTGCTGCTACCACTAGGAATGATGAGAGTGCTGGAATGACCAGTCCACGTTTCTTGTGATGCTTTGCACTGGAGAACCGCAAAAAAAGGGAACTCAACATATTGTTGTGGGATTTACTGAAATAAGTGCAAAATAGATTCCTACAAGTAAAGCCAGAGTGGTGACAGAAAGACACTTTTCAGAGCTTTAGGGAACCCAAAGTCCATATGGCTTAGCAAGAAGATTGAGAGTACAGAGTATGATCCCACTCTAGTTTTCACTCAGTAGGGTTATTGCCAGCTTCTAACAAAATCTAAGTCCAAATTTACAGGAAAAAAAAGAATTTTCAGACATTCTAAACTATTCATTTGATGCAAATTGTCACTGTAAAAGACACTGTGTACCTAGTCATTTCCAGATCAGGGGAGAACAAAATCAATAAAAGCGCCTATTGAATGCTGTATGTGCATTTTGTAATCAAAAATGTGCATATGTTATGACAAACCAGTGATGATATTTGTGGGCTTTGTAGCTAGCAGTGTCCTTGGGGTTTTTTTGCATTAATCTCAGGATTCCAGCTAAACTGTGACCTGTACTGTATGTACTATTAAAATCTTTTCACAACCAGCAGTTCTCAGGATTTTAAATTGGAATCGGGGAAGAAGGGACCTATTCAAAATTCACACACACATGTTTTCCTTTATGTTTGTCAAGAGATTTTGAAATGGCTTTTGCTAACTGAAAGAACAGCTAGAAATATACTTGACATTTCACTTATTTTTGAGTATTTTTAACCTTGGTGCAAATGTTTCATCTCTTATATTATCTTGTATACTGAGATGCAGTTCATGAAAAATTTATCTACCATGTGGCATCCAATATTTGGAGATTATACCACCTGGAATCTATTTATTCAAACACACCTGGTGCTGTCTTCTCTTTTTAGACTGTGTTACAACTTAGCCTTGCCACTACCATGAATCATAATTTCTGGGCTATAGAGAAGCCTGTTTACTTCTTTCCCAATAAGTTACATGCATTTTGGAAAATGACTGAAAATTCATTAATTCCCAGTGCCATTCTATGGAGTTTCTCTACCAGTTTAAACAGTACTTTTGTTTTTATTTTCTAATTTCTTATGTTTCTTTCATAAATGCCAGTAATGGAGAAAAGGACCAGGCACTTTCAGTATCAGAAGCCAAACTTTTGTTACCCCTGAGCATATTTATTACTTTGTTTTCTGTTGAGTTTCACTGTTCTCCAAACAATTCTTCATCAGTTTATTCCCCGAAGAAACCACAAGCCCTGAAATAAGAGGGATTTTTTTCTACAAGTACATGACAGAAGGTACTTAAAACCCTGTGCACCTTAATGCAAGTCTTACTTTGGCAGTTCATAGAAATTCCCTCTGCTAGGGCCTGAACATCAAAAGAAATATTTTAAATTAGTTCATAGTAGATTCTTCACACGAATTAAATTATTGTTTGAAAGCCAAATATCATAAAAATTGCAAACCACATAGAGCTGACTATAATGTACATCATTAGAAGCAACATAAATCCATTTCATCTTTGCCCTTCATTTTACAATGGAAAACAATCTGTGATTCTTTTCCAATATTCTGGCATTGTAAAGATGACACTCCAATATTTTATCAGCCCACTTTTGCCTAGCCAATTGCTTTTTCAGATCACTGAGTAAAGAAGCAAGTTTATTGCAAAACTGTCAGATATTCATGTAAAATAAGAGTCCAAGGAATAAAAATACCCTCACTACTCCTGTCCAAAAATAAACCTTTTACACACTATTTTTTAATCAATCTCTCTGTAATTTGCTACTATTTGTTATGCTGTCTCTCTGCTATTGGTTTGTCTTGAAAAGAAATGTAAAATCCTGACAATTCTGTCCTTTTTTTTGTTCATGAAGAATTAAAAAAAAAGTAATAGATGTTTCTTGATCATCCACTTTGAAGCAAGTTCAGGATTTTTTGGCCTAGGATATTCCCTTAATGGTTTGGGTGGGGAGATTTCCTTCTCCCCTCTGCGTAAATAATGGGATTCCAAAGCAATTCGTGGGAACATTTCAATGTTAGGTATTTGAGGTTAGCCTTTCCAAAACACCTCTGTTCTCATTTATCCTATATTTTTAAATCTTTCAGTAAAAAAAACAAAAACAAAAACAAAAACAAA
>VZRO01002485.1:479988-519673 GCA_013397915.1 Daphoenositta chrysoptera
GGGGGGTTGTAGTTTTTTTTTTGTTTGTTTGTTTGTTTTTTTAATGCAGTATCATTAGAAAGCCTTATTTGGGGTACCTAAAAGCCTTATTCCAAATGAATACTGAATTTGACCTGAGTTTAGAAAAAAAATAATTTCATCTATGGATCTCCTAGTGATGTCTGCTTTGATGGCCTACAGTTAAATCCTGACTCACAATGAACTAAACTACTGAATTTGTTCTGATCCCAGCTCAGAAATACTTTATTTTTCCACAATGCTCCTTGAAGTCCCTCAGTAAAGCTTAATGACATATACTCTTGGTATTTAAACATACAGGGCTCAATCTGTTGCTTAAATATAAACGTCTAATGCTATTTGTCATGCTCCAGGATTATGTGAGACATTGTCAGGAGTCTGGCAGATATAACAGGATCTATGGGAGACTCATGCCCATCTGGAAAGGCAGCTGGAGGCTAGATTTAGGCAACTAAATCAAGTCTCCACTGCAAATTTAAAAAGCAGCAAGCTGGTGCTACATACACCACTCTTCCCACAGTTTCTGACTATTTTATCCGGTGATAACAATTACTACGGAAGTGCCAAAAATAAAAATTCCTTTTATTTTTAGAAACTGTAAGGGCTTCCTACAAGTGTATCAGTTAAAAATTACAGATTTCACTGGCAAAAGGAAGTCTCTCTGGTTCTGGCTAGAAAGTGTGTCCTTAAATTAAATTGCCAGAATCTGAGGTTGCCTTATCATTAACAAGACAGAGTTCTATAATTAGTAGGAATAGTTTACTATTGTACCTGCATTTGTCATGTAACAGAGGTTACAAGCTTTAGTTGGTGAGCTAATCTGGCCAATGTCACTGTTCAGAATTGAGTGCAACAAGACTGAAGACATGTTTGACTGTAGTCATAAGGACCAATATTTCAATTTTTTCATTCTGTAAAGATAGTTGATAGATGTAATAAATAAAAAAATACAATTAATATTCTCTTACTATGGACAGTTTAAGAGGTTCAAGAGTTAAATGTTTCTAATCTGAAGAAAATAAGTACTAGAGAAGTATTAGCAGTCAATTGTTCAGCCATACAGCCTATGTCCTTAGGTTAAATATGGTGTGAAGAATGAGATAGAAAGTAATTTATGTTTCATTTAGCTTGCTACAAAAGAATTTTTTTTGCTTCCCTTTCAACATCTTAGAAGAACTAGATTGTCTGAGTCATTCAGCATGTATTTCTGAGTTTTTCCTATCTTCCCATCTTTTTCCTAATTTCAGCAGGTATTTAATGAACCCTGACATATTGAAATGAAGGTCAAGAGATCTGTCTCCAGCTCCTATGTAAATATGCAAAAGAAAATAATTTTACAGAAAGTCCAAATGACACAATAAAAACTTCTTGCCATGGACTCATTATATGGTGTATCATATGAACCCTATCTATAAAAACTTCTGTCAGTATGTCAGATTTTATATGTGACTTTTTTAATGTGGGTATAAAATAATTTCATACTTCTTTAATTTGCTAAAATAAGTCTTATAATTTAAAATTAGGGAGAGGAAAATATAGATTTTACAATAATCTGCCTTTACTTTGAAATGGATTCATGGACTGGATAAAGATGAAAAAGCTGAAGTTGCCTTCATCCAAAAATTATTTTCAAATACGCACATAGCCACCAATCTTTAGGCAATCAAACTAACTTAAAACTGTAGGGTTGTGGTTTCTTTTTAATTTGTAGAAGTTATAAAACAACTTACTTTCCTTCCATAAGCCACATAAATTGACTGCAGTTTTAAAAGAAATTTTTTGAAAGGCTATCTCTTTAAAAGTTATATACATGCTGAATAAAAATATTGCCCAGTAAGGCATGAAGTTACCTTTGATGCAGTTCCACCTGAGAAAGTTACCTAAGATTTTGGGCTTGATTTTTACCTTACTCTTTGCTAAAAACAAAACAAAAAAACCAAACAAAACAAAATATATTTTCATTCATATATGTGAGTGCATTTGGTCATTTTAAACAGGGTATTAGCAACCAAAGATGATATCCATTCCCTATGCAAACACCTACCAAGCACCTCAACATCACAGCATCTGAATTGTACTATTTGAAAAAGAAAAGAACAATGATGTTAAGCTACTTTATTGACGTTAGATAGTATTTTAAGTGCAAAATATTTCAAGTTGATCACAAACGTAATGCAGCAACTATGCACGTTACCTATCTTGTTGTTCAATATCTCCTATTCTTATTTCTAGTAAAAACATGTACAACCAAGTTACCTGGGCTGCTTTTTGTAGAAGGCAACACATCACAAACACATCACATTTATAGGATGCAACACAGCACAAACTCAAAAACTCAGAGCAGATATTTTCCCTTTCAGACATGAATGTTGCATTATGCTCTTTAATAGTGAACACTGAAACTTGTGCTAAATTTGATGTGGTGCAGAGAATAAAACAACAGCTAAGCAAGTAAACCAGAATAGCAACCTACCATCAAAGTTAAATTTTCTGGTTTGGGTAAATTTTTAATTAGGAGAGATTTCAGAGAGATCTCAATGCTGGAGCTGGACACCAGCAGAGTGCACAATACAGAGCACTGTAAAAATTTCCCAATAAACTGCAAATTCTTTCAGTAAAGACCTCCTGTGGTGAAGCAGCAGTAGAGTTGATTCATCCATTCACTGGTACCCCTCAACACACTGTGACTGTTCAGTGGGGCCGCAAAACCTGTGTTTTCCTAAGAATTGCATCTGTGTTTCCAATTTTATCCTTCTGCACAAACACAGACACACACAGAGTAAATCTTCCTATAACCTGTCCCAGTTCTAGACGGGTTAGTTTCTAATTAAAACTTAGTGTTACTTTTTTAAATTGCTTGTTGCAACTTGTCTTCAGGTAAACATAAAGTCACCAAAAATACTTTCCATTTAGAAACTTCTACTTCTTCTCCAGAAATAGTGTATGGGCGATTAGATTATTTGTTCTACAAACTATTATGCTGTGCTGGTTTTTCTTTTTTGTAAAGGAATTGAATGTTGTGGTTTTATTAGTATTAATTTGCAATTAATTTGCAGTTGGCTACAGTATTAATGTAGAAAAGAAAGTGCTGCTTTGTGTATAAAGTGTTTTCAATTTCTAAAGTACATTTCAGAATTAGATGAAAAAAATCTGATCTTTTCACTTAAAAAAAAAAGCTGGCTAAAATATCTTTAAGCATAATTCTTTCTACACTGGGCCATGACTGGCTTAGTAATCAATAATTTTGATAACTTTGTGAGCATTCAAAGTAACTAAAAAGTTACTTGAAATGCAGCAGTCAGCCAGTATGAGTGATGCTATAATACTGCTTTACCAGTGATATTTTGGTATCTTTGAATTTTCCTGTTTGAACTCAGATAACATAAGATGTAAATTCAACTACAATGCAAACCAGTACAATAGATATGTAAATATTGTATACCAACAGGAGATGTGGTTTTGATTTGAATCAGTTTCAACATTTTGAATAGTTGGGCATAGCACAAATTTACTAGGGTCAAGGATGTATGTGTTTGTGTGTGTGTGTGTGTGTGTGTGTGTGTTGTTTAAACCAATAAAGTCCACAACAAAGTCAGATTTGTTGAACACCCAAAGGCTAAATTTAGTTCAGCCCTCAAAAGAACAGTGCAAAGTATTAGAAGAATATAATCAAGTCACTGAAGAGCTCTAGGCAGTCTATCAATTGTTCACCTCTTGGTTTCCTCATTTATATGGAACAAGCTAATGGAACCACCTGGTGATGGCAGTGCTGCTTTAATAGAAGAATCAGAAGGATGAAGAATATCTATAAACTCTTCCGTGAATAGGTTGGAGAGACAGAGCTTCTCCAGTTTATAAACAAGGTTTCCATGGGTGAGGCTGGAGGTGC
This sequence comes from Daphoenositta chrysoptera, assembly GCA_013397915.1. NCBI lineage: Eukaryota > Metazoa > Chordata > Aves > Passeriformes > Daphoenositta > Daphoenositta chrysoptera. Next base: position 483,896 of record VZRO01002485.1, read on the forward strand.
ACTGACAGTTTCAAAAACTGCATAGCATTTGTATACTCTATAGCTAATTGCCAATAAAGGAGATCATCATCTTCAGGGTTGTTGATTGATACCCTTCACCAGCATAAAATTCATCATAAAAGGACGGACAATTTCAGAACTACTGAACCTAATCAAAGAGAGAAAACTGGAATGCACACCCATCTGTGGCTGTGACTAAAGAAGTATCACTTGTTCATGCTGTGAGCATGAACAGAGGCCATCTCCTAACTCTGCAGCAAGCAGCCTGTTCTGCAGGCTCCAGTATTTCAAGATCCTAAACAGAGGATTTCCTTCTTTTTCAATCACAGAGAAACTACTATGGAAAGACCTTTGTTTGATATTTGACATCTGTTTGGTTTATCTTTGCTTCTGCTTTCCCAATTTAGATGAAAACAGTAAAAAAATTCATTCTTGGGTACTGCTGAATTCAAACACTTTTTTTTTTTAGCAGACTTCAGATTAGCTGAAGTTTGCTAAACATAAGCAAAGCAGAGCATAAAATCTTCTCCATATAGGATATGCTCTTACACTTCTAATATTCTAGCATGCCAAGGGAAATACCAGAAAGGAGAGCCATAATACACACCACTGACACTCAAAAATGTCCTTTTCCTCTTCAAAATTCCAACAATTCAAAAGCTCTTAAAACAGTTATCGATAAAGACTAAAATTAGCTATAAAAGTTCATCCCATCAAAGGCCTTTTCAAGTGTATTCTAAACTGAATTATAGCAAAATTTGAATGTCATCATTTGCAAAATAATTCAGCCCTGTGAACAATGGGTTCTCTGAGGATTTCTTCAGTTTTTCTTATTAACCTCTGCCAGTAGAAGCAAAGAAAAAAATTCTTGCATCATCTGAAAGTTTTTTCCCTTTTATATACTTACTGCAGTGGTGACCATATGGTTACAATGCAGTCCTTTTAATCTCTTTTTACTCTCCAGTGTTTGTGTGTGTTATTGAACAGCTGCCATACATCACCCCAGAGGAAGGGTTGTGTTTCAGTTTTGGATAATGGATTTGCTGTAGCATAATAGTTTTTTACAGTGATTTACCTTATCAGCAAAGCCCTTAAAGACTGACCCCTTCTGAAATTCAATACTTGTACATGGTATCAGCTTGTTACATCCATTTCTACTATTAATCTCTTCAGTTTAATAGTTTTACTTAATGTAACTTGAGCATCAAGAATAAAAGAAAGCTATTAAAATGTGATACTCACTGGATGGTGCCTATATGCAATAGAGATCCAGAGTTCCACAAGCTTCACCATATTCCTTTTTCAAACCATTCCCTATTGGCCAAACCACAGAGACCTTTACATAAAGACCTTTTACATTTGCCTTTAGCCTGACTACCAAAACCTTCTCCTGGAATCAAGAGACTCATTTTGAAGTTGGTCCAAACTGCTCTGCTATTTTCAATGGGAGCACTCAGCAGAACAGCTGGTTTTAGTCATGTTTTTAATATTTTTCAGTTCTCCAAGGCAAGACCCATTGACTGAAGGGAAAGAAATCAAAAAATAATATTTTTCTCAGAAAAGTAAACAGACGTCCAAAGACAGAGGAGAAGATTTTGCATATTGAGATGCTAGGGGTTTAAGGAAGGCAGAAAAATTGACAGTAATAATATACCTGAGAACTCAGAGGTCACTGGATCCAACTTCTTGCTGCCAAGAAAACAGTCATAATTATCAGAAACTGTCAAGCATTGTGATAAGAATCCTCCCTTTTCCCAGAAAGTTAGCTCTTTTCTAGACTATACAATTCCTTTTTAAAATACTCCACCAAAATGTATTCCTGCCTAATTTCTCCATTTACCTCTCTGCCAGCACTGGATTTCAACAGATTCTTCCTGCTCTGGCACTTACTTGTGTCTTCACGCATTTAGAGAAAATAAACACAGTCCCCTCTCACTTCCCATTTTTCTACATTAATTATGTCATCCTCTTCCAGATCTTCCTCATAAAGGAAGCCACTATTCCTCTGAGTATTGTAGATGCTATTGCTTGCTGTAATTTGAAATCATCACCTGAATATGGAACAGATAAAAGAGACCTTTACAGTATAAATTTACTACTGAATTTTTGTTTTCTCTGCCTCAGCTGGAAATTCTTCCTTCACTGCCCAGAATATTTTAAAATTCAATTTGCCTTGGGTGATCTTGTAATTATTGAGTCCCACTCAAGGAAGTGACAATTCTCAAAGTTGCTGCCCTATTATACATGATATTATTAGCCATGAAAAAAGGGAGCAACAAAGAGAAACAAACAAACAAAAAAAGTAACAAATCAGACTACGAAAACAGTAGAATTTCAAAGCATTTATACCCTTATAAAAGGCAAATAGCCATACGTAAGTGTATAGCTTTAATACTGATTTCTGGAAAAGTATGTCTGGAATTTTCTGTATATCAAGCCATGTATTCATACTTCAGATAACACTGTAATCTTTGCCTACCTCTTCAATAGGTGAATAATAATCTGATAAATGAAAAAGAAATATTGGATAACAATTACCTGGCATAGCTAATATTCAAATGTTTATTCTTTCTACAAATATTAAAAATGTCGCTAAATGAGGAATATTTTAAATTGCATTATAAAAATGGTATTGTACTATGAAGAAAAAGTTCTATTCAGCTAAGAGAGGAAAGTTGGTCAGCTACTGTAACCTACAGCCAATATAGGGTGCAAGAGAAAAAGCACATGATTCAGGAATTAGGAAGAGAGATGTGAATCACTAGACTGCTGCTCTTTAGGTCTATTTTGGCTAAAGGAAGGTATTTTTTATGCATTTTTAGCTGCTTTTGTGAAATGCCTTTTAGGGTAGCATGAACTTTCCTAACGGACAGATATTTGAGTAAGTTGACCGCCAAAGAGCATATCACAAACAACAAAGGTTCATTTTCTTGTCTGTGCAGACTTAACAAAAAGCAAAAACCAGAAATGCATTTATTTAAAATTTTCTCCAATTACAAAACCTCCACCACAGTTAAGCACCTCTGACATGAAGTGGTTGGGAAAGCATGAAGCCATGCTTTGCATGTCTCCAGGGTTCCTCATAAAACTACCTTAAATGCAAACAAACAAGCAAAACTAGCTCTTTTGAAGGAAAAAGCAGGTACAATCTCAGGTAAATAATGCAATCCTGATGAAAGCGGAGAGTATTTATGAGCCATCTCAGAAATTCCTTCCTCAAATTTATTAATCGTGTCAGGTTTTTTGATCCCAGTACTTCCTAAGTTCATGGTTTAGTTAACAAAATCAAGTCAAGTGTTACACAGAACCATGTGAGTAGCACACCAACCGATGACGCTGAAAGCAGATTCAAACCCAAACTGACAAATATTTAAATAACACTTAAATCTGATCCTGTCATCGTTCAAGTGCCCGACTGAGTGCCTGTCCTTTGAACACTGACATGTATTACACCGTGGACATGGGCAGCCTCTCCTCTCTAGTCTGCATGGGAGACAGCAAGAAACAAGGAGCAGGAAGTCACTGGGAAGCTGCCAGACCTCTGCCATTAAAGCAGCAATTTTCCTTTGAAGCAACATAAGGTTTTCGTATGTTCCAGTTTTGCTTGGAAAAGGGAAGATGGCATTAGTCACTCTCATAAAGTCTTTCAAGTGAAAGACAAAGTGGGATGGACAAAAAAGGCTGCTGGTCATCTCAAAATGAAAGTAAGGGGAATATACTTCCTTGACCTGTAAATAGCATAAGAATAACTCTTTTATTGTTCTCTGGTTAAAACCAAAGGAACTGAGCAGTCAGTGGCTCCATTTTTGCCATCTTATGCATCCACATGGTCTTACAACTGTAGTATTTGTTTTCAGAGCCACAAAAAAAATTCTGGAAACACAACAAGATATTTCAAAGACTATACACAATTAATATTATATTAATTCTCATTTTCCCTGCACTTTTTCTCCTCCTTCAGTAAAAAGAAATATCAGTAAAACTTGTATTTATTAAAACTGCAACTTGTCATCAGATATATATACCACTGATATGTTTCTTTGCCTGATGTTTGATAAATTAAGGAGTGCTGATTCCAGAAAGAAGCCTTTTCTGAGAAATAATATTTAGGAGAATGATCTGGATCTACATTACCAGCTTTGACAGAGAGCAATATACTCCATGATATATTCCTGCTTATTCAGAAGCAAAACCATGTCTCATTTAAATTCTGAGAAAAAGATATACTGCTTTTCCATTTGCAACTCGTTTCCAATTGTGTAACCAAGTACCCTCACAGCACTGGATGGTTCCAATATGGTCCACCAGGCACAGAGAAGTTTCTTTCCCTCAGGGAGCAGCAAATCCACATTGGAGCATTTTGCAGGCACATTTCCAGGCTGCTTGCCATCCAAAGCCTGGTTTGGATCTCTCAAGTGCTAACACTGTTTCCTTCCTCACCTTGAAACTATTCAGTCACTCCTGACTGAGAAGCACTTATGGTAAATTTTGGGAGACATAGGAGTACCCTTCCCCAGCAGCACTAGGCCAGTGCCTCAGATCATGTGGAGAGTGAAACACCAATACAGTTACAGTCTCATCATCTTCCTGCTGCTGTTCTACAATTTTGCTTTGCCAGCTACTGACACTAAGCAAGATATTTCTCCCAGTTCTTCAAAGCTGTTTAATGAGTGATGAAAGTTGATAATAGAAATAATTGTTATGTATACTGCTCCAAAACTGACAGAAGTAACACCTACGAGTATTATAATCCTATACTCTTTCCCAGAAAATAAAGAGATATAGAAGAAGGTTGTTTGACTGTGCACAACTATCATCTTCCTTTCAGCATAATAATGGTTGTGTATCTCTATAATTAGAGATAATTATAGACCATAAAATTTGTAGAGCGATTAACCAAAAACAAGATGATGCTCTGTGCTGCCAAGACAAAGACATCCATCATTTAAGTTTCTTCTTCTCATATTTAGAATTTCCCCCCATTCTATTTCTGCTGCCTTCAGCATAACAGTATATCTGTAACTCCAAAAAAAATCCCTAATTTTGAAAGTGCCATATTAAATCTGAGTTGCTCCATTATTTTAACCTTAATAGAACAGTGATATGAGACTTTTACAATTATACTTTAACCTGAGAAGCACATTTATCTCTAATACCTAGAATGTGTTCAATGTACGTCCTGTAATAATAAATAGTATAATCCTTACAGATATGCTCTTTCCTAATACCATTGCAGATACTCTCATCATTAACTCTACATGCCTAATCCCTTTCTGAATACCTGATTTCTGTAATTTCTATAATTATATAGATTACTCAGGCTAGCTATGCACCAAATATAATGGTATTTCCTTCTTAATGCTATTTCTCCATTCACTTAAACATCCATTACTAACATGGCACATTTATTTCTTCTGATATGAGATTTTTGAGAGACATTTTGGATACATTCCTTTGAGGAAAAAAAACCCCAGACTTACTATCAAGGTTTTCCATGTAGTGACAAGGACATGTACAATTTACGTTATTATTTAACAAGGAATAACTTGGAACCCTGAATATCTGCTCTGTATTAAATACCTGTCCCTATACATACTTTATATCTGCAGAGATAAAATATAAAGCCCAAGGTACCAAAAGACTTCAGAAAGCAACAAAAGATGCAAGCACATTTAAATTGTGTTGCCACCGTAATTCCTATGTATTTTTGTATTTTTGTTGAAAGAAATTCAATGCAATTTGTCTTTTTTTTTTTTTTTTGGTAACTCTAAAATGTGGATTTCATGTACACTTGGTTGAAAAGTAAAAGCAGCATATCATGAAGTGAGGCTATAAGATCAATAGTTACCTTATCTTCTGTTTGTATTGAGGGTTAAAATCCATGACCTATGACTGGTTTTCATGTAATCAAACAACAAACAACACGTCCACTGTATAACATAACCACAGATATGCAACTGTCTTCACGGGTTTCAATTCGGAATCATATTTGTTTTTCTTTGGCAGGAAGCATTAGGAATTTCTCATTTTCTCTAGAGCTGTTTGGCCTAAATTCAAAGGATTTTTTGGATGCACTGTCATCATGAAAGTACTTTATTTATATTTAAATTTCCAGCCCCTCCATGGAGAATGCTACTGAACATTTCATTGCCTTTCATTCATTTCATTTCCACTGGAAAAGTGCACACTGCCTGTTTTTCTTCTCTATGACTGGAATAGAAAAAGGACACTTTTTCGTGATTTATCTATCTTCTTTACAGATTTGTTGAACAACTATGTACTAATGGGTCAGTCAGCATTTTCTGTTCCTGGTGTTTTGTGGGTTCCTCTTTATGTACACCACTGACTCCACAGGTCTTATGGCACTGCATCCTCATTGAAATAATAAGAGCAAAAAGAATTCTGATTTCAGTGCAGAAATTATCCATTAACATCCCATGGCTACTTTGTGAAAACAAACTTGTTTCTTCTTTGTTTCTAGTTTTTCACAACAGCACTTATTTGAAGGGATCAGAAATACCAGTGAAACACATTAGCAAACTGCATGTGCAAGAATAAATACTTTTGGTGACATGTTTTTTGCCCATTTTGACTATCAGAAAAAATCAGTGGATTAAGTTACTCGAAACACTTTTAATGGAATAAAATTCCATTTACTTTCACTTTGAAGAAAGGAAGAGAAAACACAAAGTTTATGCTGAAATGGAGCAACCTGGTCGTTTTCATTGTTTTTCTTCAAGATGAAGGATGAAAAGGGTCACTCATTTCACACTGCTATCTCTTGAACTTCTCAAAAATAAAACAAATGTGGCTGCAGTCCAAGAAGCTCAAGCAGTCATCCAAGAAACTGACAGTATCTTTCGGGAATGAAAAATGACTGTCAGCATGAGAGACAGTTCTTAGTTTGCCTGTCATTATTTACTTCTAAGGTCTGACTAGTTTGGGGAGATGTCAAGGGAGCAGCTGTCAGACTGAAGGCAACAGAATTGGGAAAACAACCTAAACTTATACTTGAATCATGATTGATCATAACCTGTACTATGCAATCAGATAAGTACAATAAGGAGACAAAACAAAAAAGTAGTTGTGCTCTCTCAGTTAAAATATTAGCAGTAGTATAAACTAATAGTTTTATTTATAGTTGCTTGGAAATATTCCCCAGAAATGAAGTCTCACTGCAAAATAATGATTTGCTGAATTCTGGGTCTGTTAAAGTGTATAACAAACAATAAAAAAAACTTTCTTATGCTTATAACTGGTTTGGTTTTTTGCACTTTTTGCCAAAGAGGAACAAAGCTCGAGAATTACTTGAAACATACTTACCAAATTTGCATTATTCTCTACGATTCTTTATCTCAAAGTATCTAATAAATAATCAGTAGGTATAACATTCATTTTTAAAGCTGAGGGAAGTAAGGAACTAGTGTAACAAAATCCACTGGTGAGATGAGAAAGTGTTAAGCTTTTCTAGCTCACAGTCTAGGGGTGGAATATGCCTTTTATTCAGATTGTGGCTGTGCTATCAGTTAATGATGTATCACTTCCTTCAGGGTGGAGCTGAACTCAGTTTATCAATTTAGTTGATTTCTGCCATCTAAAGCTGATCAGTTTCCCTTCTTTTTTTTTTTTTTTNTTTTTTCCCTAATTTTTTCCCACTCAGGCCTCTGTTATCTGGGATTTTAAAGTGATGGTTAATTCAAATAGTGCACAGATCAAGAATTTTGTATTCCTAAAAAAAACCTGACATATCAAAAATTTGGTTTTTTAACATACACAAAGTACATACAGGCTTTTTAAAAGAGATGATCTTTAGAGCCATGATATAACTGTTTAATGATGTTTTGGTTTTCAGCACTATAATCTTGAAGCATTTGTATTTGACAACTTTTCGCACCACTGAAGAAATTTAAGTAAAGTAGAATTATTCATTTGCAAACATCATGATTCCTTTTTTCATTGCATTAGCAAAACATGAACATTTCAAAGATGAAATGAAAATGTCTTTTGAAATTAAGTGTCAATATCTCAAAGCTTTGCAAAAAAAGGCAAATTAAGAAATAAAAATAAAAAAAGAAATTATAAAATTGTACATCATGATTTACCTATTCCTGTGTCTTACCACCTACCACTATTCTAATTGCTACTTTTCGCTTCACTAGGCCTCTCTCTCTCCCTCTCTCTCTAAAGGAGTACACAGCCCTTTTTCTTGTTTCACAAGAATATAAGAAGGCTACACTGCCAGATTGTCAATTTTTCACCTTTATAAATGTTCAATGTAAGGGTGATGCAGCTTTATTGATACACTGCAAATGTTCCTGAGTAAGTGCAAAGATTATAGGTTGATTATTCACAAAATCTGTTAATAAATTGCTGTTATAAATAGTAAGTTGTGCTGGTTTTGGCTGGGGTAGAATAATTTTTTTAGTAGCATGTTCAGATAGTTTGGGGCTGGTTTAGATTTCTACAACAAAAGTATAGCTTGTTATTACCAGAACCAGATTATTATTGCCAGAACTATTCTGAGTTTTCACGGTTTCACTGCAATAAGCCAGTAGCCACCAGTTTTTAGTTCCTTCAGGAATTATTTTTTTGAATCACAAGGTATATATAAGCATTGAACAGTTTATCCTATCAGTAGGAAAGCAGTATTATTGTTTTCACTCAGTTTCTATGGCAGGTTTTGGTGTAATTTTGAAGGTTCTCTTACAATTGACCTGTGAGAGATTAACACTTGCTTACAAGTACCAAACAAGGAAAAGAAATATTTAATGTCCAGCCAGTTTATCAATGAAACAACCAACAAACAACAGCTCTCAGTATTGTTCTAACCATTAAATACTGTCATCTCTATCAGATTAGTGTTGGTAGCATAATCAACATTAAAGGAAGTAATTCATCTGGCAAATGCACCAGGATAAATCACTTTGAATGTATCATGAATGAAAAATGATCTCAGAAAATCTAGCTGAACGTTCCCAGGGATTAAAATTTATTAGAAAACATCCTAAATTTTAGGTAGTAATGCTGATGTTATCCTTCCTGTGTGTTTCAGGCTCCAGTCTAAAAGGAATCATGCCTACCACTGTTAGCTTTCAGAAAGACAAAACAGTAAACAATGAGAAACTACTTTGATTTTTTTTTTCCCCCTAACACCTCAGAGTACAAAGCATTGCATGTACACAGTTCACGAGGAGGACTGGGAAGAATCTTTCTCCCCAAAATCTGCCAGCCACTCAAAAAATCATACTATGCTGAAATTGTTCTCTTCTTTATTTATTCTGCTTAATTTTACAATGAAACAACTCTGATTTGCAAACGGTCTCTAGCTTTTACTTTTTTTTTGTTCAGATTACATTGCCTTAATCTCTGTGATCTTGCAGTGAGGCTTTGACTGACATTACCCCTTTTTATTTTACTCTCCTTGGCCTAAAAAGTAGCATTATTGAAGTTTGCTAGAATGTTTGTATTCAGTAAAATAGTTGTTCTTATTTGATCAGAAGCTACACAGAAAGCAGAACAGAATAAAAGTTCTCAAGAGGGACAAATTGAATTTTATGGATTTTTCCCTACAGTAGCAAACAAGCCTTACACCTGTCCTGTGAAAAATCAGGCTCCTCTTCAATAGCCTCTGTCTGAGAAACAAAAGTTCTACTAAGGGTAGGGCTCTGGAGCTCAGCAAGTCTTATCAGTAAAGAAACTCTACTGTCAGCTCGTCCTTCATTTTTTTCATTTCAAAAGTAGTATTATCCCTCTTGGTAAAAACAAAACACAAGGAAAAACTGCAAAGCTTTTGTCGTACACTATTTCTTCAGAGCCAGATAGCATGTTCTACAAAAAGTCTTTGTTACTATTTCCTTTCTTGCTGTATTCTTCAAGCTTTCATTTGAAGTTTTATTCCTGCAATCTTCTGTAAGTGTTATTTCTGTAAGTTTATTTTTTGGTGAAGGTGTTCTGCACACAACCAGATCCAAAAGTTCAGGAGATGAGACAGTCTAATCTATTAGTACATATAATGACCCTACTATTCCTGAAGGATTTCATCCATGAATTTGCCAATTTGTCAATATATTAACAGATAGCAATTGTTGCCCTTAAATATATTTAATTGCCTCTATCATCCTATTCATCAGGTTTCTTTGAACATGTGGCAGACTCCTCTGGGTTTGCAGCCTCTTACTTCAACTTTGACTTTCTAGACACACTGCTTTTCTCTTATTTTAATCTGGGAAAGAACATCCATGTCTCAGTTCACTGAGTTACCTTGATGCAGTATATTTAAGCAGGTGTGAAGGTTTCCTTTAATAAAGGAATATTATACATATGATTGATGATGCATCTCTCATCCTATGCTGTATACAAGCAAATGCTTGGGGCAGTTTTCTGCCAGCAGAAGCCAAAACATTTGGGGAATGGAATCCCCAACACAGAATCAGGGTGTTCCATCTGCAGTCCTTCCTTGCCTTAAAGCACCACCTAACTCTAACAGAATTGCCAGCTGTGAGCTGAAGAATCATTAAATTGGAAAAGTCCAACTGCAAAAAGCCCAATAAGCCACATTTACACTCAACAAATACTGACTCTGATTATAGGGAAGCACACATGTACTCTATTACATGTTCAAAAAGAACATGTGAATGCTTTTAAAGGTGTTTAGGGGGGTTTTATTCCATGCAAAGGAATCACTTTCTGTGTTTTAGCAGGAAAGAATGCACAGAACAAAACAGCTAAAGATAAATCCTATAATGCCATCATGACATAATGTCTTCTTTGGATAATATCAAGTATCTGATAGTGTTTAACAAATAATTATTATCTGGGAAGCATTACGCAAAACAAGAATAATTGTCAGTAAAGATATGGAGCTAGCACTATAAAGCATATTGATTTGTTTTGTAAAGTTTAAATATTTTTTAGGAATGTATTGTTGGATTTTGTTTTCTAAAGAGAGTAAATATAACTCAGATCTAAGCATCAACTACTCCGTTCAGCCAGGGCAAAATGTTACAAAGGTTACTTTCCATTGGTGAAAACACAACACATACTATGAAGAGGTGAATATAAACAGATTTCATTCTGGATATGTAAATCTCTACATATATTGTATATATATATAAAACATCTCTATCATCACTGTATCAACAGAATTTTGCCTTTTTGAGTGGTCAACCACCACTTAGTGTCACTGGATAGACTTTTTCTGTCCATTTTACATGTCTGATGTGCCTTCTGGCTATATGTATCAGAAAGAGAGACTTTTGCACTTTGTTGGCCATTCAGGCAGCTGCTTATGAAAATGAAAGAGAACTGAAAAAAGGAATGTTCAGAATACCATGAGAGAATTTCTATGAGATGGAGGAGGAGTTAATGACATTGAAATTGAGTCAGTGTGGTACCAAAGCTGCTTTGCATTGTTCTCTAAAGTAGCTTTAGGGCCTAGGAGGACAATAAAACCAGGAAAATAGAAGGCATAACGGAAGAATTACAAAAAATATGACTCTGTCTCACCCTGAATGACATCCTTCTATATCTGTCCTCCTTTTGCTGCTGATTCATAACATGCACTGAGGAGTAACAAATATACATTTGCTCTGGCTTGGCAGAAAGGGCACAGAAAGTGCAGGAAGTCAGAGCTTGCTGCTCATATTTCTGATCTCTTTTTCATGTCTCTAGCTAAATGCTTCAATGGATGCTTGAAAAGTAGCTCAAAATGGACTAGTACAGTGGGAGGGAAACAAAAGGTGTTTTCTTTTCTATTTTTCATATAGGAAATATAAATTAAATATTCACCATTTTATGCCACTATTTTTACCAATTGTTTTTACTAAGGTATTAGCACTAAAAGACATGTACAGTAATTGGAGCATGAAACATGGGCATTTATCCAAGTCAAGAGCATTTAAAATAGAAAATCATCTAAGTACTTTCTAATAGAGATGCTGGGAGTGTGAAGCTTGTGTAAAATCCCATCATTTGGTAAGTGATAGCTTTGTCTCACAGGACTCTGAGACAGAACTATTCCCTTGGGAAAAATCACAGTATCCTCAAACAGATTTCTTTGACACCCATTTTTCTGAAGTTACTTAAAACTTTTCACCTTATTTTTATTTCCCCTCAAATCAAATACCCAAAACTCACAGAAACACAGTTGTCTGAAGCTGCAAAAAAATCAAGGGAGGGATATAAGAATATCTAATAGCTATCACCTAGGATTATACCTGCACTCAGATATCTGGCTTCCATAATTCAGCTCAGGACAGTAGAACAGACCACTCTGTATCTCCAGAACTGTTTTAATAATAGTTTTGGTCAGCTCTTTCACTTAAGGCAGCTCTCCATACCCAAAAGAGTGTCCCTACCAACTATCTCCTAAGATGTGAAAACGTAGACTGTCCTTACATTTTTGTTAACTCGCTCAAAGCTTACAGGCTGATTAGAAGAGGGGTGCTGCAAACCCTGACAGCAAGTGCTAACAAGGTTTACTACTCTGGGCTCAGCCAAGGAGCTTTCCAAGAATTATACCCTCAGAGCCGTGAGACAGCTTGTGGAAGCTCTGTCGCTCTGTTGTTGAGACATTTTGACTGTGTTCTAGAGAACAGGAGTGATCCATTTTCAGGTTCATGGTGAGCAACAGCAGGAACATTTAAAGCTACTCTGCTGCTCTGATTCATCTCAGATGTGTTTAGGGTGACAGTAGCTGTATTTTTCACATTGCCTGATAGCATTCACAGATTGCTCTAGCCACAGGTCCCCCCATGACTTAAGATCTGCAGCACATCAAGTAGAAAACAATGCAGAGTTTAATGTGATCTAAGCTTATGTAGGTGCCAGCACCAGAACTGGGATGACTTTAATAAAATGCCTACTTAATAAAACAATTCAGAGCACTTACTTCTTCTGTGCTGATCACCTTGTGAAATTCCAGGTACTTCCTATTTCAATGCACCTTTGCCTTTCTCTCATAGTGTACTTACACTATGTATTTATGGAGATAAATGTAAGAAGATAAGCTAGATTTATTTATTATGTTTTATTTATCAATCATACTGATTATTGGTACTCATATTCATTAGCCAACTGTTGGTGATTTACCTTGTATTTTTAGCTACATCACCTAGTAAAGAAAACTTCTTCACCAGAATTTATTTTACTGTTTCAAATGACGTTAAATAGCTGATATTTCTCATAGCCTGCATTTTCACTAGCTCTTATTTTCCTCTCCTATTATCCTCATTACAGCAGAAGTCAATGTAAGGAAAGCATATGGTTTCTTCAGGTAGAAGTATCTGGTCAAACCCATACCATAATTAACAGCATTATCTTCTCAAATCAAAAGGCATGTTGCCTTAAAAAAATATAATATGCACATATACAAACCACCAGAATGAATGAGGATGAATTAATATAGACATTTTTGATTGCGAACAGTACCTATCCTCCAAAAGAACAAAATAGAATTAAGTAGCAAACAGGAGTGAGTGACTATGTGTGTGGCGGATAGGATATTGGTAAATTAATATTCCAGAACTCTGAATAGATTTGGAATTGAATTTAGTGAAGAAATTAGCTTAGTTTTATTTTAGCCAAACAGCATTATCCAAACTTAATTACTCTTTCCCAATGCTTGAAGTATTTCCATTTACAGAAGTGACAATTCTCTAACAAAACTGGCAATGAATACCAGAACTGAAGTGATACATCTTCTCTATGACATTGATATTTAGATTATTTAGACAGACATATAGATAAATCACAGCCTGACATCTTATCTTTGAGGGAAGCAGACCTGCTAAAAAACAACTGTGCACAGCAAGTGTAAAACTACACTACCACATATTAACCTTAATTTTTTATGAGGAAAATATTAGAAATATTTACTATGGTCATGACATAAATGCATATGAAGAGCTAGAATTTATTCTCAGGCATAATGTAGTTTACAGAGTTAAAAAACAGAGTTAAAATTCTTGATACCCATTTTTCACACCACGGATACAGCTTTACCACATCAATTCTGCCCCTTTGCTTAACTAACAACAAATGCAGGATATACTTCATAAGAATCACATGATATCCAGCTCTTCTTTTAATAAAGCAGTTTGGAACATTTATCAAACAGAAGAATTGTAACAGAGACAAGGACAAGACTTTGTCTTCAACAAAGACAAGGACTGTCAGGATGCCAGTAAAACAGCAGCAACAAAGAAGCACCCAACAGCAGTTTTGATATCAATACCTCAAAACCAGGGAATTTCAAACACCACTTTTTAGTGCTGGGGAGAAGTGCAACTCTTACACCTCTCTGGTTTTCGAAGTCCAAAGTACTGTTAAGGCTTCTATCAAGATTTTCCTTCAAAACACATCAGGTGTCTGGTCTTGGCAGGCACCTCGCTTCCAAAGCCAGGTGCCACTCTCGGCGAGCCCAGGGTGCAGCCACAGCTGCTCCCCGCGCCGGGGCCAAGCTGCAGCTGTGTGACAGCAGCTCTGCAGCAGCCAGGCAAACACAGCTCTGGAAATGAGGGAAAACTCTCCAGCAAAGCAGCATCCCTGAGCCTGCACCGAGGAGACTTCTCTCAGTTCAGCAGAAAAAGAATCCATGACAAGTATATACAAAACCAGAGTATTTTCCTATTTTTCAGTCACCTATGAGACCTTTCAGTTCTTAGGCCTAAAAGATCACAGGACTATATAAGGAAAAGGGTTAAGAGCTAAATAGTCCTTTAAGCCTTTCTGCAAAACCAAGAACACTCCAATTTGGGCAAATTCAAATCTAGAATTGTTGTTCTGGCATTTTAAAGGACAGTCATGGAGAATAACAGTGGATAACATGTATGTTTAATTTTTTAATCTCAGAAGCTGTTTATATGTAAATATATCAAGGCTCTAAGGACACTAGGGGAAAAAAAACCCAACCAAACATTTTTCAAAATTTGGGGTATAACTTAAGAAGCTTCAGCTAACTGATCAGTACCAACCATGCCACATTTACCAGAAATATTTTAAATGTCACGACCATAAACTGGTGATGCATGGGAAACAATCTTGTTTCTGTTCCAAAGGGATTTTCAAATTGATGACAAAACAAATTTTGTAGTAATTTCACTGTCAGCCAGATCTGCAGTCTGATAAGTGAAAACCTACAAGTGAGTCAAGTAGAGCTTTCATTTTAGGGAATAGGTTGTATTTAATGTGATACATGGTATAAATAACACTCAGTGTACTAAGTTGCAGAGTATGACAGTATCTAAGAAATGTAAATATATTTAATTATTAGAAATAAAGTAAATGTAATTTAAACACATAAACAACTCTGTTTTATATACATAAAGGTTTATGAAAACTAGCTTGAACTGCATGTGGTCTTGATGTACTCTAATCAAAGCCTTCTTTTTCTTCTCTCACTTTCTGCCCTGGGTGTGTGGAAGTGGCTCAGATACCTAATAATATTAGCTATACTTTCTCACAGACATTAAGGCTTGAAACATTTCAAATCCATTTTTTATAAGCCCAGTACATCAACAGTCTGAGAAGAATTGAAAAAAACCTATGACTGTCTCAAAACAACTGAGGTGAGTGTGGGAGGGGCAGCCCAAGGCCAGCCAAGGTGGAATGGTACTCTGCCCACAGCCCATCCCCTTGGCAGCAATGTCCCACCCCTGCCCTGCAGCCCCAGAAGAGCCCCAGAGGGGCTATCAGAGCAGAAGCCCCACCTGAGGGAGGCCACAGGAGGTCAGAGCAGATAAAAACCATTGCACAAAGATGCACCTGGTCATGCCCCTTATTGGGGCTTTGGAGGAAGCGTTTTCATGATTTTTCCATAATAGCTTGGCCTTTGTGTGATTTAACCAGAAAAAAGAGCTTCTTGGGGCAGGACACTGGTCCATGAGGAGGCCCTAAAGATGCTGGGTTTCGAGGCAGGAATACATCAAGCTCTTGGCCCCATTCATCCAGAGGACCCTTTGCAGGTTGAGTGGGGTTTTGTTATCCATGGGCTGTCAAGTCATGTGTGGCCACATGGACCAGAGGATCCGATCCAATTTCATTCACACAGCTTTAAGGATGCTGAAAAGCAAGACTCTGTATGGGAAAAGGGTTTGTTTGTAGTGAAATCAGCCCTACAAGAAGCAGCAAGATTGTAAGACAGCAGAAGATAATACTGAGAGGCCCCTTCAAGGTCCTTAAGACAAGGATTTTGGGCACACCACTCCCTTTCAGGGTGGCACAAAGAGACTCTCCCAAAGTGTTATGCACTGATAGAGCATTATAGCCACATTTACAGAGGAGAGTTGTTTCCTCTTCCCACTTTAAAAGACTGTTTTTAAATGGGTGTATTAGGTAGCTAAGAATTGCTAGACTAAAAGCAGCAGAAGAAACTAAGAAATCTTACTGAATTAGCAGTAATTTCTCAAATCTTTGACAGTAAGTCTTTTGTTCTTCAAGCTGGCCCTACAAACCAAAAAGATAATCACAGTAGCTGATCAAAAGCCTTCACGTATCAGTGTCTTTTTCTGTATGGCAAAAAATGTCTGCTAGAATGCAGCTGCATAAAGATGTACAGTTGAGACTCTAATAGCAACCTAACCTATATGAGAGTTCTGCTATGCAGAATGCACACGGAAGTGTTGGCTTGGGTGCACACACTGCAAATTCCTCACCCTCAGACAGTAACTGAAACTGGTGAAACATCAAAGATTTAAAACTACTTGAAACATCACCGCTTTTTCACCAAAGGAAAAATTAACCTCAGGCCTTCAACCCTCCAAATTAATAACCAGTCCTTAGAAATTAAGGTCTTTATTAGGTCTTCAAATATAGTTGTCGTGGATTGGAGCTGAAAATTAATTGGCAGCTTTCTAATCCAATAAGTGCTTCTGCGATTGTGCATATTTAAAGCTGGCAAGAATGCGGAAGAGCCTCTTTGATCCTGCGGCGGCGGCTGGGACGGATCGGGGGGGCGGGGGAGGGGAACCACTCTGGCCCGTCGGCCTGGAGGGCCCGGGGCTGAGCACCCCTCCCCCAAATGCCAGGATAAGGGGTCCCCAAATGCATCGGGATTCCCCCCNTTTTCCTGTTAATTCTATCTAGTAACAATAAACTATCTTTATACTGTTTAGAAGTGAGTAGGCCTGTTTTGTCATGTTTTTCTCCTAATTTATACATTTATATCTCACAAAAACAAATTAGTGAACTGAATCCCAGCTACAACTGGTGTTTCAATTTGTTCATTAAACCCAACCCGTTACAATAGTCTTCTTACTGTATCTCCTACAGTTCCCTCACAAATTTGTTTAATAGGAAGAATTATTTAATTCCGAACAATAAACTTGGACCAAAAATAAAAGAACAACATTGTGCACATTTACAAGTATGCGTCAATACATTAGCAGCAAGGAAACATATTATTATCACAAAGTGCATGCCTGAAATTACAAGGCTTCAAAAGCATTTTTTATTTCAAATCAGTTTTTAAAGAGTATGATTTGTCTAACGTGTTATTAGGACCTCTTCAGATGAAAGGAGAAAAATGGATTAATAACAAAGAGAATACTGATTGAAATCTAATTTCTATTATCACAGCTAAATGATGTTTTTGCATGGAAGCTGAAGCTGTGTATTTTGTGATAGTCCCCTAACACAATGTCACTCATTTCTCTGCTCTTACTTAGAGCCATTTTCTGTTGAATTGAAAATAACAGTGCCTCACGTAACTACACAGTATAAAATGCTTCCAAGTTAGAAGCCAAGTTTCTAACCAGAGAGAATTAAATCAATCATTCCCAAACAATGTTTTCAGCTGAACAATAATATCCACATAAAACCCCTTTAAAATAATGTGTACCTGGATTATTATCAGCACTACTCAGATGATTAATTTTTCACCCCCAAATCACAGAGCAATAAAACTCCTTACAGAATTTCTATTCCATGAAATAATGATACTTTGTAAGTACACAGAACAAACTGAATCAGGAAGAACTCAAGCAAATGAAAGATATTAAAGACAGACACGAAAGAAACATATGAGATGCCCCAGGTTCACAGATCCTCAATGTACTGTCAAGTACTCAAAAATTCCATGTGCTGCTTCAGAGGGTGGGAGTTAATTTAACCCCAGAAGTGAAGCTCCCTGAGCCAGACAAGCCTTTCCAAAGCACAGAGCTCCAGCTCTAACCCCAATCCCATTCTCCAGGGTTCCCAGGAGCTACTTCTAGCACCAGAACACCCCAGCTAGGAGCACAGCCCGATTTCAACCTTCCCGGCCTTGTGGCAGACAGCTCCTGTAAGAGAACCACGTTTAATTAGCTTCTATTGGAACAGCACTGTTATTCCTGAAAGTTACCAAGGAGCCTGATGGGATGAAAGACTGAGGACACACATTTTAGTTTCCACTAATCTGCATTTTCTGATCGAAAAAAAATTCTTGCAAAACGTAGATCAGTTCTCACCAGTACTTACACCATCCTGTGGCTGCCAGAATACCTTTGATTGCTGAATGTGCTGAAAATTAAACACCTGCAGCACGTGCGTTTAGTTATCCTGTTAGCTCCTAGGCTGAGGGATGTGTAAATAAATCAGCACTGTGTGCAGCACATCTTTTGCTAACCTTTTAGAACAACAAGGACTAGGAGTCTCTTCCAAAAAGCAGGGAGAACAATTGGGCATCGTAAAATTCTAAGTGCTGTAATAGCAGAAAATGTAAATTATAGGATGTCACATATGGAAAACTGAGGCTTCCTGATCAGCTACAGCCAATAGCTACACAGTCATTTTAGGCCAACTGCAACCTAACTTTTAGTCTGGACAATAAATGGTACTACAACATTTAATTTTTTCTTTCAAATTGATGGCTTCTATCACAAAATCTAATGAGCATATCAAAGAAAAGAATTCATCTTCAAAACGCAATAATGGAAAAACTATTATCTTTCCCTAACAATAAAAAAATTGATCTTAAGTCCTCTGATCATGACACTGAAAGTATTTATGAACCAGAAAAAAACAACTATCTAGATGTTGATAAAGGGATGTCCAGTGATTTTATTTTTCCATCAGTCTAATTGTGCAGGAAGCTACAAACATCTGTGTCAACTGTCCAGCTAAAACAATAATTTTGACACCACACCTCCAATGTTTTTGTCCATAAGACCCATTTTGCAGTTTCTTGTTGTCAGTCTTTCAGCAGAGAGCACAGACACTGCAATTTCCACAGCATAGCTTTTATACCCCAGTTTGAGAATCCCCACCTCCAGCTGAACAGATTCAAACTACTCTTTCCTTCAACTGATGATTTATTTGCAAAAATACAATTTTTATTAAGAAATTTATTTTTTAGAGTTGTTGGAAAGTTCACCTGAACAAAGACAAGTTGGCTGGCTGTGCGTCACACCTCACATTTAAGTTCTGACTAGTCACTATATATGGCACATCACCTCAGCCAGTGACATCGCTTCTACCGGTGGACTGGAGCTCTTCTAAAAACAGTGACAGAAATCATACTGAAAACACTGAAAACCAGGATGCTCAATATCCTCTTTCTGTGCGAGTGCATGAGTGTTTGGATGACAGATATTCAGTTTCTGAACACTGGAGCCCATGACTTGTCCCCACAAATGTCTGGGCACAAAGAAGATGGAAATCACACCATGAACAAAGTTGACCCAATTAGCCTTTCAAAAGCCAAATAACAGAGATCCAGCCTCAAGAACTGTGCCTTTTTCAGGCAGGAAATGCTTATGGCAATGAAATCAAACATCAACAGAAGAAAAGTTAAGACTGTTGTTCCACTAGCAATACCAGAAAGAATGCTGCTACTGAGCAGCCACAATGCTCCACACACATTGCCGTGGGAAAGAACAAATGGCCTTTTTAGCCTCCCTTTCTGTACTAGTGCATTAAGTCAGAGAAGGTCATTAATATTACTTAGTGTCTCCTCCAAACTGAAAATTTTAATCAGAGTTTACACTTCTGTCAGGCATTGTGGAGTTGTGTTTTTGCAGTTCGTACCAGAAAAGGTCACAATACTGCTTTTTTTGGAGTAAGTTAACTAATAAAGTCATTTGTTTAGTGCCAGGTCATTTTGCTGACCAGGTAGGCCCTGTATAATTTTTTTTTTTTTTTTTTTTTTTTTTTTAGAGCTTTGCTTATCAATTAGAATTGACTTTAACTTGTGTTACCATGAACCTTCCTGTGTGAAGCTTACGAATGATTAGTAGAACCTGATGAATATTAATGTGAAAAGTAAAACAAGGGGATAAAAATGTCTTCCAAAAAGTATTACCTCAGACAATCTGCCACTGTACCTTGTATGCTGCTGTGGAAAAAAAATGAGAAACATCTCTAACCAAAGGCTTCTATGTTAAAACCAAATCATAATTCCACCTAAACTGAAGACATAATCAGTGTAAACTTATTACACTTACATGTTGTTCAGAACACCCAAGAGAATATCAGTCCATTTTCTTTCTGAATCAGTAAATAATGATGATTTCTTGCAATAAAGGAATTCATTTCTGAAAGACAAAAAATACAACCAACAAAACAAAACATGAGGTTAAATTATTCACAGGATTTTTTAGTAGTCCCATTGTGATAATACATGAAAATATGTAACCATAGCTGGAAAATTTACAGGAACATGCTACAATTTCCTTAAAAAACCTCTATAATTAAATCTTTATTTGTAAGTGTAAACATACTATTAATATTTCATAATACTCAAAATATGTTTCATGTATAGGTTAATGTTACTTGAGCTGCAGGGAGTTCAATATTTCTGTTTTAATTTGTACCACCAGGAAAAAAGGTTTTATTTTCAGGAAACAAGCATTCTCAATTTCAATCAAAAATACCTTTCTCAAACAGTCTAGCAGAAAATGGAACCTTATCCAAAAAAACCCCATACATTGCTCTTCTATATAAAAAGAAGTCAGATTTTCCTTGAATATTAATGGCAAAAGGATTTGAAGAAAATCCTGCATGTTGTATCCCAGAGTACCTCCCTTTATCCCTTCTCAATATGTATTAATGAAAACACATGAAGAAAAGAAACAGGTAGGTTGAATAATAGACTCTTGCAGTGAAATCAATTTAAGAGTAGAATAGGTTGGCAAGATAATGAAGACTACTCTATGTATATATACATGTGTATATATGCTCTATATACAGTTCATACAGTTCAACTCTGACAGAAGTTTAAGAGAGCATAACTTTCCCTCTAGTAAGAAACTAAACTGATTTTAAAAATTCTTGCCTCATGCACTTGTAAACAAATCCTAGTTGGCAAGTTTTGTTTCTTATCCTAAAATAACAAAACATGGTAAGATTTCCATCAGTGTTGTGGAATGTTCCTTGCTGTCAACAGGAAATTTCAAGCAGTTTTGATTGGTGACTGTATTTTTGCAGATTCCTGAATATTTTTTTCTTTAAATCATTAACTAAATTATTCAGTTTTTTCGTTGTTGTTTTTGACCCCTGTGAACCAGTCCAGCAATCCTACAGATGAGGACACTAAACACAGAGAAAAAAATTACTTAGAAGCTTTTAGTAATTTTTAGCCTTTCAAGGCTGAGGGAAAATATAACTGATGGTAAGCTGCAGTGAGAGAATGTGTTAGCTTATGCCTACTAAGTCCACTCACCATCTAAAGCTTCATCAGGTTCTTACAAAGAAACAAGTGATGGCATGTAGGTGCTCGTGGGATGAGTGCTGGTAGCATGATGCACCTTTCCAGTTTTGTCAGCCCTTCATGGAAGGATGATTCTGACATTTATCTAGCCATAAAGAAATACAGAAGGGCTACAAGCAACTTCATTTAGTGGACAGTGTCACTGCCCACAGCAGAGGGGTTGAACCAGATGACCTTTAAAAGGGCCCTTCCCACTCAACCTATTCCATGATTCTTTTATTCCCAGTAACCCCTTGCCTGGTTCGATGCCTTCCAGTTGTTCAAAAGTCATATGGGTTCACAGAGAGCAGAGAAATGCACGACACACGGTAAAATGATCTTTACATTTCCAAGTCAGGTATCTGCAGCCTTTCCCTCACCAAACTATGTCTCTTACAAGAAAACATTTCCAAGGATTCATTCATATGCAGCTCACCTGCTCTGACTCTCATAGACATGTCTCCACAGGAGCAGTTAAAACACAACTTATTCCTGCCTAAAAGTGCAGCAGTTCAATGCAGCGCCTCTGCCTTGGATAATACAGTGAAGCTGTGTTTCAGAGCCATGTGCGTGGCCACAGAGTATTAGGACTGCCACCTAAGAGTATAGGTGTGATTAGGGCCTGCAGTGACTACACAGAAATTTCTAGCCCCTGGTACCATCTGCTTATTATGAATATACAGCGTATGGAAGCAAAGATCATTAGAGTAAAAATATTACAAATCTGAATGAAAAAAAAAATGAAACTAAACCAGAGAAATGTAAAATTTGGGGGGGGGGGAAGTCCATTTACTGACATTTAAGAAGTCATCAGTATGGCACATCACAGAAAAAAGTTCAGGGAAGAAGAAGAGTATAATGGTTTTATGAAAAAGTAGAAATATGAAGTCCTTCAAAATATTTTGTCTCACAGCCTATTCTCAAATACTGACCAAAAGTATCACTACTAAACGTAAAGAGCTGAAAGCAATTATCTTCTCATGTACAAATATTTTATATTTTAATAAGCACTACTGAAAGTTTGGCACTATGAGTTTAAGGGAGAAAAAGCAGTAAGAGAAGAAAGTAAATTAAGGTGAGATAATCTAAATATGAAAACACATTTAATCAGCATGGCGCAATATTGATGTAATTATAAAATTTTACACAAACATTAGGGCTGTTATAATTAGCGTTGTCTACACTGCAGAGGGTCTCAATCTTGAAACACTGTAGCTAAGAGAATGATAATGATTAAACACGGCAAGTTGAAAGACAGCAAAATGTGTGAGATGTTTTCAACGTCCACACCCCCAGAGTAGTATCACTTAATTTTATTTTTTAAATCCCCCAAATGCAGGACTTCAGATGAATTCAACTAATCCACTTGCACACACACTAATTTACTGAAATAGAATCAAGGATCTCCAGAGAGCCTTCTGCCTACTTGCCCTTTAGTTACTTCGAGAAACTATTAGCAAAAAACATCCATGACAGTATTTTTCCATTATTCTGTTATTCTTAATATCATATTCCCAGTGTTTAAAACTAGGAAATAAAAACCACAACTTCTTGTCTCACCTGCAGTGAGAATGAAAACAACTGATCTCAGTCTGCAGTGTAAAACCCACACTACAAACCTTTGAGTATTTCACCAGCTTTCTTTTCCTACTATCAGAATTTTTGTATTTATCAAAACTTCCCCAGCACCCAGCCCCATCCATAGTTAAGTGAAGTGGAAATATTCCTATGTCATACATACATTTCTATTGCATTTGTACTTCTTTTTATTTTAACTT
Organism: Daphoenositta chrysoptera; assembly: GCA_013397915.1. Lineage (NCBI taxonomy): Eukaryota > Metazoa > Chordata > Aves > Passeriformes > Daphoenositta > Daphoenositta chrysoptera. The sequence continues at coordinate 507,335 of VZRO01002485.1, forward strand.
GCCACTTCAGCAGCAGGATAATGTGTTAAATGTACTTACTATATACTCCCCTATAAGCCTCAGCTAGGTGCAAGGTTGACCCTCTTCAAGCTGTCTGTCCTGCAAGTTCTCCAATATTAACAGCTTCTAGTTACTTACTTACTTCCAGGATATCAGGATACAATAAATAAACAACTTATATTAATCTGTGTTAACTCAGTTTCAATTATTCCTGCCTATATTTTAATTCATTATTAAAAATAGGCTTGTAATTAACCCCTTTTTCATGAAGATTCACTGAATAACTCATCTTCTTTTCAGGCATTTGTTATATGCTCACTTACCCCAATAATATCATACAATACCTTTAATATTTTCTTAAATCCAATGTTTTTATCAAACCTTCCCCTTATAAAGTCTTATAACCCTTTCTGTAGTTATAAGACACATTTTGACCCAGCCTTTCCAAATTTATCCTTATACAGACATTTCTTCTCCACATAATTACATCTCCATGTTGCTTTTCTACCATACATTTTTGGTTTGGTTTGGTTTTGGTTTTTGGGGGATTTTTCCACAAAGGCAACCCATAGCACTACCATGCAAAGTAAATGAAGTTTTCTGGATGACAGAAAGAACAGCAGAGTTGATGCAAGGCCAACCAATTAGCCCACAACAAAATGTGTTCAGTGCTAGTCAGTCCCTTTAAATTAACTTAGAGGAGCATAACGTAATAGTGTAGAGGGGACTAAAACAATGCTTATAATGAGCAAAATAGGGAGAAAATGTAAAAACAGAGCTTTTTTTTTCTCAAAAAAAAAAAAAAAAGACTGAATTGTGCCTAATTTCAGTAGTGTTGGGTAAACAGAAGGGCCAATTAAGGACTTTGCTTCAGGTTCAATTTTCATCTTGAAAATGGGTTAGCATACCTTAAGCTTATGTAACATCGCTCGTACATTTCAAATTATTTCTTTCCCTTAAAAACATTAGAATGCAAATACAGTGGTGTCATGGACAGCTACTCAATCAAAATCCCTCTGAGAATTCAGAACACAACTGTCTAAGAGCCAACACAAGTGCACTACAAAACAACTCAAGTTAGTGCTGGTGTTATTAAAACAGAAATTTCAGAAGTTACACAGCTACACATAATTAACTGTAAGAGCTCAGGTTTTGGTCAGTATTTCTATGGCTCAAAAGCTAAGCAGCAGATAATGTAACTACTACAGGAAAGTTGGGTTTAGTTTTATACTTTATCCATAAGGATAGGTGATAGTTTCAAACTATCTGCCTACGGCACTGGTTCAATACAGAGCCATTAAGGTACAGTAGTGCCTACAATTCACAAGTTTCTCTCCTTACAGCTTCGTTTGTTTGTTTGTTTTACAGCTGCCACACAAGGAACACTCAGTGAAGGCTGCTCATAGGAAGTGAATTGAGTAGCACTTTGAGCTTCCAGGAGTGGTACAGAGCTTGCTGGAAATTACTCAATTTATTGCAAGAAGTGCTGTGGCTGCAGGAACCTCCACGGCATCAGGTGTTGCTGCTTTGGGGTTTAACAGTTACACTACATCTCACAACTAAATTACAAAGACTTTAGATCTTTTCTTTTGCAACACCACTAGAGAGACTTACTCTTTCCTAGTACAACCTCCTGCCCTCTTTCCTTCCTAAAATAAATACGTTGAACAATCCCAGGTACTGCCCAGACAAGACAGTATTGTAATCAACCTATTTTCACAATTTATTACCATTATGAAAAAATGCAGAATTTTTCAGAACCCAGAACAAGGCTGTTGCCTCCCAGGAAGAGAAAAAAGAAGAAATATGTTGTAGGCAGTAGATTAGCTAATGTTTTCTCTGTTTTAGCCAAATGTTTTACAATTCTATTTTGAACATTATTCCTGTGTTTCCCATATAGTGCAGGATCAAATCTCTGGAGGAGAAGGCAAATTCTACTTCATTTCTGGCAGTCCATGTGTTACTGGGGGGAAAATATCCACAGAGAATCAGGCATGGTATTTGTGAATCCCGGTCACTCACAGCACTGAGCTGTTTGCAGTCAATGGATTTTAAGGTGTCCTGATAAGGAGAACTCAAAATTTACAGGTAAGTACATGCAGAACTCACTTCATTTCCCATTCTCCCTTGTGAACTTTGCCATGTTACTTCATCTTCAGATTTAGTGAGGGGGAAGTAGAAGTTTCTTGAGATTACTGATAGAAAAGAGGTACACAGCTCAGAAAGAATAAGGTCAGAGCATAAGTTTTAACAGGATTTACATGCTTTCGGGCCTGAAATTGAGGCTCTGCATGTAAAGAAGTTAACGCCAGTCTGGCTGCTGTATTTTTGCACTCTCAAAAGCAAGTAGGGGACCATATCAGTTAGAACTAAGAAAACAATTCATGTTACATTTCAGTTCTGAGACTGTCTCATAACCAAAATGTAAGATGTTACTTAACCTTCTTTATTGTGTTTATAAACATGTAATGCAGTTCTTGACAATTTCTTAGCATTTTGTGAATGTGGCAAAGTGCTTCTTTTCCAACAGGTGTTCAAACATGGATTGTCTGCTCAAAATCAAAACGCTTGCATGAAGCTACAAACATTATCAAAACAGCAGGCAACGCAAAAGCAGTCCAGAAAATGCCATGGTAACCCAATGTCCTTCACATAAATTTGATGGAGTATTTTAAAAAAAAAAGAAACATAATGCAGGAACCGCAATAAAGTAATAATGAACTGTCAGTCGTAATAGAAACAGAAATCATAAGAGAGACAGCAGGTCATAACACTGATTTTTTACCAGTCCTCATGGAGTGGTGGTTCCCATGTGACTATTTATAAACACATGGTTACGAAAAATACAGAATATTATCAAAAGTTCCTGCCAGTTGCTGACACAAATGCTTCCCTATATAATATCTAAAAGGCTATAACATTCATGAAAACAATTAGCAAATAGTAATTATGTTCTATTATACAATATTTGCAGCCATTTGATTTATTTATACTCATGCCCCTGCCTGTACATATGACAATTTACCCTAAGATATAATTGAAATTTTGCTTGTAATCACTGCTTTTAAACAGAATTAAAATTTTAATGTTCTGTTCAGAATGGAAATGGTCTTATGAATAGGCATAAGAGCTTTCTGTATCAGTTACGTAAAAAGAACCAGAGGAAATGTGCACTGTTGTACTGAAACAGGAATCCTAGGTGGCTTCCCAAAGCAGGGAGGGGTTACATATGAGAATAAATGCTTTCTGAAGATTTTCATAAGTATTTTCAGATGTTGATTTGCCTTCATTTAAATATTCACTTAGTCTTTTTATTTAAATTGGTATTGGCCAAATTATACCTCATTTTTGCAAATATTAGAATATATACAGACATAAATTGAAAATCACATGGAAAATATAAAGAATTTAAGTGACATCATCCCACTTCCTATAATACAAAGTTCAAAATCTTCAGTGACATTGACTAGTTGTATAACCTTTCAATAGAAAAATAAAACTACGGAGATAATTGAAATTAACCAAAATTTAACAAGTGTTAGCTATGAGCTTGAAAGTATTTGTGAATTGTCTATAGATGAACTGTTAAGAACATGAAATAAACAAATCCATATTAATAATATAATCATTAGGAAATTATCAACTTGGTAATCAAAAATGAGTTCACATTTTTTGACCTACATATTAAAAAAAGAGCTAATTATTCATCTGTAGTTTCAGAAAACTACACTGTATTATCAGCAGATTCATTACAGAACACTGCATAAAACCTTGTAGCACCATGTAAGTAGAATCCTGACTAATCCAGCCAAACAAATAAAGCAAATAAAATAACACTTATCACCATACTTTTGTCATCATCTTTTAATACAGAGTTTAAACAAGAATCAGTTTATTGCTAACTGAAGTTGCAACAGCTGGAGAGCAACCCACACTGTACGTCTGAAAAAGAGTCTGTAAGGAAAGTTTGAAAGATAATCAGAAGAAAGGAAACTGAATGCAAGATAGAGGTCATTCCCTGTGCTAAAAGAAGCAGGAGAGAAGATATAGTGCTGAAAGAGAAAGAAATTAAGGAAGGGAATTATGTGTAGAATTGAATGAACATCACTTTTTAAACCCTCTAAGCAGCTAAACACACACAACTGCCTGCTTACTTTTTGCCCTGCTGTGTGAGAGAGAATTGCAACACTAAAACTGTGAAAACTCGTGTGTTGAAATCGTTTAATAAGACAAAAAAGTAAAAGGTAGATGCCTTTTCCACCCCCTACAAAAAATAAATAAAATAAACCCAAGAAAAACAAGTGAGTAAAAAGTCCAACCAAACTCATTGCTCACCGCCACCTGACCTGAGTTCAGCCAGTCCCCAGGCAAGAGCAGTCCCTGCAGATTTTCTGCCCCTCACAGTTTCCATTGCAGAGCCTGACACATTATGGTCTGTAATATCCCTTTGGTCACTTGGGCTCAGCCGTCCTGGCTGTGTCCCCTCCCTGATCACTGGTGGGGCAGGGGGGCACGAAGAGCAAGTTTTGATTTTGTGTAAGCACTGATCAGCAATAACAAAAACAGCCTCGTGTTATCAACACTGTTTTCAGTACAAATCCACACAAGCTACTCTGACAAAAATTACTGCTATTCCATCCAAAATGGGTACAAAAGTTTCAGAGGGTAAGACCTAAAAGAGCTCAGCACTGAAGCAAAAAGGAAGAGAAGAATTGCAAAACACTCTGAAGGTGAACTTCAGGTTGTATAAGGCTAGAGAGCAGAGGGGATTGGAGACAGATGTGTGATGTGAATTTAGTGAAACAATAAGGGAAGTGATTCCAGTGTATACCCTGGAGAGATCTACTGGTTATGAAGGGAATTAGCTGGCAATACACTAGGAGAACATCAATTAATATCATTATTTTTATAGAATGCAGCTAATATGTCAGGACAACTTGCTGCTTGTTCTCATGTCTGTCTATAATTCTTGCACATCAATCTTTTTCCAAATCCTTCAGATTCACTCAGAAGTGCTCCCACCCTTCCCTCCTGCTCTGCTGCTAAGGCATAATGGCCATTCTCTTTTTGTATTATCTTTTCTGAGTCATGATCTCATGCTGAATAACATAGTCCATTCCCCCTTCCACTTAAGATGATGTTAAAATAGTTTTGGGAATATATCTATGTAAAATTATAGAGAATTCTATATAAAATGACATTTTCTCAGGTTTGAAATCTCATTCTATTTGAAGCAGATTGTTCTTGCTGCAGAGAAGTGTAGGCCCTTAGAGCAAGATCTACTTGCAGAAATACTCAATTATTTTCTGCATTTACACTTTATAAGAAGTAACTTACTGTGTCAAAGTAATTTAATGACCATAACTTCATATTTTTGTTCTCCATTGCTAATATCGACCAAAGCTGGCCACCTTCCTCTTTTCTGCTTAAACATTCCTATGAAAATTTTTATTAACTCTGGTCTCACAATTGGGATGATGAATTTTCAGGCCAGCTTCCCCAGACACAGAGAACACCTGAAGGTAAGGGTGAGAGATAACAAGACTGTGTCATGAGTAAGGGAGAATCTTTCTCCTGGTTCTCAGTTCCCAGGCAACATCCATCTCAAGATGAGACCTTGAAGAGATAGAAACAGAGACCCAGAAAACTATTTCACATCAATACCTAAGACTCACTTATATTCTGTTTTCCTCTGTCCTTTGAAGGAGCTGAGACAAACTTTCAGACAAATAAGATACTTTTAAAATACATATAATATGCATATTTTGAAAGGGGAAAATGAGATATAGATTTCCAGGATTATAATGATGATGATTAAATGAAAGAACAGCTCAAGTGAAGAACTCAAATAATGCTGATCACTTAAGGCAGGAAAACAGAAATGAACAAGTGTTTTTTTAATAATTGGTTTAAAATTAAATAAACACTTAGATCAGAAGTTTTTATGATTATTAGTGTTGATTAATTTCTTATGGTGGGTGACGAGGGAGACCCAGAAAATTAGGTAAGTTTGACATCCTGAAAATTAAAGGAAAGAATAAATCAGTGAAACACAGCTCCGATCTCCCCATACTCCCTGAATTCTATCCCAAACATCTGAAAGATGAGAGAGGCCCTAAGAATACTTTTAGGAAATAATTGTATCTCCTCAACATATATCAGTTTCTCTACCCTATTTCTTTTCCTTCCTGCTGCCTCAAGGGGACAGACTGGAGCAACATAAGTAAAAATAACGGGAATTTCCAGCATATTTTGAGACTGTAAATTAGTGTCAGTTGTGTTTTCTCAGGAGTCAGGCATTGAATCAGTTCAGGTTTGAATATTGCTTTCTTACAACTGTGGTTGTTATGATGACAGTAGCAAATGTCAGGCCATGGATCTGCTAACAATGCAATAATTGTAGCACAAGGAGTCAGACAGACAAATGTTCTAAACTCTGCACAGCTTTAAGGTTACAGTACGCTGGTAATTCTCACTGCCAGCACTACAAGGGTAGGAATTTTCTATTCTTAGGAACATTTTTCCAGTGACTGACCTGTATTCCTGACAGTAGCAACCCACCAAAGAAAACTGTGATTTCCTAGGCCATACTCAGTCAAATTCCTTGGGTAGAAGTAGTCAGCAAGAAGACCTTGTTCAGGAGCATCCTAATTCAAAGCTCGGATACCATGGCACATCACAAAGGCTTTGAACACATTTGTGATTAACTTCCCATGCACACTAGAGCTCCAAATGTGCAGTAACCAGATGATAAGTACAACATGGTCAATCCCAACACTCTCATTTCCTACCTCATCCTTGGAGCTAATCTTTTAAAGGCTTATCCAGAAAACCAACACTCTACTCTTGTCTCTCCCTGATCAGTACAAAAGCACTCTCTCTCCCAGTATGAAATCTGAAGGTTTTAGGTCCTGAGAAGGGCCAGCAGGATGTGCATGGCTGATAGGTGCTCTGTGGTCCCAAGCAGGATGGCTGCACTCTTGTCCCATCAGGATGCTGTCAGTCCTGTTCCTACAAACTTTGCTGGGCCATAACTGCAGACCCAACTAAGATCAAACCTGCAGCTCCTGAGTCTCTGGTTTGGGAAGGCTAGGCTTCTGCTAAATTCTCCCTATTTATGTTTGATTCCAGCTTTGCAATGTTTTACTGCCATCTCATTCTGTTGGTTTCCTATATCCACGTCTATACATTTACTTTTTTTTTGTAGATTATAAACAGAATATATGAGTCACACAGAGCAAATACATTGCATAACAACTACCTCAAGTTTCCAGCATTTTTAATTTCTAAATTCTCATGTTACCCTAAATCTTAGGCCAGAAGACCATATTGGAATCATCTGATCTGAGTACATCACAGGATGCCTTCATAGTCAGACTTTTGCTAAGAATACTTTGCAACAGAATGTATTTCTTTTGAAGGAAAATGCAAAAGTTCAGGATCTCATTTATTCCTGCAAAAACAGAAAATTTAACTTTTATACCTACATACTCAGACCTGAAAACAGTAAACTATGAAAAAAGCTCCTTTCTGAAGACATAGAATTTGCAACTTCAGGCAAGCACATAGAAAACTAATGAACTGATAAATGCTTATTCAAACTACCAAAGACTATATTAAGCAGGCATTTAAATATTGCAGTGATCAGAGGAGCATAACTTCCTTTTCTCCTCCTGCCTTACACACAACCTATTTTAGCAATAGAAAGCAAAAAACACTCTCCACAACAGCCAGTGGAAGAGGGCCACTTAATGCTTTGGAAGCAAATAACAGCCATACAATGTGCCCACATTTTCAGTAGAAATGTGTTTATTTTCTCGCACTAAGAATCACGATATAAAGAGAAACCAGAAATTTCTGAAAATGGGTCTTTGTAAAGTTACAATAGAAGTTTGTGGCAAGTATCAAAGAATATAATAAGAGACCGAAAACTTCATGTTTCAAGACTGATCTAATATTTAATTTCTAAGGGCAAGGGAGACAGGTAAGATCTCTGGGAAAGGGCACATCATTAACGGCCTTTCTTGAATGTTAGTTTCAAGAACCTTTACCTGATCACTTTCAAAGCTCTGATGGATGCTGTACTGAATAAATGACCAGGTAATATTCTGAAGAATCAATTTGGGGCATCATAAATATGCATTAGTCAAAATAAAAAGTTTCAGTGATTTGCTAGATAAATATTAAAAATAACTGCAATTTTATATCAAAATACCTCATTTACCAGGATTTCAATTTAAATCATGATAATAGACTCCTTAAGCAGAATCAAAACACCTAAGAGCAAAAATATTCCACGTTCCCTTTAGTCAACTCAACTGGGTACAGGAGCAGCAAATAGAGATGTTTCATTTCGGGAGGGATTATTTACATGCCGCAGCACAGCTTGTGAAAAAATGGATGGGCTGGATGGCACAGTGGGGAGGTTATTACTCCTTCAAATTGGCTGAACTCTTCCAGTATTCAGAGACCCCACATATAAGATGACTTACACTGCTGGCCTGAGCAGTGCAGCAACAGGTAATTCATTACAGAAGATTAGGACATAGATACACAAGGTCAACAGACTAATTCAACTTCTCTGCTGCTATTTTATTTTTGGTCAATGTTCTCTCTAAGAATATATTTTCTTGTCTGTTGACCAGTGCAGTGTTAGGATAAATATGAAAGTTATGAGAAATTTCAATGTCCTGTAACCTAATAACTCTCGCCATTGCTAAGATTGTTCTTGAGTCTGCCTAAATTCATCATTTTTTAATTTATTTCTACAAAATACATCAACTGCGTTTTTACTGGAAGCTAGTAACACTAGCCTGTTTGAAGGTCAGGAAAAAAGATTCTTTCAGTTTAATTTTATATGTCCTAGAACAGTTTCTTAGCCAGCTACAGTGCTGATGGAAATTGGCAATTTTCAGAAAGATGAATTTTCACTTCTGCAGCACTCTGTGAAACACCTTGTAATGTAAAGATTAATTGGAGCAGAAATAGCTCTGACGATACCATTTTAGCTCCTGTCAAAACTATTTTGTCAGAGAATTTGAAAGAATCCCCCCCAAAATGCATATGATTTAGAATTAACATAGTGGTATGGGAACAGGATATATTAATAAGAACATTTCTGAACATGCCACATCTCCAAGGGAATCCATAAAAAAGGACTTTAAGAAGGGAAAAAAGACGAGGGCTTCTCTGAAAGTGCAAAGGGAAAAAAAGGCACAGTATGAGAAGCAGGAGAGGAAATGCTTCCAGGATGCTGGTAAGTTTTGATGCTTTGAAGATGTCCTGAACAATGAAGACATGGTATGTGGCATACACAGAGCCAGAGAGGGGAGTGTCTGGATGAGGGTCGGTTTTCTCTTGGGTCAGCAAAGAAGAGCAGACAGTCACTGCTGAAAACAAAATCTTAATACAAAAACAGAGAAAAAAATCTAAGTAATCTGGAGTGTGGACTTTGTCAAAGACGATGCAAAAGAAACTTAATCCAAGAAAGAGAGCAGTAGCTGCTGAAAGTTGTTTATTTCTTACATACTGAAGAGTGATTATGTCACCTCCATGTTGTACACTTAATGCTTAATCTCTGCTGTCTAAACCTGTATTTTCAATTCCACAGCAGAGGTCCAAACTATAGAATTCAAGGCAATAAATATGCAGAGCAAAAGTTTCTACCTATTTTCCTATAATTAACATAGATAAGTTTTTGGTTTTTTTGTTTTTTTTTTTTTCTAAACCTTAGAGGTTAAGTAAAAATTGTGCACGAAATCACAGAGCAGGAGCTGTTCAAAATGTATGACAGTTTCTGAGTAGGGGAGAAAAAGCAGTTAACGAAAGAAGTAGTGGAAGAAAACAGCACCCTGTATATCCTGTGTCTGTGGAACACAGTAACACAGTCATTTTTCAGCAAAGAGGTACATTTATTTAAGAAATACACTTGTGGCACTTGTGGCATTTTCACTCACTTGATATAAGCAGCTCAGCAGATCCGTTCTGCCCCTTTCCTGCCTGCTAGGTAATTACAACAGTGCAGTTATAGGAAGAAAAAAAATTCCTTTACCAGCCATTCTTCTGTGCAGCTTTAATACAAGCTGAGTTGTTTCACTAACATGAGCATGGTTACATAACCCCAAGTCATACCACAGGTATGGAGGAGGGAAATAAACTCTAGCAGAGATTGTCACTCAAGGACAGCCAATTTTCTTAAATGAGGGTAGACAACTACAGTGTAGATTTGAGGTAGGTATCACAATGTCAGCCTCCTCAAAATGGAACACAAACAGTATCCAAAAATATACCATTAAATACAAATACAGAAAATAATGAGTAAATTCTATTAAAAGACTAGATTTTTAACTACAGATACTGTTGAAAGGTGAAGTACTGTGGCACATCACAGTGCACAGTGATTAAAATACAAGTCTGATATTTCAAAATGCTTTATTCTTGGCTATAGTATGTATTCACTGTGCACAGTAATTCTCTGTCCTCAAAAGTTAAAGAGAACACTAGAAAGATTTATAATTTTTTTTATCACCCAAGGGAACTAGGAACTTCAATGGCTTTTAATGCAAAATATCCTGAAGTCATATAAGTACATTACAAAATTTAAAACAGAGAAAAAGTAAAATAAACAGAAACTTCATTTTGATGCTTCTGAAACTATTTTTCTAGAAAAATTTAACAAAATTGACTCAATTTTATTTGAATGTCACTTTGTATTTCAAGAGAAAATTGCTCTGCCAAGGGAATGTATGAATAAAGAGAAAGGTTTGATTTGGGAAGGAAAAAAACTAAAACCAAAACAAACAAACACCTTCCTTCATGAGTTGTTCAATTCATATTACCTCAGTTTGACTGACTATAAAGCACTTTGTATTACATGAATTACATGCAAGACAGGAATAAAATTAAATTCTTCTCCTGAAGACTCTATAAAGCAATGCAGCAGCCTGCTGAACTCAAAATACCTTTTGCTAAGACTATCATCAGATGTGCTGGAAGTATTGAAGCAGGTGGCTGGAAGTGAACATCTTTAAGGAGTGGGCAATCAAACTCTGTCCCTGAAATCACAGCAGCTAAAAGATTTTTATCTGAAAGGATGCACCACTTTATCACTACCCACACCACAGCATATTTCACAATATAATAGAGCAAACTTGAAACACTTAGCAAACTGGCAAAAAATTCAGCTATGAGGACAAAAGCATAAAAGACCAAGTTTAAAAGCAGTAGTGTCTGTAATAATGTGTTGGTCACTTTGACAACTGACATCCTCCAGTGGGAAACTAAGCAACACTGTAACAATGGTGACTTTAGTTCAGCTTTGAAAAAACTTGTCCATCCCCATACTATGTTTTCTAGAACAGAACAGGGACAAAAAATACAGCAGACTACAATGCACAATTCGAATTTTCATCATGTTTTTATGTATAAAACATTGTTAATTACATTCAATTTTGATAAACTTCCAGTGAAAACTAAATAGAGTTTTGTGATATCCTTGCATGAATACAATGATTTCTTGGGGGTAAAGGTCTCAGTTTAATAAACCAATGTGCTTTTCAGTTCATTGTAGAATATCCCACAGATAATGCTTCAGATAGAAATTCTTAACATTTTAGGAGGAGAGGATAGAGAGATGTTAGTTTTCAATACTGTTGGAGGAAGAGTTTTATCGTTGCTATGGTAATAAATATATATTTTTTACTCTCTTTTGTCATACCATACAATTGGCAGGCTTTAAGCATTCAGACTGGACAACCAAGCTTCCTCTCCTCTGTATCAACAACTTGCCATAAAGAAGGGGCAAAAAAAGGGCTGCAATCACATCAAAATAAATTTGCTTGAAACGAAGTAGGCTTTAAGCTTTCACAGGGCAAATCACAGTAGCTGATTGGATCACAGAAGGATGTGTTTCTGCAGTCTTGAGTAAATAAAAATTGTGATACAAATAGTCTCTAAAGAAAAATTTCCTTACCCTAAGGAAAAAAAAAATAGCACATAGAGGAATTTCCAGTGGAGAGAAGGGTGAAGTTATTCTATGTTGTCCCTTTTTATATTCCATTCTGATATCTCCCATGAAATCTGAGAAGAGGCAAACTGCCAAGTCTGGCAGGAAGCCTTATGACTACTGAGAAGCAGTGTATCCCCAAAGAATTGGGAGACAAAACTCAAAATACACTTATAAGAGAACTTTTACACAAAAGCTGATTTGTTAGCTTTTAATTACTGAAAACAACACATTATTTTCTTTCTCAATGCAAAAAAAAAGACAAGAATAAACAGAAGCAAGTCCAGTGAAGGGCCATTTAGATGGTCAAGGCTAGACTCACTTGTCCTGTGAGG
>VZRO01002485.1:519906-569498 GCA_013397915.1 Daphoenositta chrysoptera
TTAGCTGAAGCAATCTGATAGCTTTCAGTGTCTCCTTTCTGTGACCAGAAGTAGGCAGATCTTAAGCTAGGATGAAGGATTCTTTTTTGGAAAAAAATTCTTTAGTTTTTGGAAACAGATTCATCACTTACAGGATTTTTTTTCTTATCTCTTAAAGAGTGAGTTCTACTCTAAAACTTCATCCAATAACAATTGTGTTACACATGCTCCGTGTGTGTGAGATCACATTCTATTTCACACTTAAAGACCTGTTAGTTTTTTCTAGGTGCAAGCACCCAAAAAACAGGTCACAGCTACAAGCCAAAATGATTTGTTTTCCTAAAAAACCTCTTTCAGTTCCATATTAACATAATATGAATAATCCTTTGTAGTGGATTCTACCAATTCTTTCAAGCCTAGCTCATTTCTGAGAAGTTGGAATCTTTCCACTTAGCAGTAGCCCTACTTCAGTTGATTTAAAACATTTCTGAAAACACCTTTTTTAAAAAACTTTGTAGTTTGTGGTAATAATTAGAATATCCTGTGTATTACACTGATGTCTTCCTTTAATGAGTTCTGCTATATTATCTTCTGAATACTTCTTAAACATTGTCTTAAATGAAAATTTAAGCTGTTGGCAAAGACTGAAATCTTGCTATTGAAGCACTCTTTCATCTGCATTGCAAATTAGCAGCTAAGAACATGTCTACTTGAAAATTACGCAGCATAGGTATGGAAATCTTACAAGATCTAGGATGAGGTTATTCTTCCATAAAATCCATGAACCTGAGACATAAGCATAGCTTTATTCCACAATAATATTCTCATTACTTTCACAGGCTTAGTAAATATTATATGACATTAAAAGAATATATTTTAAGGCCTAAGTCTCATTCATTTTTGAAACTGGGTCCATGGTGCTTTATAACTGCAAATTGAATAAGATTTCAGTGATAAAATGGGCCTAAGTATCCAGGAGCTATTAGAATTCACATGCAGAAATATGGGACTAAGCTCAGAAACCACCTTGGTTACATCACAGGTCATCTCTATTGTTTCTCTTTCCAGACAAAAAAACTGTAACAGCTTGTTTGAATCAGATTCAAATAACTATTTTTGAATTAAGAATATATATTTTTTTTAAAATATGCTTAAAACTGACTATAACTGGTTTTGTTAAACACTGTTTTAAAAAAAAAAAAACAATAATATATTTAGATAAAAACTGGCCTCAATACAGTAAAACAAACAACTCTAAAAAAATTCTAGGAAGAAAATCTTTATTGCCCTACACTTAGTGCTAGCTTGACTAAATCAGTCACTAAACTGCCTAAACAGAGTTACTGTTCTGTTCTAGCTACTGAAATTAGTTTGGCACTTGTGCTGCAGTTTCTGTTGCGTTGGGATAATCAGTCTGGATGACAGCTTTGCCATTGGTAGGGTGGACAAGTAATGATGACAAACAACCATTTTTTCCACTCCCCTGTAGGACTCACAAAATACAACATGATCATGTCTTGTATTGGCTGCATGGGCCATGCTTCTAAATGTCATCCAGCCAAACCAGCCACCTCCCTGGATATTTGCTTTTTTCACCTCCTCACAGCAGTAACGGCTGAACAGAGCAGTAGGATTGCCAGCATCTCCCCATCCAATTTTTGGAGGTTTTATTTGTTTAAGAAGGTGGGAGCTTCAAATCTGACAAAACAAATCAGGCTACCATTCAGACCTCATTCAAGTAGCAACAGAGTCAATAAAACCACCCAAATTCAGAAATGTGGTGTTTTCCTTAGAAGACTGCATTAAGTAAACAGAAGAAGAAGGTATTTGCTCTCCTGCTGCAGTTTCTTCGCTTCACATCATTATAACACATCAATAAATCTGTCTGAGCACCTGCCTGTTGTTATTGGCTATAAATCCCACAGTGTTACCAACCACTCCAATTTCATTTTAGCAAACGTCTGTTACTGATTTAATAGTCTATGTTTCAAAGAGCTGCATCTTCAGTCGAAGATGTATGGAAACAGTAAGGCTAACAAATCAGGTTGTGAAAAGGAATTAGAGACAGTTGTCTTGAAAGTGCTGCTTTACATTCAGTAAGGTTACTGATACCCTCAAAACACAATAATTGTCATAACTGGGAGACTGGAATCAGTGGGTCTTCCTCCCATGCAAAGTCTTGAGACCTTGGAGTGAACAGCACTAGTAAAGAAAAGTTCTACTGTGCTGTGTTATATTACATACTTTTTTGGGTTTTATTTCTAGCCTTATTTTGTTTCGTATATGAACGGTGAGGCCACATTTGTAACTTTGATAAAGACCAACCTATGTGTAATCTCTTCCTTAAGAACAAAATTGAAAGCTATTATGAGATAATCTCTCAATCAACACTTTGATAAATTTAGCAGACTGAATTTCTCAAGTCCTTCACTTGTAATGGTTCCCAGATTACAGGTCTTTCTTGAAACTCTTCTCTGAATTCATCTCAGCAATTTACATTCACATAACAGGACAGCCAATTTGGACATTAATATATGCAGCAGTTACATACATCTATGGAAAAACAATATCACCCTTCACAATCTTGCTTGATGTTTGCCTTCTAATTCTAAACCATTTTTGGAATAGAGGATATTTAAATGCTCCTGAGAAACCAGCACACAAGATCACATGAAGTAAAAAATGAAGCAAAACACTTTTAACTACTTAAATATTTTAAGCAAAAAAATGAGAATTCAGACATTAACATGTTTTATATTTTCTGCTTCATCTAATGCTGCAACATACAAAACTCATTTAACTATTCACTGCAGCACTTTGTGACTATTTCTGCTAGGGATCTTCTAACTCTACTTATACTGTCAATTAACAAAAGTACATGATGTGCATTATCATCTTCTCTATTATCTTTTTGTTTAAATTTGGCAGACTTTAAAATGTCATGTCAGAAGTTTGCTACTAGAGTAAAATTGTGATCAAGTACAATGTTGTTGCCTGACTTTTCAATGTATTAAATATGAACAGTGGAAGACATGTAGACATGGTCTCACAAATACTGTCATAGGTGACTTGCATTAAATTCGAGTATTTCCTCAGCAATCACTGCATGTAATCATACACAGAGTATATGTTTTATCTTGACCCTATGTTTTCAAAGTCTGAGTGTTTCTTTTCTTCAATTATCTTTGCTGTTTGGGGTTTATATTCATCTATGAGGTTCCACTAAAATGCCATTCACTTGACTATTTTTCTCCACCTCCCCCCTGCATCTCTGGTAATTTTTTTTTTTTAATTTCCTGTGGAGTATCTGACACATGTAGTGTTAATTACCTCTACCTTCACAGAATGTACATTGATGTCTTGATTACAATTGGAGGCTTCTGTTTCCCCCTTTAAGGCCTTTATCTGATGAGGTCCCTTATGTAAAACTGCAGGTAATTAACAAATGTCTCTGCATGCAAATATCTACTGAATTTCAATTCTGACCTAGCTTGACTTGCCACATTAATTGAATTAAAGTGGTTTCCTGGAAGGACATTGCTTATTGATGAGATGACCTAACCAAAGTGATCTTGGCAGGTATCCATAGTCAATATGGAGCCATATAGAATCTGGGGTAGAAAAGCAATCAGACTGAAATTTGCTTTCCAGTTTCTTTTGAAACTAGGATATTTCAAGTCTTAAAGAATCCCTAATACAACTACATGAAGCTCTGGGAGATACTGTGTCATTTAGAAGCTGTATCTGAAAAATTTCCTCTAAAGCTACTGACTTATTTTGGTGAATAGAAACAAGTCATGTGGATACTGCTATTTTCTGAGACTTCTCTAAGAAAACAAAAGATGTCTATAAAGGAATGTAGTGGTCTAAGAGTTGACATAATCAGATTGTGGGGTTTCAGTACTTTCAGGCAAGTGTACAGGGCTCAGGGAGAAAGCAGATGCAAAGACAATGTGTGCTTGGGCAGAGGAGGCTCCAGAAAGGCTCATCTTTCCACCACAGGATGTATTTCACGGCAACATAGTACAGCCCAGATAGATTAAAAAATATTTTGCTTACCAAATTACAGGTCTCTTCATGATTGAGGGGAGACAGTGACAGAAACCCATCAAAAGGCAAAAAAAATTATGACTAACCCTAATAATTTAGGAAGTAGAAGAATCACAGCAAGAAACCCTGAATACACATGCCAAGCATCTAAGCTGATCACATGAGAATCTAGGTATTACAAAGGTGTACAGATCTACAGCAGGACCTAGTCACCTAGTCACATCATATAAATGTGAAAATTAAGTAAACAAAGAATTTGTCTTCATGATAATTTAGAAATTCAACTAAATAGCTGTCTATTGGGAAAAGAATATTGTGTGAAGAAGACCATTTAGCAGCATATACGGTGTCCTATGACAATTTTCTGACACTTGTCATGTTATTTTATAACAATATTTCTACACAGCGCAGTGGTGGAACCAGAGGAGGGCAAAAACTTCGTACACTTGGGAACAAAACACAGCCGGGGAGTTTTGAGGGTTTTAACTAAATTTAAGTTCTCAGGAAAATACTGGGAGAAAAAAAAATGTCATCAAAACAATCAAATGAGTAACCACTAGCAATTTCTTTCTGAAACAACATAAAAGGCTTTATGAAGGTTTCCTATACTAGCACATGAATTCAGGGTTTCAACACTGCCCCATCTGATATAAACAGGAGGAAAAGCACAATGTAGGGGAAAACAGATTATCACAGAGGAAAAGTGTCTCAGAGAAAATTCTCAAACGGTATTATCAATGCCATTTCATCAAATTAAATAAATACATCTGTTGAAGATTCCTCTTGATTCAGGCCCACTCAATGTTTTCATTAATGATGAGGATACTGAAAGATAAAACATAACTTTCAGTTCTAGGCTTCCAACTGGTTGTCATCTTGACAACGTGTTACTATGATTTAAAAAACCAAACTGAACCAAGAAAAATTATCCTTAAAGATGGACAATATTTTGAATCAAGGGTCATTGCCCTCCTACACAAATATTGTGGAAGTGTGGAAAAATGGTTTCACAGAAAAGGATTTAGAGGTTTTTATGGTTCAGGAGCTAAATGTAACTTTATGCTGTTGTACAAGCACTAAATTGTATTTTGTATGTACCTGCTAATACACAGCCTTGAAAAGGCTGGGAATTATCCTCTACTGTACTTACCAAGGATAAAGACTCCCACAGACTATCACGTCAAATTTCAGGCATTTCAATGAAGATTAGGGTCAACTGCATATAGTCCAGAGGAAACAAGAAAAATTACAAAGAGATTAAGAGCTGTGAAAAAGGAGGAGGAGACAAAACTATAAAAGAGTAATAGAAGGTTATGATAAGTTTCCAAATACCTAAAGAGCTGCTGCAAAGAGGATAGCAAGAATTCATTTTCCATGCCTAGGGATTACGTGACCAAGAGTAACAGATTTAAACTGCATCAAAAGGAAGAACCGAGTTAGTCCTAAGGAAAAAAAACGACCTATCCATGTGGAAGATAATACAATAAAATATAATATGGAAATTGTGATGCCTCTGTCCCTGCAGTCACCCCCTTCAGAGGCATTTTGGTCTTCCACAGACATGGGCTGACAGAGACCTAATGAAGTCCGACAAGGGCAAATGCAAAGTCCTGCTGCTGGGTTGGAGTAACCTGTGCCAGCTGCACACAGGGCTGCACCAGCAAAGGGACAGCCAGCAGATTGAGGAAAGTGATTATTTCCTTCTACAGCATTTGTGAGACTCAACTGCTGTCCATGGGTACTAGTATAAAACACGGACTACAAGACACGTTGATGTACCGAACTGCAGCCAGTATGAGTTAGAGCCTGGTGAACATGATGGATAAGGAGGACTGAAAAATTAGGCTGGTTAGTATTCAGAAGAGAAAGTTCATGGGCCATCTTACCTTAATGCCTAATGGGAAGCTGTCAAGAACAGAGGGAGCATAAGACCCTCCTCAACACTGGTAGTGACACATGAAAGGAGATTAACACAAACTGAAATAAGGGTAATCTGCTTAAATGCAAGCAAGAACAAAAATCACCATGAAGATTGTAAAATATTCAGCTGGCTTCCCAGAAAGGTGTGTATGTCCATCTTTGGAAAAACCTGGGTGAGGAAAGTCCTCAACTACCCGATCTCATCTGGCCTTACACTAAATAGCAGCTGCAACAAATGATCTCCAAACTGCTGCTGTCCATGAAATGAAATCCTCCTAAAAAAGAACTATCAGTAATGACATAAGCATACTTGATTGTATCCTATATTGCAAAGATGACTGCATCACCTTGAGCTATTCTGTCAGTTCTGTAACTCTGGAATTTTCCATCTTGTGGGCATATTTTGAAGGTATGTCAGTTGACAACAGAGGCTCTATCAGCAGACAATTTCACAGAATGACAGAACAGTTGAAGCTGGAAGGGACCTCTGAAGATCACCGAAGTCCAATCTTTGTCTCAAAACTCAGTCAATTAGAGCAGTTGGCTCAGGACCAGGTGTATCTGGATAGAGGTAATATCAAGAAAAGAAGACTGCTGGTGACCAGTTTAGCTTTCTGTTTTGAAAGTTTGGGTCTCACATAGTAAGTCAAGTTTGCACGGCATATATTCCTATCAGACCCACAGACACTTGAAGATGCCACGTAAAAGTGTCACTGGAAAAATGAAGCTACCTCTAAATCAGAAAAATGGTTGCAACAGCCCTGATACATTTTTATTGCGTTATTTTTACCATCATCAGCATCATTTACAAGAATAGTGCAGGGAACCCTGCTATCTTTCCTCAGCACAGCTGGAAAATTTATCTCAATTTTGCCTTACACCACCCCTTTCCTATGTACTCTGCATGCAGTTATTTGTCATAAACAAATAAATTAGCCTTAACTGTTATGAGCAAGCAGAATGCTTTCAATTAGAGGTAGCACCTTCAGACTGTTCACTCAGCAGCAGGAGGACAGGAAAATGTTTCTGTTATTGAACTCCTTGGCACTGTCTTGCTCGAGGATATTTATTTCAATAAACACAAGGTCGTTATGCTGGCATGAGGACACCACAGGTTCTCCCTAAGTGTTACTTTCTGATTACATGTTATCTATCTTGCTGTTGTATCTATAGCAGAATTCTGTCAGCCTCAACTGAGCAGCTCCTGTTAAAATTAGAAAAACCCTCAAGGGAGGGCAGTCTCATAAACAGAGGGCTCTAATTCTGGACAGTTAGCAGACAGCTCCATATGCAGGAACAGCTCCAGCTCCTTTGAGCTGCTTGCTCTATCAAGCACCTGTCACCTCACAGTGAGCTGCAAGAATTGCATCTCTCTCTGCATACTAAGGACAAGGTTGTTGATGTCTTACTCACCTGTTTTATTCTGTATGCAGAACAGAATGTAGCAATGGAGGTGCTAATCATTAAGAAGCTTTTTTAAAAGTTAGAGATGTTAGGATACTATCCTGACTGAATCTAGAATGAACAATTGCATACTCTGACACTTCTCTGTTGTAGACTAATTATACCGTCAGACCAGCTAATGCCACTCAGTTTTATGGATGTTTTAGTCCGTTTCTGCTGCCACAAAGCACCAATTTGCCACAGTGCAGAACAGCAAGAGCAGTATGATGAAAACTCACCCGTGGTCCTAAAAAATCTCTCAAAATTATCAGTGTGCCTCCAGTGAGAACAGTCTCAGTGTTACTTCTTGTCTGTAACAATGAATGGAGAAATAAATGCTGTTACAAAATATTCAAGAGATGTAGTACTGTTCTCTGTTAGTGGTGAAATGACCAAATAGTCTTATCTGATATTTGGAATGAAGAAGGAAGAGAATTAAAAGATCATTGAAGAGGGAAGGACCAAAAAACCCAAGCTCTCAAGCATTCACTTCCATTAACACATCACTTATCAGAGACTGAGCTTTTCCTGAATCAAAATATAGAGACCACACTGCACCCTCTGTCATTCTATACATTGAAAAATAAAAGGAAAACACGTTGTTGGGATTCTGTTGACCTAACAGGTAATGAGGGAGAGGGGCTGAGGGAATTTCTTTTTTTACTTATTCTTACCCAAAGAAAGTTTGGAAAAGAAATTATTTCAAGCTAAAATAAAAATATAATGCACTATATGTCTCAATTCCACTAGTAGAAAAGGATGCCTTTCTTTAAGACTTCAATTATTAGAGTATTTTTTCTAAAATCAGAATGAAACTTCAAATGTTCATAGCAAACACACAGTTTAGAAAGTTACATCTATGACTTACTATTGCATTTGAAAATTATGTATATACTGTGCATCCCTTTTCTCAGGCTCAGAGAATAGTAAAAACATTCTCAACAATCACAGTAATGTGTAAGAGTGGAAATACTTTTGTGCTTCCTTTAAAAATGGATAAAAATCTGGCAACTTCCAAGAGCAATTAATCTTCCTGCTCACTCTGCCATTTATAACAAAACCTGTAATTCAAGAAGCATTTTTAATTATCTTTCACTTTCAGACTGTCAGCCACTCTGGTGATACATTATATATTCTTTGTTAGCAATGATCTCCAGGATATCTGGTTTCTTAAACATTTTCTAGCAGTTCAGTTCCCTCAGGATCAATAACTTGCTCTGTATTTTGGTGAAGTCAAGAAACCAAGTTCTCATTTTCAAATCCCGTCATTTTTCCTACACACACTCTTCAAAAAAAACAAGGCCTTCTACACTTGGAAGATTTAATGACAATGGAAAATTCAGCCACAGGAATAATTTCTCAGAGCTCTGTTCAAAAGATGCTTATAAAAAAGGTTCAGTGCATTTCTTTCAATACTGAGCATAACCATTTAACTGTGCTTGCTGGAATATTTTGCAGTTGCCAAAGCATCACCCAGAGCAAATGCAATTCTGTGTCATGTTTGCTGTCAAATACTACTTCCACCTCATACAGCTGGTACATCGGTTTAGCTCCCTTTCTAAACTTTAAGCACCCTAGGTACAAACTGTCTTTTCAGTAACCCTAATCACACAAATTGTTTTACAGTTTGCCTTTTTAATATTTACTGTTGTGAATGCTCCTCTTTCTGATATTATTCATTATTAAACATCTCTTCTGACTCACTACACATGGTAAAGCACAATTGCTTTAGCCTTCTGTGTCTTTTTGTGCCTATTTTGCATGCACTCCATCTCTACTACATATTACTATGCACAGCCTGATCCATTCAATCCATTATTGTCCTTGCAGTTCCCACAGGTGAGTCAATGCTTTGGAAACAGATGCTAGAATCACATAATCATAACTATTATTGTTGTTATTATTGTTGCTGCTGTTATTATTATTATTATTATAGTAATAATAAAGGGAAGGAAGCATTGATGTAAAAGCCGAGTTTTTACATGCAGACATACCTCTTCCTTGGTTTGTTGTAGGCTTTACTACAAACCATTTGCTACACAGATGTTGAACCTGTCTGGAATAAAACATCCTTCTTGCAGACCTGCTGCTTGGCAGCTGAAATCTCCCCCAACGCATTTGTTCTTCAACAAGTAAGTGTCCTGCTTTGAGTTCTGATTACTCTTTGTGGGGAGGGGAGTACAGAATAGAAGATCTGAATAGTAATTCTTAACGTATTGGTGTATTACACAAAGGTAAATGAGAAACATAATCAGGATTATAAATTAGAAGAAAATGTTAAACTGTTCAATGTCTATTCAGGAAAACATTGTAAATTTTTTTTTCAACTTATTAATAACCTATAAGAAATTACTTAATATTTGCAAAAGAGATAAAAACTTCCTGCTTGATTTCAGACCACAAGATTCTTCAGACCTGACAATGACATTGTTGAAGTGCATCTCTCTTTGCACTGAAAATCTCCTTCTCAAAAATAAATATTCCTCCTTTGTCCACCCTCCTATTATACAGCTTCACTCAGTCTTAACTAATGTCCATGCTTGGTCACTGATATCACGCCTTCGCTTTCAGCAGGGATTAACTTAACCAAATTTGAAAAATACTTCAGCATCATCTAACACAAGGTGTTTCATAAAGGGAGGAAGGGGGACACCTATTGTTTAATACAAGTTAGAGATTTAATAAAGAAATCCTCTGAGTAATCACGTATTTCTGAATACTGCTGTGCGTTTTCATTTAATAGCTCCAAAACTAATTATTATGTAGCTACCTCAGTGTTTTGAAAAACATAACATGCAGTTATTTTGTGATTGCATGTTATTTTTTCATATCAAGCTTGTCACTTCAAGAGGCCTTAAAATATAATTAAAATATCAGAGATCCTGTGATTAAGCTGAAGAGAGGCTTATGCTTTGAAAATTCATCATTCAGCTACACCGTTTAATGGCTCTTCAGAAAATTTTAGCTTAAAAGACATTTAATAATATGTATTTAATCAAGCAGCAAAAAGAACTGTTCCCATTTCTTTTATAAGGTATGTCATTACATTCAGCCATCAAGTACATTCTCTTTTTGGGCTGCTCTAAAAGCTGCTGTAAACGGCAATTCAATAAACCAAAACCCAAACCCCCCCCCAAAAAAAAAAAAAAAAAAAAAAACCAAAAAAAAAAACACAAACAAACAAAAAAACCCCAAACAAAAAAATGCAGGCTGGACATTTTTTGCAAGTGGGGCAGCCAAGTACCAACCCATTCATAAAAACAAGGAAGACGACTCAAGCAAACTGTCTATTCATTGTTCTCCCACAGAAAGGACTTGCAGACATAGTGCATATAACAAGAAGCAGCTCAAAATTAGGATTTCACTGAGGAGTCTAGATGATACATACATGCTCTCATAAACTTAAAGAGATTTATCTTGTGATTCTAACCCATATACTTTTTCTAAATTATATATTCCAACATACAATGATAACAAAGTCTACATTAAAGTGGTAGAACAACTACGCTAATTTTGAATGACACTGGCCAGGATAAGAAAACATATGTCAAAATAAATGTGGCATGGAGATGGAGTTCACTTCCCTTTTTCCCAGACATACAAATCTCCAGTAAAATCCATCCTAACCTTCTCTACTGTAATCCAAAATCAAATCAGTAACCAAAAAATAAAGTGGTTTCAACCCGGAGTAGTATTTTTTCATTACTTATCAGCAGTGTTGAAAAGTAAGAATTTCAGGACTGAAATACAGGCCTTTGGAAAACACTAAATAATTTATTAATCTTAGCAATTCTCCATCAAGATGCTGTTGTCTAATATTCAAGTTTAGATGTTTACTGAAGCATCTTTTCAAGCTACTGAATTTTAATAACCTTAAAGTTCAGTTGATAGGACAACAAGGAGGTCTTCAAGCTTCATGTCAATTAAGACATTCCTCTCATCTAATAACATGTAATCATAGAATATCCTGAGTTGGAAAGGACCCACAAGGATCATCGATTTCAACTCCTGGCCCTGCACAGGACAGCCCCAAAAATCACACCATGTGCCTGAGAACATTGTCCAAGCGTTTCTTGAGGCTTGGTGCTGTGACCACTTCCCTGGGGAGCTGTTCCAGTGCCCAAACATCTTCTGGGTGAAGAACCTCTTCCTGATATCCAACCTAAACCTTCCCTGACAGAGCTTTGTGCCACTGCCTCAGGCCCTGTCACTGGTTACTGGGGAGAAGAGATCAGTGTCTGCCCCTCCACTTCCCCTCGTGAGGATGCTGTACACCCCAAAGAGGTCTCCCCTTAGTAATAATTATGTGTGAATTATATTAGAGAATCCCACCAAAAAAACCACAACATAAGCATAGTCAGATTTCTAATACTTAGAGAGTCTTAATAGCATATTATGTGTTGAATTCTAACATCCTCAGCAAGAAAGAAGAAAGGTAACAATCCACTTTAAAGATCAGAGAAGAGTGAGGGAAAATAAACATCTACTAACCTGAAGTCTTACATTAACCACTCTAGTCTGTTTTACATCTATGAATAACCGGCATCTTCTTTTTAAACTAGGACATATTTCAAAATTATTTCCCCTTCTAGAACCACATTATGGACATTCTCACATATGAATATCTGAAGTTTTCAATGGGATAAGATCATCATAAGCAGTTAGAAACTCACAGCTGAATTGAGAGGATACTGCTAATTACTGTAGAGAGAAAAGATAATCTTGATTTTTAAGATTCAAGCTGCTTGTAGGTTTAAAAAATAATAAATACTATAACAAGAAGAATGGATTATACAGCTTTAGATTTACTATGTTCTTACCACAGCTGCTGGCTGAAAACACTGTCAAGAGTAAAAATTAGAAAGTGAGAATTTACTGGATACCAGGTAGCCTATAACAATGGGCTCATTCAACTTGCACTATCCAGCTTCTGAAGGTTAATTTTCTAGCTATCTTTTTTTCAAAATTATCTGTAATAGAAAGTAAAACACACAGCAATTAGATCTTTTAAAATATCTCAAATTATGGAAGATACTGAAGAATCAGTACAGGAATGTAAGAAAAGACTATAAATTAAACATCTTCATTACTCCTACTGGTAACCATAGATCATCAATTTCTCTTAGAAATCCAGCAGCTGTATGAAACAACTAGCACCTAGCATTCTCAGTTTGAAGACTGCGTTATTGGACACATGAAGAACTTCTGGTTGGCTTGCTCAAGACATTTTTTCAGATCTAACATTTGCTAAAACAAACACTAATTCATGAACCAAAGCTCAGGTAGCAACATCTTCAGGTGGCCAAAACAGTGACTGTCAGAGGGAGGGGGAGTTGTTTTTCAAGATTTCTGCTGAATGCATGGAGACATGAGTAGGGATTTCCAATTGCATGCTACAGAATCCATGGATTTCACAAGTTTTTTTCATTATTTCCCAATGCCCATTTGGTGCACCAGCATACCTTTTATCTTCCTATACTGATAAAGACTAGGTCAGAATTCAAACCTGTTTTTCCTATCTATGAGAATATTTCTATATCCTTGACTTGACTGAGTTTTACTTGTCCTGACTGCTTTCACAAATTCATAATTTAACTCAAATAAAGGAAAAAATATTACAAATTTGTCTAATTCAAGCATTTAGAAGTTAAGAGAGACCTTAAAATGACTTGAAATTAATTTGCTGGAGCAAAAGAAGAGTTAAGGTACAGGAACTCTTTGGTCAGCTTCACCTTCATTTTGTGAAATAAGAATTTCTTACATCTGAAAGCTGTATTGGTAGAAAATGACAAATCTACCACCCAAACTGAACTCCCATTAGTCAGAAGTGGGATGATAGTGCTCATAACCTTATCAGCCTCCTCTAACAGGAGCCAGATAATGAGCTCAAAGTTAGAATGCCATATAACAGTGGGAGAGGACACTTAACTGTGGATGCAAAATCCAGTGAATCAGTGTGGACATGTAAAAGGCACAATGTAAAATCAGAAAGATATTATTCATGGAGAAGCTGACAAGCTTGACCTGTAACTCCTGCTGTCAGCAACTGACCCTCACTATATGAAATGCTACTGATGTTAAACTAGCAAGGCTACAAAAGTCTTTATGATATAAGGAAACACCATTCTCGCTTTACACTTGTAAAACTGAGCAACAACTGATTAGAATCTGGCTAAAGCAATATCAGTATGTGTGCACTATAGAAATCAAGTGAAAAATTAATTCATGTTCTTAAAGTTAATAGAGCTACCAAGGAGAGTTCTGGCTGTCTGCAGAAGAGGGAAGATCATACATTTAAAAGACGCCACGTAAAAAGTGACCTGTTTCGTTTGACTTATTTACAAGGTCTGAGGCAAAGCGAAAAGTAGAAATCTGCTGTAGCGGGAGGTATGAATCACTGCAAGGACAAGAGGACACCCACGGTGCTACAGACAACTTCAATGAAGGGAGCCCAGATGGCTTTGAAGTAAATACAAGTTCATTTCTGGCTACCCCAGCTTACTTATCAATAGCAAGGCATAGAGGAGTGAGCAAGCCTACTGCACATCCATCATTCACATTTCTCCATTTCATTACAGACAGAAAATGCACTTGCAGCATGTCAAGCTGAAATAGCTCTTGGCATGAGTCAGAGAAGAAAAACCATAAAAGATCAGCCAGGAGGAAATGCAAAATTGTTTAAAACCGGTGAAGTGTTTGTTTCTCCCAGTCTCTGGAAAAGGAAACTGCTTCATTTTGCAGAAAACCCACTCAATAAAAAAGAATAATACAGAATTTCTTATTTCCTGATGATTGTTGAAAAATAAAATAATTTTTTACCTTCCATTCCTCCCTATTAGCTGTTCAAGAGAAGAACAGACATACAGACAAAATGACTATTTTCTAGAATATATCCTCTCCTTTTTCCTTCCATGCCTTTATTTTTTTTCTAGGGTTACCATGGTTTACTTACACCAAAGACATTAAGGACAAGACAGTATTTCAAAAATACTGTTTAATATATTTACTGGGTTTAGTCATCCTTTACTATGTCTAGAGGCTGAGGCACATAAAGGGTTTGCCTACACTGCCTGCTAAAAGTGCTCTAATATCCTGAAATTCTGCTCCCCTAGCTGTTCTGAACACCAGTGAAGAATTCAGCTGCTCTTTTTCTGCCTACACACTACTACCTCCTTCTGATGGAAAATCAGTACACTAGTTTCCTTTCACAATCCAGATGGAGGCAAATTCAGTCACCTCCCCATTGCTGAAACCATGTTCTGTAGTCATCAGATGATAAAATGAACCTGAGAAATCTCGATGCAATAATTTTATCCTTACTTTATCACTTCGTCTCTGCTTCACTCAAAGGACTGTCAAACAATGTTATAAAGGACAAGCAAAGCATCCAGTAGTTAATAACTAGGGGCATTTAATATATAGCATAAATCAAAAGCCATAAAAAACCACAGAATCAAGAAATTAACCATTTTGAGGGTAATGAGGGAATGTAAAAAAGTTGAAAAATAAAACTTTATATGCAATACAATTACAACATGGAGAGCAGCAGCTCATACTTTCTCTAATACTGCTGCTCACAGTAGGTGCCTGTCTCACAGGCACCAACTCTAATTACTCATAAATACACCCTCTGCTATGGGTTTCAACAGGCCAGATTCAAATGATCACATAATCGATCCACTCTGAAAACATATATAAACAAATACAGAAATATATACTGTACTATACATTATAATAATAACATGTAAAGAAATAATAAACTGAGAGCCAACTGAACATGAGCCAGCAGTGGGCCCAAGTGAGCAAGCAGGCCAATGGTATCCTGGTCTGTATCAGGAATAGTGTGGCCAGTGCTTGACTCGTAAGGAAACCTGGTGTGACAGTGAGTGTGGGGTGTGCAGCTGTGAGAGAGCCTCTGCCCCAGCTCAGGTGGGGCAAGTGTGGCTGCTAGAGTGGCTCCTGGGTGATCGGGCAGAGAAGTTTCCTTAACAGAGACCTTACCACTCCCTACAGCTGCCTGAAAGGAGGTTGTTGAGAGGTGGGTCTTGGTCTCTTCTCCCACGTAACAAGTAGCAGAGGAAGAGGAAACGGCCTCAAGTTGTGCTAAAAGAGGCTTAGGTTGGATATTAGGAAAAAAATTCTTCGCTGAAAGGGTTATTAAGTATTAGGACAGGCTTCCCAGGGAAGTGGTGGAACCACTGTCCTTGGAAGGGTGGAAAAAATGTATAGACGTGGTGCTTAGGGGCATGGTTTAGTAGTGGAGCTGGCAGTGTCAGGTTAGAGGTTGGATGATGTGGTTAATGGCTGATGGATGATCTTAGAGGGATTTTTCAACCTTGATGATTCTATGAAATTTAATTTAAAAAATATTCCTCACTCAACAATTTTGTTGTCTATTTCATTCTATTGCTGTATTTTACACATACCATGTATAGTGTCCCACATACTTTCTTTTAGGTGTCATCCTTGGTTCTAAGGCTTCTAGGGTTCTATCAAATAATTCAAAGATCTCATAAATACAAACATTTTTGATCCAATGCATTAAGCAAACAATGGTCTAACAGTCAAATGCTAATTTCTACTACCTGTCAGGAGAGTACCTGCACCCAGCCCTTCCCTATCCCTCCCATACATAAAGGAAGGGAAAATAAGCAATAATCCAGTGACTCGAGTACTACTCAAAATATGAGTAAAACATTGGTAGGCTTCTCTTAAACTTTCCTTTCCATGGAAAGCCCAATTACTCATAATATATGTTAAAAATTAAAAGAAAAATTTAAAAATCCCCAAAGTAAACCATGAAGTCTCTAGCACCCTACATCCACAATATATTAGTCCAAAATTCACAAGCTATGAACCATCCCAGCTCACAGGTGTGTCCTGCATTCTGCTTATATACAAAACCAGAGAGTGAAGCAACAACCCACAAAAAAGGGTTTTCATCTTTCTCTGCCTGAAGAAGTGTGTGCCAGGCATGTGTCAGATGTTAGTCACTACTGCTTAAGGCACATGTATATAGACTATGCAAATGAGGAGAGAATATTCTATCAGACTGAAAAAGTCAAGTTTCTGGATTGGTCAACATGTCCCCAAACTCTCAAACTGAAATCAGATAAAATAAAACCTTAGGAAACAAAAAAAAATATGTTTCTGCATGCTTTGGAATTTTAAATTAAGGGGGTTTTTTTGAAAGCTCGTGATCATACCCTTTCTCACAAGAAGCAGCTTGTACCCATGGTGAATCAACACACAATAATTTCATATATTGTAACACAGAAATATTAATCTTCTTCATCCTTTCCTTACATAAAAAAATTAGCTTTAGTATTTTATCTTAACATTGATTTTTTCATTTCTTAATACAATGTTTGTTACTGCTAAGCTCTTATAAAAGACTTTCCTTCCTATTCCAAATGAACGGACAGAGGAAGACAATAGTAACACAAATGGATAAAAAACAGATTTCTGAATAGTTGGTTGTTTTGCACACACAGAATCAATCAAGTGAGAAAACTACAACGCTGAAGAACGTAAACCAAAGGAAGAAACAGCATGGTTTACATGCAAAAAGATAGCTCTGCAAAAATATTTTCCAATCACAAGGACTTGATCCCATGCTCAGTAAAACTGAAAGTGCAGTCACAACCATTCTGGAGGGATTAAGGATTCTGACTGGTACTTGTAGTCACAAGGATCAGACCTAGAAGAGGAAAAATATATTAGGAAGGTCGAGTAAACCTGGTACTGATTGTCTGGGACACAAGGACTCCGTCACCTGTTGTTTGTTCTGAGGGAGTTTGAAAGGTCTGGGAAGAGCCCATGGTGAACCTGCAGCACACACAGGCCAGGTTCAGACACAAGACACAGCGCTGAAAAGCGTGTTGCAGTTCATTAACCACTTACAATCAATCTTACCACAGTGAAAAGTAATTTTACTTAATGAGTGGAGCACTATTTTAATATTTCAGATTAATCTGAGGAAATGAGAAGCCATCCAATTTTCCCTACTTTTTTTTCCTAACCTCAGCCACATTTGACCGAGTATGTTTTGTATGCAGGGGGAAAAAATTAAGATTGCAACCAATTACATATTTTAATATGCAATGCTCCATGTGTTCGTGAAAAAGTTATGCAGTTCAAATTATGGATGTGTATGGGAATAAGACTTTCCTATAAAAGTTGGTGAAAACTAAGAAAACAATTTTCCATCAGAAAAAGCATCATTTTGCAGGAATATTGTAGACAGAATGTCATAGAGAACAATGTCAAAATTAATTCATTAATTAATACATTCCCCATTTAATTTCAATAATGTGAAAATATTGCTTTGATGAGGCAAATATTAATCCCTAATATTCCCTTTGTTTCAAACTATAACAATCAATATTATTTGAACAGTAAGCACTAACATCTTTTGAAATTATCAAAATAAATTCTTTAGGAAAGAAGAAGTTCAGTTTTTCATTTCAATTTGGAAATGAAACAAAGAAATGCCAATTTGTTGGGATTTCCCATTGGAAAGATAATCCAAGGTTATTTTTTGTGGCTAGATATATTTCACATCGAGAGACCTAAAAAAATTACTATTTTAAGCATATGTGAACACAAAACTTGGGTGTCTCACTACTTTTGTGGTCACTAAGAAAACCTTTGAAGCTTCAGTGGTGGTCAGTATCCAAAGAATTTAAGATCACAATCTGATCACTAAGAAATGTTATCAACAGTAGTGCAAGATGACTTGTTTTTTTAGATATGTTGCTTTTAAGTTCTTGGCATACATAGTTCACTATTTTCCTGTTCCAAAGTCCTAGTCTTTTCTCTATATATAGGTGTTCATTGCTAAAGTTCTTTCTTATAGGAAACTCATAATTGGATTTTCAGGAGGACAGAAGAGCATATTAACATTGACTAATATTAGATAATGTCTCCCTTGGGACCTACATAATCCACAGTGAGCAAGAGAATTTTTTGGAGAACAACTCAGACCTCTTCCGTCAGACTTCTGCTCACAGTCACCTGATAAAAGATCCTCTTTGTCCTCTTTAGATATAGAAGACTTCTTAGAGATTAAACTAATATACATTTAAGAAATTAATATTCTCACGTAAAACAAAGAAGTACAAATATTCTTTCTTTCCTCCCAGTTTAAACAATGTTCAAATTCATAAAAAACTAAGATTGATATGAGAATTAGAAGCCAAGACTCAGACCTCAGAATTAGAGTTAAGAAACCCTCATCTAGTACAAAAGTATCAGGAGTTCACTACCAAGTTGTATTTCTAAATTGGTCATTGATTATCTATCACATGGAAAACAACTACTTTGAATTCTTCGAACATGATTTCAGACATACCAAAAGAACTCATTTTGGTTTGATTCTCCATGTGTAAATGGACATCTTCGGGGTTAGGTTATATCTGTCACTACAACACACATGTGAAGGGATAGAAGTACACCCAAGTGGCATTCACACTAATTGCTTAATAATGGAAAAGCACCTTCAGGATATGAAGTGTGTATTAAGTATTGCAAGCTCCAACCTCTTTTCAAAAGAAAGTTACTAGTGCTTGCAAAAGCAAAAATGACTCCATGTAATTAAACAAGCCAGACCCCTGCTAACTCTGCAGTGTGCAAGCCTGTACCCCAGTCAGAAGCCAGCACACTCAGGACCAATCCTGCTGAGCTGTCCTCATTACGACAGGGCCAAAAAAGATGTTTTCTTTATGTTCTCTCAATAATTACATTTGATCTGCCTCACTGAGGATCTCCTGCTAGCAATGAAAAGTATGAAGTGTTTCAATGGGTCAGTCTCTAGCTGTTTTATTTTTATTTCAAACATAGCAGAGACTTCCTATTTATAATTTCCAAGGCAATAACCAGTGTAATTTCCCATCTTAAGCCTTTCCAGTGACGATGAGCCAATTACACATCAACTGCAAGCTCAGCTAGCAATTTATCCTAATTTGCCAATGAGCACAAAGTAAAATAGGCTTTATCTAATACTTCAGATGTTCTGTGACCATTATACCCAGAAACACTTTGAAGGTTCATCAAAGTTGCTACAGTGATTTATATTTTTTTTTCTTCCTGCTCAATTTCCAATATACCTTTGTTTCAGAAACTGGTTGATTGAAAATATTAAGGCCTATCTCTTCACATGGATGCAAAAATAAATGTTTAACATGGGCTTATATGGACTTAAAATAACATACAATAACGTTACCAATCACTGTGACCAGTTACTTGCTCTGAAAAATCAGAATAAATTGTCACTGAATGGAAAATACTTTCAAGTACAGAATGTATCTAAGCAATTTTTCATACACTAAAAGCTCTACAAGTTAAAGAACAAATAGTCCCTTCTCAAGGGTCTGGGTAGGAGAAAAGCAACCGGAGTTTGTCAAGACCTGGAACTTGTTCCACATGTGATTTCTGATATAGTTATGCAATTCTGCTAAAAAACAAACCACAAATACTGTAAAAATAAAAAACATAAATTAGGACAGAAATCTATATCTGAAACAAAAAGCTTTTACTACAATTCATTACATTTTAATTCCTGAGAGAAGGAAGGTACTGATTTTAACACAGAACATTTTTAGTAAAAAACTAAAAAAACATTGAGAAGACTTCTGATTTGCATTGCCTGGTATTGCATAAAGACATAGAATATAGTTTATGAAGACTCTGATGCCCAAATCCACTTCAAAAAGAATGAACAAAAGGGAAATTTGAGGAAATTATGTGGAAAAAAGACATTACCAGAATTTTAATTTTTTGCACACCAAATTTTAGACCATAAAATAATCCCTGTTGCCTTTGCACAAGTGGGAAGGCAAAATAATTCCCAGTACATCACATCAATTATTTGAAACTGTAGATTTAAAGTGAAAATAGATAACTCTCACATTTCAATATTTTTTCTGAGCTCCCTCTTGACAGTCTGCTGTGTCCTCCCAGCTGTGATCTCTAGCTGAAGAAGGTTAAGTTCATTGCAAGATAAAACATAGAACTTGAGGCCAGAAGACAACAAACAGGATTTTCCAAAACACATTCAAAGTAAGGTAAGACAAACTGATTAGGGAGGTCGTTTCATTGCTTCCTGTAAGAATTAGTGAAGACTCATAGAGCTTGTCTAAACTATATCTAAACAATAATTTCATAGCCTTTTAGTACAGCTTCCAGCTTAATACGACCCAGCCTACTTGAATCCTTGCCTGTTCAATGTCTTCCCTAGACAGTTCCAGGAACTGAGCCTTAGCTTAGATTCCAGTGATCATATTTCAGCAATGGGATGAGCATCCCTGAGTGCACGCACTGTCCAAGAGTACTGTCATAAATGAAACCTTCCCTACCAGCATTAATCACTTAAAGGCTCATCCAGTGAAGGCTGGCTTTGAGAAGCGATAAGGCAATGCATCTTCTCAGAGCAAATGTTGCCTAAGCAGCTATACACAGAATAATGCCTCTTTCTTCCCCCACCACAGGCAGAGACAGATTGCAAGGCATGGTAAAAACATCCCTACCCACCAAGCCTTTGGCATCACGTCAGCAAAGAAAGTTACCACCACCACCAGCGTGCATTTGACCTTGAGAAAAGCTCAGTGTTAACTGGTACCAAAGGGATTAGTAAATGAACAATTTTTCCAACACAGTTTTCAACTACTCTGATGAGCAATTAAAATGTTAATTAAAAAACAATCCAAAACTCAGTACTCAGAAGGTTACGAAATAATAAGCTGTTGAACATTTGCTGCATTGGAAGCACTAAGAAGGTCACAATGCAGCTGGAGCAGAGAGGTGCAAAAGACAGGGACTGTATTATACTTGGGGTTGTTTGCTTATTTAAAGAGAAAAAGATACTTTAAATACATCTGGCAATGTGTTTTCTAAGTGCTGAGTTAGACTAAAGATTTATATAAACAGTAACTTGGCAGACAGTGGCTTTAGCCAGAAATCATCACTCACTTCCTAGCACAGGAAAATAAGCACCTGCCCCCTATTGTCACATCAAGAAGTTCAGAGTTTATCAGTCAATTTCTAAAATAATCATGAATGTTTAAATAATTAGGAGATTTTTTTTTTAATGCCTAAAATTTGGGTTTACTTCCTTTCACCTATCAAATTTACATCTGCCATCAAGAGAATTAGAAACTTGCCTCTATTTCAACACCCTGCTGTGATTATCATGAAACTGTAGAAATTTAGATCTTGGCATCTGAAGAAACCTAATTACCGTGAGTCACAAAAAAAAAAGATTTTGAAAGCTAGTATTACTGCCTCCTTCACTATGTGGCAGCTAAGACCTGTTCAGGAGGAGGAAGTGTCTCACCTGTTCCTCCAAAGCTACTACCCGAGATCTTGTGCATTTACCAAATCATGTTTTCTATCATCTCTATAAATATCTCCTAGAAAAAAAAAAAAAAAAANTTTTGAAAGCTAGTATTACTGCCTCCTTCACTATGTGGCAGCTAAGACCTGTTCAGGAGGAGGAAGTGGCTCACCTGTTCCTCCAAAGCTACTACCTGAGATCTTGTGCATTTACCAAGCCATGTTTTCCATAATATCTATAAATATTTACTAGAAACAAAAAACAAACAAAAACAAAACAACAACAATAACTCAAACCAACTAACAAACCTCTAAGTTTAGTTGGTTTCGTTTTTCTAATGCTGCCAAGCTGCATTTAATGCAAGGCAGGAGACCAACCTCCTTGTCACTGTGCACTGACTCTGTCACAGATGCTACAATAAAGTGACTTTCCCTTAAATAGTCTCAATGACACAAAGTGCATTATCATTAAAATAAAGCAATAATGTAACCTCAGCCGTCTAGCATCCTCAAAAAGTAACTGATTCAATAAAAGCAAACAAAAATGTTTCTAAAACACAGGTTCTTGCCATCTATTCAATAGCTGTCATGTCTTGTAATTGATAACTAATATTTGAGGTTAAAGATGGAGATCTTTTGCATTCTTGGAAACAACTGTGTGGGTTCTCCTATGAAACAGTATTAATTTGCTTTTCTATCCTATTAAATCATACTTATGGAACCCCGCAGAATAAATTGTCCATGTCTTACACATCAGTTTATCCATCGGTATTTAAAAACAAATAAAATAGTAGAAAAAATACAGTCAGGGAATCAAACAGCAGAAGGCACAAGAAAAATATTTATACCATGAAATATAACTCTGACCTTATCTCAGAAGTTGAGTTCTTGTTCTAGTGATATAGGTTCTGAAACTGCATTGGACTGCATGGTTACACAGACCAGAGACAAGGCCAGAAAAATAATTTCATAAGTAGTCTCACTGAAGTAAGCCATATACTTAATTGCAAAAGCAGTTTAATCTAACTCCACTGCTTAGAGCATGTTAGTAAAAAAAAACCAAACAGAAATTCTTTGCCTTACAGACTGAAAACCATAATAAGTTGTTACTGAAGGCTTTATTTTTTCCTATTAATAATATTAATGTACAGAATAATCTGAAAATTAAAATTTAAATACTTGAATTACACCTTCCGCTTCAGTATATTACTAATATTCTTTCTGATTAATAAATCTCCAGGGCTGTACATGACAGCTGTTAAGAGAATCTAGTAATGCTGCAGGAAAGAAATAAAACAATTCTCTTTATTGGAAACTGCCAGGTGAAATTTGATCTGCTAACTGTAATTAACATCAGTGGATTTTGGCCAAGACCTTGTGAAGATTAACACCTAACATTATGATATAGATCATATTAACATTTCAAAGAAACATTACTAAAACTATACCATTCATTTTATTTGGCTACATCTTCTGAAAAAAAAAGTCTACTTTTGAATATTATTAAAAATATTTTACTAAACACTGAAATGTTCAAATGAGTGGTATCAGCAAAAAGAAAGCATGGCTGCAATGATTTTTAGGGGGGAAAAAAGTCTCTAAGGTGTTAACTTTCCCTTTATTTCATTGTAAATCCCCTTAAGTCTGCTAATCCAACTTCATTTCTCCAGCATCATTTACATTTTGCATGTGAATTTCCCAGAAGGTTCTGGCAGTTCCAGGTATTTTACTTAGTAGAGTGTCAGAGGATTCTCACGTTTTTTCTATGCCACAAACTCCTTGTAATGCTACCGAAACAGTATTGTGGTACATGCTAGAAAGATCACATTTCTTAGGTGACAAAGTGGACGTAGTCTTACCCTAATGTAAGAGAATCAAATATAAAAGATTATATTATTAACATATTTAAGGAAAGTTGGTGGTTTCACCAAGTTTGGCAGAGTATGACTTCCTAATACTAGTGCCAATAAAGAGCACAGAAGAAAGTCACAGAAGGAACTCACCAATATTCACATTTTTAATATATGCTTTCATTAGCTATATTAAGGAATGAGAGCCCTGAAGATGAGCAGGGGAGTGGTGCATCTTCCCTTTCCTATGAGGAAAGTCTTAGAGAAATGGGGTTGTTTGGCCTGGAGAAGAGACCACTCAGAGGAGAACTTAGAGCACCCTCTGGTACCTAAAGAGGGCCCACAGGAAGGCTGGAGAGGGTCTTTTTACAAGTCATAGGACAAGGAGGAATGGCTTTAAAATGACAGATGTGTAGAGTAGATATTAGGAAGAAATTCTTTACTGTGAGGGTGGTGAGGCACTGGAACAGGTTTCCCAGAGAAGTTCTGGATGCTCCATCCCTGGAAGTGTTCAAGGCCAGGTTGGATGGGCCTTTGAGCAACCTGGTGTAGTGAAAGGTGCCCTGCCCAAGGCAGGGGGGTTGAAACTTCATGATGTTTAAGGGTCCTTCCAACCCAAACCATTCTTTTTCTATCACATTATTCAAGACGGCAATCATTTGTGGCACTGGGGAAGAATACTGATTATAAAACTGCATGACAGCACTAAGACTTGAACTGATTCAACTGCTACAGAAGCCAAATTCCATATAACGTAAGCTAAACAATGAACTGTACTAATAGCTTTCAGTAGTTTAACACCTAAAAACCACCAATGAACAGTTTGTGTTTCTATAGAGTCAAGAGCAGTTTCTACCTAAATACATTTATTTTGCTAACTACAGTTTATTTAGGTTTCCATTAAATATAAAAACACTAAGCTATTTCTCTTAAGATCTACATCTGGTTTAAAGGTGCTGCAAATGTGTTCACCTTTTCTCTAGTTTTCTCTACCTTTTCTTTGTACTAACATGGAATTAGTCATCCATTTCAATTATCATCACAAAACCATATAAAACTGTTAATATGTAGATTCTTGTGAAGTGCATCTCTCAACTTAGGCCCACAGTTTCAAAGGGACTCCATCTGAAACAGGACAAGAATAATTTGTGGAAGTGGAGAGGAACAATCATAACACAAATAAAAAGAGTAGTTACGGAACCCATAAATCTGACAAAATGGAAAGGTTTTCAAAACAGACTATAAAACAGCAGATATCAGAGAAAAGGAACAGACAGGGGTTTCTTCCCCTTTTAAAATGTTAAACTGAGTAACACCTTACTCTTAGAGATAAGTTCAAACTGACTTTTCTGCAGTCTGCTACTAATATTTTTTTTACTTGGTTTGTGTTACATTAAAGAAAACATTTCTGATATAGTTGCTATTTAATCTTGATTTTAGATATAGACCACAATTCGTACTGAAAACCATATCTATGTGGCCTAGATGGCCGAAATTCAGGTCTGATGCTCAGGTTTGAAGCCTACAGTTGTCATGTGGATTAATGTTACACCATGTTCATTATGTACATTAATGTTACAAAATGTTTTTTTCATTTTTTTCCCCACTATCAATATCCCAAAGGTTCTGATGAAATACCCTAAACACAAAATGACAGTTTGGTTGGGGTTCTTGGAATAAAAAAGCAGATGGAGAGGAGTCACAGCAGAGAAGTAAATGACCCACTTACCTCCAGAGAACAGATGAGAAGAGGAAAAACTAGTTGGAGGTGGAAAAAAAAAGAAGGAAGCATGACAGTATGGTTTCAGTAATTCACTTTTCCTACTTCCTTTTTACTATAGAAAAAATAACTCTGGCAAAAAAAATACAGGCGTTTCTATCTGCTAGGGCAGATTTACTTTCCTGCTCTATTTACTTCAGCTGATTGCTGTTCTCATTCAAAATTGCTTCATTCCGGGCATACATAACTTGACTCCTTTCCTCCATGTGCCATTTTAACTTCTGTTCCTTTAGTTCTCTCTTCTCCCCTCCCCAAGAAATTTCTTTTTCTTTCCCTCCTAACATTCTCCTCAATATAATTCTGTTTCATTTGCTGGTATTTTTATATTGGATTCTGAGAGCCAGACTGTAGTTTTACAGCCAAAATATTTCAGTTAACAGTATAAAAGACAGATGGCAGAATTTGCAGTGTTTTCGTAGCGATGGTCTTTTACTGACAGTCAGTACAAGGAGAACACACAAAAGGTTGCCGAAACTTTTTCCCACAAACTTTTGGAAATATGTGGAAACACTGGGAAATTATGGAAAGTGGAACCTCTGTTGTTGAAAAACTCAAAGATGCAGACAGAGTACTTGAAATTGCACATTCATGAAAAGAGGCAACAGGTCTCCCCTACACCAGGGGCTAATACCTGCCTCCATTACAGCCATTGGCAGTAACTCCAGAACCCACTACTTTTCTACAAGAGAATGTCCTGGTAAAACTCCTTTTTTTTTTTACAACTTGAAGAACATACCCACATGTTTTTACTACTTTACTACCATTTCTGATTAAGTGGACAAAGAAAGGATATAAAATTTAGCTGTGTTTTGTCGGGCATAAATAAAAAGATGCGATGCTCAAGGGCAGAAAGATTTGAAAGTTAACCTTCTACCCAAATTGTTTGCAGGAACTACAGCTTGCAGAGGACAGCCTGACAAATTGTTTTTCTTACAGCTTCATCCTCCCAAATACTCCTTCTCCCAAGAGTTGGAAAGTATGAAGGCAGAAAAAAATGAGGATAAGAACCACATGGTATCACCATAAGGAGAGTAGGTGGAAATATTAAAATGGGGACATTTCCCCACTGCACCTCCAAGATTCACCCATCTTTTCATTATATTTCTGTGCAGTCACCCACCTAATTTATTGTTGTGTTTTTCAGTGCATAAATGAAGTGTCTTGGAAATGAAGCTTGGAAATGGAGAACACAATTGTACCAGAAATTGCATGCTGACCCATAATTTAATGCGAAACTTTACATAAATAGCAAACTTTGCTGCTGCTACTGCCTCTTTTGGAGCTTCCCAAGCTTTAAAAAGAAAAAACCATAAAATTTAAAAAAGAAATAAAAATCAATCTTGTGCTAATTTAGCATGGGTTGCTAATTTTCAGTGAGCTTAACACAATTACTTATAAACTGCATGTAATGGGGGTTTGAACCTTTTGAATTGCAATGAGCCTCTGCCACCTGTCTCAGACTCCTTGCTACAGAGACATTGGAAGTCACAGCACAGCAGTTCCAATGAAAACAGAAAAAGAAATAGAAAAACGCATACTGAAAGGATAGAGGAAAGGATTAGCCCTGAGTTTTCTGTTTGATCCAGCAGTCTTCTTCCCTCCTACCTCCCAGGACTGAGCAGTGTGCAAATATCCAGCCCAAGACGTGAGAGGGTTCACTTTTTGTGAGTTAGCACGTGGCTCCAGGTCCAGCGGGGGGAAGGAGCTCCCTGACTCTGCATTTGGGTAGAAAAGTAGAAACTCACATCCCAGCTAATCCCAGATTCACAGTTACAACATGGGACATCTCAGGAGCAGTAGCCACAGATCCTGTCACATCTCTGCATATGGTTTCCTCTCCAGAAGCCAATGGTCTGTACAACTCTCAGGAGAATGTCACTACGCACAAACTCATCTTGTTATCAGAAATATTCTCTCTAAATTAGACCTATTTTAATTTTAACAATAGCCTTCTGCTAGTCGATCACATTTGCCAGTTTCAATTAACATCTGAAAATCTTCTCTATTCACATTCCAGAGCTTTAAAATGGCTTAATATCCCATTAGCTTTTGCACACATAAATTTAACATTAAAATAAAAAAAAAATTAAATTGCTGGGATGCTGGAAAGGAGACAAAAGTGCAAGACTGCTTCAAATGCAAATGAAATCTCACTAAGACATTCACCTTTAACATTGCTATCTATCAAAATAATAGGAATGTGGATGAAAGATGCAGATCAAAGCAACCTTTCAAAATTGTCGATTAACAGGGCTACTGCAGGACATCATTTTTTATGCTTCTTTGGGCTTTCTATAAATTATGTATAGTTACTACTTGCATAGTGGTAATTTTATTTAGATCTCATTTCCTTAGTTTGCCTCTGAATGTCACGGGTTTTTGCTCTTTTAATTTTTTGTTCAATTACTGATTTTTTTCTCAAAAGGCATCTGATGATGCAATACTGATCTCTATCTCTTATCTTTCCTCCAGAGCAGTGAAGGAATCATTTATCATTTTACCTTTAACATAATGTCTCTCAAATCACCAGAAAGCTCTTATGTTTTAAGTTAGTTTTCTAGGAGACCTAAAGAAGTGGTGCTCTCTGTTATACACCTTAATGCCAGCAGAAGAAAAGAAAAAAAAAATCTCTTCCCATTTCTAAATCCAACGAATATTCTACCAAATCTTGCATTTATATTCCAGATAAAGTAAATTAAGAGATTTAGTAAGCAAGGAACCGATAGGTCTAACCCTCATTTTCTTAACAAATATATAGTAAATGATAGCATCAGGAAAAGAAAACATAAGACAGAGAAGGTAGAAGAAAAGGTCAAACAGAGCATTTTATATAGATATTCTTAGAATGACTTAGCAGCACTGCAGGAACTAGTGCAAATCCACTAGACTTAAAATTGAAACTCAGATGTTAAAGTAAATCTCCATAGTCCAAAACATGAGTTCTTGTCACTGTGTAGGACTCCCTTGGTGGAAGGGCTGCCCTGCACACCCTTCTCCCAAACCTAACTCCTCTCCTTCTCAGAAGTGATCTTCCCTACCACTTATCTACTTCCTCTCACTGTAAAACTGTGCACCTCCAGCTTTTTTACATTTGCATTTAAACTGGATTACTTAAAGAATTTTATGCTAATAAAAATTAGGTGAAAAATGCTAGAAATCAGAATAAGAGTTAGCTCTATATCACTATTCTCAAAATTAAAAATTTATAATTGTAAACACTAAAAATTTTCGGTCTTCTATTATAAAATAATAACACATTATGTACAGACCAGCTATACCCCAAGCAGTGAATAACAAATAACTGAAGCAAATAAATTGCTCATTTTCAATGGCTCATTTCATGCTATTAGTTGTTGAAAATCATTTGCTAAAAATAGCAGATATGAATGACTATGACAATCACAGAAACAGGGATGTATTAAAAGGTAAGGAAAAGAAGTGACTGCGTTTGTAATTAATAGGACTGATAATTAATACTTTACACTAGTCACATCTGTCATGCATTTTATTCCAAGTGACCAGACTTGCTGAGTCTGAAATTATCTGAAATTATGATTTCATGCCTTACAGTACGAAATGAAAACAGATCAGGAAATAGCAGCTTTTATAGGGCATGCAGAAGGTTCTAGTGTTTTCAACCATCTGATACGAAAGGTGTGCAGAAGTGACAGATGGGTCTCAGTCCTGTTGTTATTCATGTTATAACATGTCATGTTGACTTCTTCATTCCTTTGGTTCACACACAAAGTACAGCTAAAGAAAAGTGTTGTTGCTCTAAACCTGATGGTGTTGCTACAGGTTTTCTTGATGCCTATTAGCAAACCAGATGCACACGGGATCAAAAAACTCCTGGAAAAGCATCAGTTTTTTTGGTCAGTACTCTTCAGTTTCTAGGCAGGCAGATCCCAGTAGATACCTGATGAAACTTCTAAACTTCCCTCCTGTCCTGCTTTCAAAGTGCTGAGCACTTCAAAGGATGTTTTCTCTTACTATGATGGAGATACCAAAAGCATAATGCTAAAAACAATGAAAAAAATTAGAAAATAGGGAATAAAAATAGCTTTTTTAACCATCTCCATGGCCACAAACTAGAATAAAACACTTCTAGATCTGAGGCAGAATTTGCTGAGTAAAACACAGTAACTTTTTAGACATCGCCATTTGTTAGAAAAGTCCCCAAATCCAAGATATTAAATGCTATTGTGTGTGAATATGAAGTGCTAAAGAACAGACAAGCACATATGCTAAAGAGAAACTACTTTTCTCGTGGACTGCAGAAAAAGAAGTCAGATTATATTTTATTTTACTGTTTCATAAGAGAAAACGGTAAGATTTGTTATATTGTTTCATCCCAAATGCTCTGAGTTCAGGCAGTAGCCAAAAGCTGGTCTCATCATAATGCAAGTCATGAGCAATCATATGTCATATCTCCCAACCTCTAGGCATTCATATCTACATGTGAAGATTTAATTGATAGGGGGAAAAAAACCCAAGATAAGGGTAAACCTTGGATTCACACAGTGACCCAAGTTATCTGTTTCCTAATAATTCCTTTCTGTTAGGTTTTTTTTTTCTATTTCTTTTTATTTGCTACCAGATACTAAATTGATACCTTTATGAACTTTTTCCTGTATAACCTGACAAATCTTCCTTCTGACTCCTAAAACTCATCTCAGCTTTCATCATTTCATATTTAACATCAAAATTTACATTTTTCATGTGGAAAACATCAAAAATTACATTTTCATGTGGAAAATTTAACCTTTACCTACACCAAATTTCATTTGCCACTTTATTATGCAGCTACTGAGCTGTGCAAGATCCTCCTTCAGTTCTCCAATTTAACTTCAGTATTTCCATTTACTGCCATCAATAAGCTTTCTTACTCTAGCAGTTGCACATTGTTCCATATGCTAGATAGCACCTGTCCCAGCACAAATATCTTTCAGCTCTGCTGGTGATCAGCTGGCAGCTGATAATTTGTTCCTTCCCTGTGTTTCCCATGTTTAAATCACTGATTCACCCATTCAAGGACTTCCCTTCTTATTGCCCTGCTCATTGCTTTGTACAAAGGGATTCACTTTACAGAAGTTATGCTGACCTTTCCTCCATGTATTTATCCACAAGGCCTTTTGCTTTTTGTACAGAGTTTAGCAATTTACCAGGTACAGTTCTCCAAATCTTCCTGAAGCCCTCTTTAAAACCTGTATTTTGCATCTTGCAGCCTTGAATTATCTGAGGAGCAGGAAGCAAGAGGACACAAACTACATTTACTGGTTATGTGTAGTGTAGTTTCACTAATTCATCCTCACTTTCCTTCTGAATTCTTTTATGGTCCTGGCTTATTAATCTCATGTCTTGGTTGCACAGCCTCTACTGCTGACAATGTTTAGTCTGTGAAATGACATTGATCCAGTGTAAGACCTCAAAAGCTGTCATTAATGTGGGCAAACCAAGCAAGGAAACATTGTCTGTCCTTTCTAACCCCATTTTTAGATTGCTTTATCGAAAGCATTTTAAGCTGATCACATCATGCCCTGAAATACGAACAAAAGCTTCTCCACAGGGACAGAGTATCAGTAATTGGTGTTTCTCTTTTCAGATTCACATACCAAAACTTCTTCAATTATGTTTTGTACAGACTATACAATTGCTAATGAAGCCAGAACGATCCAGAAGGACACTCATCCTCAGCAAATTTTTATGGACAGGACAAAAAAAAACAAAACCGAAAGAAAAAGAAAACCAAAAAACACCACAAAATCAATCTTATTAATCTGTACTTTTTCTGTAATATTTTTAAATACTTATTTTAATATTAAGTATAATAATTAAGTTTTCATGTACTTTAGTTTTAACATTTCATATATTTGCAGAAGTGTGACTCAGTCTTAGATATGCATTGTTCAGAACTGGAAAAAAAATCCAACCTAGTAAAAGAGAGGCCTCAGACATCCAAGATAATTTTTCATTGATCTGGATAGCTGTTGTAACTCTGTTTTGATCTATGGGAACTTCAGGCACAGAATACAAAACTGGTCTTCTGGAACTCAAATTCCTTTGAGGTGGATGCAAAAGGGAGTTCTAACATGCACTGAACAGCCAGCTTTGAAGGACTGATAAAAATTCAGATTCATAATTATACCCAATCCTTGATAGACCACCTTTCCAGTGCTGAAATAGAATAGACCTTACTGTAAAAAAAGCTAAGATTAATCATTAGCAGAACTAGCAAAACAGCTTTGTAGATATGAAAAGCCAAGAATTTACATGGACAAAATCACTCACAGTGAGGCAGTTTCCTGTTACTACTCCAATGCTCTCAGGTCTGTTGGATGTCAGCTGCTTAATCCACTTTTCTGCTCACCTCTTTCCCCTCCTGATTTTCTGTTGTCTCTTGAAATTCAAAGTACAGCACGGAATAAATGTAATCTTACACATTATTACCCTGTCCCTTTCATGTAAAAGAACACATTTTGGCAAATATTAGTAGACCTTCCAGTATTCTGCTCCTCCTACTCAGTGGTAGAATAAATACTTCACATTAATCCTTAATATAATAGAAGCTGTTTAAATGGTTTATGGCCTTGGAGCCAGGACATATATTTCACATTGAAAATAAAATGCTGACCCAAGAGAGAAGACTACAGATTTCACATTGTGGGAAAGGAGGAAATCAAGGAAAAGAAAGGGACATAATTTAACAAGCTAGATGACTAAATCCATCCCTAAAATAGCTCTACTGAAAGCAAAGGGGCTATTTCCAGCAAGGATGAATTCATGCCAGAAATATCAGTTATTGGATTGCATTAGCAAACAGAGTTTTACAGCAGCGAAAATTCCTTGGATCCATAGCAGTGAACAGAAATTAAGTAAATGTCTTTCAAGGCCACTGCTTCAGCCTTCTCTGATGAACTTGGGATATATTATGCCTACAGAGTTTCTGCTGGAGTCACTTCCATCACCTGTCTGGGTGAACAAAGCAAGGGAAAGGACAAAGTGTATTATAAAGAAATTAGGTGATA
Organism: Daphoenositta chrysoptera; assembly: GCA_013397915.1. Lineage (NCBI taxonomy): Eukaryota > Metazoa > Chordata > Aves > Passeriformes > Daphoenositta > Daphoenositta chrysoptera. The sequence goes on from VZRO01002485.1 coordinate 552,285, forward strand.
GAATTAGGAGAGACATGGGAAAAAATTGAGAACTCCTAGCTAGACAATCCAAGATACAGCAGATCAGTTAAAAGCTCAGGTAAACACACTGTCCTTTTCCCCGGTTACACCAGGATGTGGTGAGAAACAGACGAGTTGTCACATTCAAGGAATAATAAAGAAAGTGTTCCAAAAAAATCACAAATATTCGGTATGCATTACGTAACCCCTCACTACAATGCCCCAGTAAGTCCAACAGTAATTGTATCAACTGTATGAATATATGAAGTTCAACTGCATAGTAGGAATATATCTCCAATAAATCCCCTAGTAAAATTAGATTGCAAAGTATGATTTATCATTACCATTTTTAAGGATTTTTTTCTGTGCAACACTTGTTGCACAGAACAAAGATGACTACATGCTCTAAACTGACAACCTTGAAAGCATATAGACATTAAACAGTGATTAGAGTGCAATAAAATCTCAAAGAAATACTTACATACAGGAATGGTAACTCAATAGCCACCAAATCCTACAGAAAGTCAAATTAGAATAAGATCTAATAATTTTGGAAATCAACTCTTCAATTAAGAACCAGAGATCAAAATAGATAACTACTCTTTGATACACATCTGAAAACTCACAAATTAAAGAGATCTTTTGTCACTAAAAGATAAACCCCTAAAAGACAGAAGATAACTATTTCTAATAACACTTACTATTAGTTAGAAGCAGCAGGCAGGAACAAGTCCTAAGTAGCACTGAAAGTATTATACTTTTATTTAGTATTGAAAGCTGTATGTCCTTTTTGACTGCACCACATAGAAATACTTTAAAAACAAAACCATTAGCATTTTCAGTATTTGCTGTTTCCTAGGCCTTCACTGATACCCATGGCCTTATGCTGCATAATCTGAGCACAATTTGTAAACCCAATGTGAAATATACTACCGGTATACATATACAATAAAAACATAACAGCTACTCACTGGAATGACAAAATGCAGGTATTGAGCATAAAAGTGGCTTTACATACAATTCAGTGCACAGCTATCATTCTCCAGCGCATTCCACTTTTTTTTGTTCCATAATTCTTGTAATAGATAGCTATAAATCCATGCATCTTGCATCAAACTCTGTTTTGCTTTTACTGAAACCAAAATCTCTGGAAAGCATCTCTAAGAACTCTCTCATGTTAAATTGGGTCAACCCCACTACATTCACAAAAGGTAACACTCGCAAATGAGAAAACAAAGGCACACAACGCTTTTTAAATTTAGACAATGCTTTAGTGCCCTTTAGGCATCTTGCAGGCTAGAGCACAGAAATGCAGCTGTATGGTTTTACTGAAAAATCAGCTTTCCCACTGTACACTTGCACACCTTACACCCTGCTGCAGCCAGTGGTCTGCTCCTTTGAACCTGGCCAGGTTGCATGCTGTGACCCAATGAACTGCTCAAGGACAGGGCTGAGGACAAACTCCTGAAAGGAACTGGACTGTGCCCTCCCAGTTCAGTCTTCTCACCAAACCTCAGCCACATTGCATACGGGCAGGCTCAGCTAATCATTCTCTTGTGTGTATTTATTGTCAGCAGACAACTTAATGAGGGTCTCCACCAAGTATGTGATCTAGGGAGGGCTTCCAGCTCCTCCTGCATGGTGGGAATGTCTTGTACTGCATGTCTTGGCCACAGGGAATCAGGACATGGATGCAGTGTTGTACCCAACAGAGTCAAGCTTTGCTGGATTCAGCCACTGAGACTACTGGGTAATTGAAGGGACTGTGATTTAGGAGGAAGAGCAAAACGAACCCTTGTAGCTAGTACTCCGAGCACATTGTAGGACTTTACCCTAGAAAAGCAGGCTGCTTATTTACTGTCTAAACCAGACTAATAAGCCAACACTAATGGTTGTTACTAATTAGACTTTTAAAGAGCTCACTGGGAATTTGTAGCTAAAAATTGCTATGCCAAACCCCAAAGAACTGGCCATATTTTAACTGCTTGACTGTGGCTGAAGAAGACAGAAATAGTCTTAAAATGTGGCATAGTTATTCAACTGTGTTACTAGCTAGTAGTCAATGTTAATTATGCATTAAAAGCTAAGAATGTTATTTATGACTGTCCAGGGTAATATTTATTTATAATGTGTACTCAGGCTTTTTGACAGAAGGCTGTCTTATATGTGCTCCATAATTCAGGAGCAGGAAAGAAGTTCCCAGATTTCATTTCATGTGTTGCACTCATCTCTTGCTGTATGGTAAATGTAAGCAGCCACTCAAACTCATTTTTGGATTTAAAATATAATCAACAACCAATTAAAAGAGCAAGTTGACGTGTAAATCTGCTATGCAACTGACACCAACTTTAAACACTCCTAAGAAAAGAATATGTATGAAATATCTCCAACACCTTCCCCCTCACTGAGTTTCCCAGAAAGTTACATGATGCTCCGCAATGAATTCAATGCAGCAATCAGTCAACACATCTTCTCACAAGGTGAGTTCACAAAAGATAGGGCTTTAACAAACCAAAACAGATGAGTTTGATTTTTTTTTTGTTTTTTTGGTTTTTTTTAAACCAAGAATTATTCCAGATCACCACGAGCCATAGCTAACCAATACCTAAATTTCTTTTTCCTGGGTTTAGGAAACTGCCTTGAATGTAAACCAGATAGGTTTTGCTACAATGAAAACCTGCCAAGACCTGCTTTCCAGCCTACGCTAACACAGGAACAGACAATACCGATTAAGCAGCACAAATTCTATATTATGCTTGCACTTGTGAAGTAAGGTCAGAAAGAGGAATAATGGCTTAACATGTGGCAAAGTCTATTGGCTACTTTTGAAATTAGATTTAACACAATGGCATTCCAGGGGGCTTTTTGGGAGAGACAGCAGAGAAGGGGAGAACCTAAAGACTGCAAAGACTGACAGATGCGAACATTTGAGAGCAAATATGTTCAATGCCATATTCAAGGGCATGGCATCAAAATTATTAAAGCATAGTAACCCAAAAGCAAAAAGGTTTGGCCAGGAAGTATGAAGGCTGTAATTTTATAAAATACAATTGTAAATTGGCCAAATTGTACTCACTACTAAATTTCTATACATCCTTTCAAGACCAGAAAGCTTATAAATAATTTAGAATAAATGCAAATTAACTAAAAATAGATCTTTAGATTTGTTCTGCACAGGAAAGGAACAGATTTAAATCAGAATTCAAATGGTTTCAGATTTATGCAGGCCACTACTTTTGAACTTAGGAAATCCAATAAACAGACTTTCAAAAGATAAAAACAAACCCCTGTTTCTTTTTATTTTGCCATAAATGCACCCAATGTAGAATTGAGAGAAAGACTTCTGATTTTCAACCAGTTCTCAGTTACAAGTGTTCCTTGTCATTTCTCCATTATTCAACCATGCTTATCTTTGTCTACTCCTACAGGACATATACACCGGAAGGAATAACTACTGCTATTTGTGAAGTTCCTGATGCAAAATCAGTAGAGAAAAGGACAGCACATGCCTCCCTTCCTTTTCTTCAACACAGAACTCTGCAATTTAATGTTCTTAAAATCTTAAAAGCCTCTACCTCTGGATATCTTCCACTGTCAGGATGGGTTAATGACTTGTCAAAGAGCAGTGAACTGAACTGTTCTAGTGCTCGAGGCTTTACTGAAAGAATACCCAGATTTAGGGTTGTGAAGGTTATTATGAAAGGATAGGAGAAAGTTTATATTCTATCCTTTTGGTTTTTGTTTTTTTTCTCATATTGTTGTTTTCATGATTAATATAGCCCTTGCATCTATCTTATTGAAAAACCTTCTCAGCAGACCTCTCTAACCTCTATTTTTTTTCACGGACAGGCAAAGTGACTGTGATGGGACAGCTGAGACAGCATTCTTCTATTTTCTCATGCCAAAATATAAATTGTAAGGACTCAAACTGATCAGCTTGCAGTACAGAAGTAAAGTATCATGAAGTAAGCAGATTAGGAATGCTGGAAAATAAGCCAACTTGAAACCCTTGCTGGCTATTTCATTTCCCACAGGATTTTAGAGGCAGTTCAGAGGAAGCTGCCATCCTTGCAGTCTCCAAAACCTATCCCTGTAATAATTTTCTTCTCATGAAGATTAGCAATGCTTGCTAATGATAATTTAAACCTCCCTGAAGAATCACAGCCTCTCATCTATCACACCCCAGCCTGCATTTACTGCATGTATGTCCTCTTTTTCATGTTTAAATGAAATACTCCTTTACTCCATGCACAGATGCAAAGGAAAGATTTCGGTGTCATTTGCATACTACAAAAAGGGAGTGATACCATCTCCAAACGGGATATTGTGAACCTAAAAAAAGCAAGGATGTAAAAAATTTGAATCTGAATATGAGATGGTATGATAAATGCAACCCGCATAACCAGTTAAGAATTCGGCTTTGAATAGGGGCTGCAAATGCAATACTCATTAGGTACGGCTGGAATTTTGAATGGTCAGCCTCATAAGCCAAACTCATAAGCCAAGTTTAAAAGAAAAGTCACTAAAATGCCAATAGAAATGTGCTATCCAAATTCCTGATCCTAACAGAGATGGTTAACTGCCAGTACCACACACATCATTGACATCAGGTAATGTATGATAGAAAGTCATTCATAAAGCCTTCCAAATGTGCTCTTTTAAAAGCAGGCTTCCAAACCCAAAGCATCTACCATAGGGAACTGAAATGTTTTTCCACTTTGCAAGGTGTAAAAGATGCAAAGCATTAAGATTAAAATACTTGTTATCCCAGCACTTGGATTGTGTCTCCCCACTCTTTTGGATTGCGTCTCCCCACTCTTTTGGATTGTAAATGTTGTCAAAAGGCACAAAATATTACTCCACCACTAGCCCTATAAAACTTTTATGGTAGCAATAATATACAAATCATTGCATTAATGTGACCACAGATTTATGCAAATTACAACTGTGCTTCACCTGACATTCAAATTCTAATTCACAAACATTGGTAGATTTAATTCTACCCCTTGGCTAATACTCCTGCTCACACTTTCCATGAATTTTTCCAAGGCTGGACAATCATTAAAAATCTTTTGGTCCAACAAATAGGACAGCAAGCATACACAAGTGTAGGACAAATGACATCTGTGAATCAAAGCAGTGGTGAAACATACCAATTGTGCATCACTGAGAATAAACCCATTATGATTTCAGAGATGCTCAAAAATTACATATTTGACAAATATTTTCAGAGAAATTAAGCATACAGCATTTCTGAAAGCCAAGGTTATTTAACACAGTGGTCCCTGGACATGCTCCCTGCTATCCCAGCACTTCAGCTCTCTGTCCTGGTCTTTTCCATGTCAAAAGCTGCAGAAGCTCCCTTCCTGAGTGATACAGGATAAGCAATATGGGCCCATATGAAAAAAATGAAAGGTCCCTAACTCTGTCCATACAATCATTGTTTTCCTTTTCCTGTGTGTGTCCTTATACCACCTGTGTAACCAACAGATATCATAGCTTTCCAGCCTTTTGTTCATGATGGAGGAAGCCCCCAATTTCTGTAAGCCCTCTGTATTTCTCTGCAGATAACCTGTTCTCCACTCTCTCCAGAGCCTATTTATTTTTACCCTTAGCCATCACAGTACTGCTGATCCCACTAACGTCCCTTTTTCACAAAACAGGAATGACCTTTATCCCCAAAATGCAAGCAGATGCATCAGTTTCTCAGTTTGTCCACTCCTGCACTTCTCACTTCCCTTTTTCTTTCCCCACCACACAGTCTTCACACTGTTCATCTCTGAATCATCACAGTTTTTATCTTTGTTTTCCCATTAACTGACTCCCAGTCCCTAATAGGGGTCCCTGTGGTTTCCTTTTCCCTTCACTACCATTCTGGTCTCTTAAGTATCAGAACAGCAGAGTCTGTATTCCCCACGGCAGATTCATCACTGTTCTGCAAGGCTTTCTGAGCACAATGCCAGTCCTCTCTTTCCTAATTCTTATTATTAGCTGTCAGGAAACTAAACCATTCAGCTGTCAAACAAAAGTTTTAGAGAATAAGCAAAAACAATTAAGGGGAATGTTGTAATGGTCACCGAGAACTGCTTACCTCCAACTGCAAGCAAACATGAAGGTGATTTAGCAGATAACTGCTATGGTGACAGAATTTTCTCTCCTATTATCTCTGACTTAATTTTCTGGGTTTGTAGTTATTTTAAGTTTTGAATACGAGGAAACGTGAAATCTTTAGTTTTCTGACATGAGGAAATATATTCCATGGTTAAAAGAATACCAAAATATCTGATGATGCTCTAAAAATCAATCTAGATAATAATACTCAAGGAATTAAACAGAGGAAGAGTGGGTAAGGTAATTTTCTGTGAAAGAGACAAAGTTTTATTTTACAATTATCTCCAAAGGACATGATGAACATCAGGATGCTGAAGTAACCTGGAAAAGTTCTCAAGGGTTAAAAAGAGGTTATGGCAGGGAGGTCATAGGTTGATTGAAACTCCATTAACCTAACCACTACCATCACCACTACCCTAACCCTAACCTCATCACCAGGGGTGGTCCATATCAGAAAAATGTAGGAGCAGCAAGGTTGGAGCCTTGCTATGATTGCCTTGGCATGCCTTTTCCAGCCCCAGTGTTCCTGGAGCTGTAGGCTCTTTGACTCTCTCAACCCTAACCGTAACCACAAACAACGTTTACAGCACAAAAATGTCACTCAGAAACAAAGGGAAAAGCTACAGTCCACTGACAAAGGATGTACTTCTTCTTCCTTCATAGAAGGAAAGCAACTGTAACTAAGCACATTCTCTTGTAAAGGAAAGTTAGTCAAGAGAGCAGCAACAGGGGGCTACAGGGGTTAACAGCAGAACAACACAGTTTATAGCACAGGGCTTACACCAGCTGTTTTTCCCGTTGTAATTCAGAAATATATTAACCAACTGTATTTTAACGTTAAGCAGACAAGCTTTATAGAGCTGGCTTGCTAAGTGTTCTCTCCCAATGTCTCACCATCAGCTGTCTTCACTTGTTATCATTTAAAAACTGTTCAAATTTATTAAATTAACAGTAATACAGAAATATAATTATTTTTCATCTAATGCATGATTCTTCAAATCCAATTTTAACAGAGTAGCCTTCTTACTCATATTGGGATTCTATTCCTCATTTCAACATATTGCTTCTCTATAAAACTCAAACTCTAACCTGCAAAATGCTGACTTCAATGAACAGAAGCTTTTCAGGCCCTGTCCCAGACCTCATAAACCCTAGATCCGGGAGTGACAGACACCATTTCCACCGAATCTGTCCTAGAGAACTCCCAGATTCTAGTCCTGGCCTTGAAACTTTGTGAATTCTGACAAAGGGATTCCCCCTTTATCATATATACGGGGATTTATCATATATGTGGATTTCTTTTGCTCAATTACATACTTTAAATTCAGGCAAACAAATTAACTTAGCAAGGCAGTGCCAAAAAAACCAAACTCATTTGAATTAAATTTCTACAGAGACAGTGAGAGAAGAGTGTATTGGGACACTCACCTAGGCCCATCCTTAATTTTTTCCTTCAGAATTTCAGTACTTATCTAAACAATATTATTACTGCACAACAGGATATTTTGTACTCTCCAAAGACCTCCTCAAGGTCTTTCTATGGAGGGGTTTGTTTTTGTTTTGTTTTTTAAGCACAAAGTTGGTCATTACCTCTTGATCAGTTTTCCAAAACTAATGCACAGATTAAATGGACTTCAGAAACACAAAAAGCAAGAACAGGCTGATTTTTTTTTATCGTAACAATGGTGCTTATGATTCTAACAGGAACAGCCTTTTCCCTAAACACAGTCATTACCATATTAATGACAGGCTAGGTAGGACACAAAGGACTGTGATTTGTCCTACCTAGGGAATTAACTAACAATCCAGGCATTAATTCCTGCTAACTACCATGTTATTGAGGATTACTGCTGCACGAATCTTTTGTCATAAAACACATAGCTGTTAGACACAGCACCACACTTTGTCTATGATGAGATGTTCATATCGTGACACTAATAACACCTTGCTTTCACAAAACCTTGCAGAGGGAAAGAGCACAGACCCCATGGTGTACGATGCCATTGGCATCTCCTCACACACATGCTGACTTTTTCATTCCATTCACGCGCATACATGCATCACCTCAGGACAACAACAAACTTCTGCCAACACATATAAGGGGTTATGCTTAGGTATCTGAAGAAACAAGCTGAAATCAATGATTTTGTATTATTATTATTAATAATACATGAAAACAAGCTAAGGTTGTGTACAGAGGAAGAACAAAAATGTTTAGGAATGTTTCAGGGCTCAACGTGAGTCAAATCGCAGTGATTGAAATTCACACACCACCTTCACTGCAGCTTTTCTGTCCTTGACCTTTGCTATTTAACATAAGAAATGTTAAGCACAGGCACTGTTTCTACAGAAAGACACATTACAAGAGCAATCAAAAATACTTATAGGTCCTTTGTGACAGGACAGGATACTGAGCCACAGCTTTCACCAAACTGCCTGGGTCAAAGAAACCAATAATTTTGGATGTTGAGAAGCAGCTGTAATATGGAATTATCTATGCTGTCTCTTCCCACACCCCTAAAAGAACTAATGAGTATTTTGGGGTTGGTTGTTTTATAAAAAACTTATTGAGAAAGGGAGTGAAAAAAAGACAAAGACAACCTATACTGTCTTGCATCAAAGTCTGACTTGCAACAACAAAGAAACTGAAGTGCTTAAAATGCTTCAGAAAATAATGACAAAAGAGAGTTTATTCTATAGATCAATCCCTAAATGTAACCCAAATAAACAAAATTAAAACAACAGGCCACATACTACAGACAAAATACAACCCAAATCAGGTAGGCTGTGCTAGACACTGAGCTTTCCATGAGAGTTAAAAAAGCAGTACATACCTTCTGGGAGCACAGCTGAGCAGTCAGAGAGCTCGTGTACTTTGGCCAGCAAATAGATAGGTGCTGACAGGGAAGCCAGATGGCATCCACCTAGTCCCAGTGGCTGGCTGCCTCTTGGCTGCCCACCTCATGGTGCTTCCATCCCTACAGCAGATACGCTGGCCTGCAGGTTAGTTGCAAGATCTGTCTTGGAGCCTTGCTTCATTTATTGGGGAGGCAGTGGCAGAGAGCATGTCGAGGGAAAAGGAAAAAAATGGAAGTCTGGGGAAACACAATTTGATACAGCGAACAAGGTAAGAAGACTGGAGAGGAGGATGAGCTATAGGAGAAAGGTAAAGCCTGTCACCTCGATTGGCTGGAGTGTGTAGCAGCTCAGCTCTGCATTTGAGATGGAAACTCTGACAACAGAGGCTATATTGACATTATAGCTCTTAATGACTCTACCAAGTGCATTTAGAGTATGACAGTTGACAAGGAAACAGGTAATTCTCTCTCCTGTCCATTTCGTGAAACTGCCAGAACTAAAACTGTCATTCCTAAGCAGTCAGTAAAACAAGACATTTTTAAAAGGTTTTCTAGTATCAGATCAGGAAACAAATCCTTTTGTTTTTTTCAGTTCACAGCAGTAGTTTTTTTCCCGTTCTCAGTGGGGAATCAAACGACTAGATAATCTTGGAGACTAACTTAACGACGTGTGATTGGTACAATATGTACTCTGGTGCCTTGCAAAAGAAGGTTGATAAATAGACACTGGGTTGGAAAATCTTATCCTGTCTACTACTTCACCTCTCTAAGATCACAAGCAACTGTAGCCAGGCCTTTCTTGTTTTGAACATGATGATTAATTCCTTAAAATATTCTTTGCTTTAATATTTAGGATTAGTGATATTAAATATTACTTCTTACCTTTAAAAAAAGCTACACCACTTCCCAATACCCAGTAAAAGCAAACTGGTAGCACTGCTTGCTGGTCTCCCATGAGGGTAAGCCAAGCAGAGATCACTTCACCACCACCACTTGAGTTAATAATACACATCTGTGGTAGACTATGTGCTGTAAGGACCACCAGCCCTACTGCCTCTGAAAGAAGTTTTCTGGTTTAACACTATACACCAGAGCCCATCAAAAAACAGTTCCATCAACTCAGCTGAGAAACTACTGAGCAACCGCTAGAGAAAACACAGCTACACTGAGAAATAACACTGGCATTTGCTTCCTTGAGTGACTATCACAAGAGTAAAGAGCAAAGAAAGATCAAGAACATTGTTCTTCCTTTCTTCCCTCAAATGGTAATGTCAGGCAGTTTTGGAGTTCAAATCTAGCTAAACTCTCTCACAGATGTATACAGAGCACCCTGACGATGGTGAGTTTGAAAATGCCACTTCCTTTCCTGACCTCAGCAGACCTGTATTTGTCCTGCAACCCAGATATCTTTTCTTTTCTACTTGCTGAGGAGACAGAGCCTGTGTTTCAACTGATTTTCATGTGGAAAGACGTGAACCAAGAGTACATTAAAATTTCTCTTCATTACAGGTCATTTTCCAAATCAGTTATTTCATACTGCCAGGGTTTTCTTCTCTCAGTTGAAGAGAGCAGAAGCTTCATAATACTTTCAGCATTTTACCCATCTCAGTTCACACCATGAATATTGACTCAGTGGTGGTCTTATACTTTATTGTTCTAAGTTTCTGAAGTAATGTTTTTGATCACGGCTGATGAGGACCTGCAAAGCTCTCCCACTCAGGATTTGCCTCAGTACTATGCACTCTGTCACTCAGTTTATTGGCTTCATATCTGAGTTGTTCTGGTTTAGCCATGCAGGTCAGGCTCCCAACTATAGTATCTTCCACTGACCTGGTGCAGAACACCTCTAATATTCTTTTCTGTTCCTATGATAACTCTATAAATGCACAGTTTAATATTCAGGTTTATTTTTTTTCCTTAAAGCAAAGCTATTAAAAATTCTTTACCTTCTTATGCTGTGCACGCAAAACAAAAACATAACTTCTGTTACACATTTGATCAAGATTTCATCACTTGAACAGTAATGGAAAAAACCAAAAAATACTTCCACAATATTAAAATTTACCTGTGAATACTCATGTGAAACACTGTGATTCTGTTTTTAAAAGTTTGTACTAAATTGCTCTCAAAACCTTTCTCTCTGGCAAAGCTGCTATGACTCCAGTTTCATTAAAGCCAAACCCTATATGGTTGTAGGAGGTGTCAGGATGGGATAAAAAAAAAAGGAGTGAAGTACTTTGGTGGCATATGTGACAACCACTTCAAAGCCATAAATCCTACGAAAGTACCTCAGAGAATAATGATCAGTCAAGACTTTAATCATTGGCAAAAGCGAGTTGAGAGAATAAGGAGGGCCCTAAGGGTAATAGCTGTAAAATGAAAGTGTCCACTGAACACATTTTTTTCATTACAGACAATTGAGCCATTTCTCAACCTTGTTTATCTTTAGCTTTTCCTGTTAGACCAGAGGGAGAGTAAGGGATATTATACCCAGCTTCTTCCAGTGAAATAGAAAGAAAAATGCCAGAAATGCTTTAAGACAAACAATGCTACTTTCACAGATCTGGTTATGTGCCCTTTTGGGGGGCAGGCTTTCAGGCTGAGTTCCAACCCCTGGTCCCTTGAACATCCAGCATCTGGCTGAAATCCAGACTCGGTTCTTGGCCCAGGATACACAGTATACTTTGGGTATCCTAGCATGAATTTCTGAGTACTGAGACACATAATCCCATTATTCACATTATCCCAAACAATTGTCCCCTGAGCCTTCATCTGATCCTTCATGCAGTCTTCTGGCTTAAATTCACCCAGTCCCAGAAGACCTGGGAGATGTGACAGACATGTAAATTTCTGTAATATGGATCAGTTTTGCCCCAGCTTTGAAAATCTTATCACTCTTTACTTAGTACTAGGTAGAGAGAAAAAGTTGAAAAAGATAATCTGGAGATTTACTTTTCACTGGAGCCTGAAATTTTGCCTGAAACAACTGAGCAGCATTTGGCTTCCTTTGTTTTTCCTGACAGTTTTTGCATCATAAATACCCTTGAATTTTTTTTCTCTAAGTTATGCAAAAGTCAAACAGCTAACATTATAATATCTGCATCTTTAGCAAAAGGATCAGAACTGCAAACACAAGCAGAGCTTTCATAAACCAAGGGACTAAAATTTCCATTTAACTTGCTTGACAATTAGTTTGAATTTGTAAGTTGAATTAAGGTCTAGAAGACCAATTCAACACAATTCAACTAATTTAAACTCTGTCCATTTATTGATTGCAAACATAAAAGACCAAAACTGATCAACAACCTGGAAGTACATATTACCCACATTCCATGGAATCTCAGAATATTCTGAATTGGAAGGGACCTACAAGGATCATTTGGTGTGTTGGAGTTTAAGAGCAGCTGAAAAGATCAGTATACAGCACACAGTCTATGGTTACACTCTAGCTATATTTCTGGGATGTGTTTTAATGGCATTTACTTATCTTCGAGATAAAGAAATGCAAAGCATGAAGCAAAATTATATTATTATGTCTGCCTAATATTCTTTCTCAAGAATAAATACATTATGAACTCTGTCTGGGTGAATATAAAACATCTTTTTGTGTTTTAAAAAAGTTGCAAAGCCAAAGGCCAGTATAAGTTTAAGCTACTCTTCTGACAGAAGAACTCAAACACAACAAGTGACTGAAATATTCCTAAAAAGAAAAGAATAAAACAGATACCTAATCCTTGGTTAATGTAAAATAGCCTAGAAATAGCTACAATTTTTCAATTATCTTGGTGTACTACTGCCACGTGAAGTTGTTGGAAAGTGCACATTTATATCAGATTCCAGGTTAAGTTAATTTTCCACACTTCTGTGAGTTAGGACTCAAATGGAGTTGGTACTCAATCTGTAAGGAACTGAAATCATTGTAGAAACTACTGCCCTACTATCTATCAAGCTTCACCAGAACAACCCAGCTCTGACTTGGAAAATCGTGGAATCTTATTGTAACTTCCATTTCACCCAAAAATAATCAAAGAAAAAAATGGTGCTTTTTTCCCCCTAAGGAATCATATTATGATCTCACAGGTTCCTTGTAAGATGAACTATGTCACTTCCATCCATAAGGAAAGCCTAAGGTAAAGTTCTTCTACATACTGAATTTCTCAAGGACGAAAGAAATCCACCTTATTTTGTGAGGGGGAGAAAACACACAAAGACAATATTAGCTACTAATAATGAATGAAAAAGCCAGTTGGAAAATGGAAGCAAACTGGTATCATTCCAACATTTTATTTTTATTTCCTTTTCCCAGTATTTCAGGGGGTTTTAAATGTAAATTTATTTAAGCTACAGAATATAAGATCATGCCTTTTTAAAAGTATGAAGTGATGAGAATAGAATACTTGCATAAGAAACCATTTCATTATTAATTTTTTTCAGTAAAATAACTATTGATTGAAAAACTCATAAGAGCTGATTATAGTCCTATGTCTTCTGAAAATATTGTTTGCAATACTAGAAACTGTTCATTTACTGTTATAACACACATTTAGTTTTGGAGCAATGAAGGGTCTCAGTGGAGTTAGAAACTTCTTGGCATCACTGAAAAATAAGACAGGCAGCAGAAAAAACCAAACCAAAATATTGATATAGTTTTTTTTTAACCACAACTTTCTAGTCCATCAACAACAGGTCACTGTGGGAAGTTGCTCCTTCTCCTACTACCCAGCTGCATATCCCTATTATGAATGACCCTGCAGAGCTTTCCATTTCTTCAGGTGTGCAAAGTGATCAGTTTAAAGATTGTAACCTATTAGGACATAGAAAATCATGTGGTGGAAACCTCACCTGCAGCAGGATGTGAGCGAGCTGCTGAAAAAGAAGCAAGGGAACTCTAGGGCTCTTTTAAATTATAAACCAGCTATACCTGGTAAAAATGGCAGATCACAAGCCCTCTACCATTTAACAACTGTCGTGGATTGGAGCTGAAATTAATTGACAGCTTTTTAGTCCAATTACGCTTCTGCGATTTTGCATATTTAAACTTGGAGGGCACGAAAGGCTGGGCTCTGGCATTTCCATCTGCGGGAGGAGGAAGGGGGGGGGGAGAATGGTGCTGGGCCGGCTTCTCAGGAGCCGGGNAACCTATTAGGACATAGAAAATCATGTGGTGGAAACCTCACCTGCAGCAGGATGTGAGCGAGCTGCTGAAAAAGAAGCAAGGGAACTCTAGGGCTCTTTTAAATTATAAACCAGCTATACCTGGTAAAAATGGCAGATCACAAGCCCTCTACCATTTAACAACCCATTCAAAATTAGCTACTGGGCAATCATCTTGCCCAAAGAGAACTCTTTTCAGATTTAGAAGATCCAAAGAGTTACATCTTCCAAGAAGAGAGAAAAATCAGTACTTTCTTTAAACCCTCAATTGTCTCACAGGTTCTCCACTTTTGCTCTCTTCCCTTGCACAACACACAGAAAACTCAATTTGCTAAATGACAAACTATTGCAGTTTATAGAATATTAGGTAAAATGCAACAGAAGCATAAGATCATTCAAAGTAATTTAGATGTAGGAAATAATTTGGGTAGGGCTTGAGAAGTGTTTTTTCAGGTGTGAGGAGCTCAGCAAGAGAAACATTTCACAACCACCCAGGTTTTGACATGTGATAGAAATCTTCAGGGATCACCCCTCTCAGATCATATTTTGCCATCTAGCAAGGCTTCAGATATATTTAGGTCACATACAACACTCCATCCACCCCCCATACACCTCGGCTGGCCCGGCAACTGTAAATATTTTATCACGGAGCTTTTAAGTCCTGGCCTATTTCTTCAGGATATTTAGAACATTAAATAATCATTTGGCAGTAAACAACTTGTAATAAACATTTTTTCACCTTGCTCTAGCACTGTTGACTGTTTCAGGGCAGAATATTGGATCTTCTTCCTGTCTCTCGGCCAAATAGAGGTTTTCCTAATTTTAAAAGCTCTGTTTCCTCCCTGCTACTAAGCAAGCTATTGGAAGTTATTGACAAATCCCACTGGCTACCAAATATTCTCTTAGCAGCATTCATTAGCTTTTTTCATTCACAGTATGTTTACCTTTGATTTCAAAGATTCAATCCCTGACAAAGCATTCAGTGCAAAGTACCTGCAACCACCAGTCCATCAGGTTGCTCAGCTGGCCACACGTCCCACTAGAGAGCTCAGCCTAGAGCAGTGCACTTGCAGAACATCATTCCCTTTTCTCTGCCAGTCAGGGAAGCTGCAGGTAACCCTGCCATGGCAGAACCACGCTGGGAAAAGACACTGTAAACTGGAGTGTGGAGGGGAAGAGCGCAAATCCAAACTTTCTCCTCTAGCAATTAGTCGCAGAAAGAGCAAATCAAATACTTCAGGTGTATGTATTCTCAAGATATTTAGAATATGATTTTTAGCCAGTGATCCTTGTGGGTGTGAGAATTTGCCTTTAGGAGAGTAGGAAAAACACTCAGCTCAGAGAACTCAATGGAAATGTGTAAGATACACCCCATTCACACAGCAGATGGAGGACTTCCTGTAAATGACGAAGTGACCTTCAGATTATTCATATTATTATTCATATATAAATTGCAGCAGAAAATTTTCTTTCAAGACATTGGTGTACACGTAATGGCTATTTAAGGAACAGTACAAAATTCCTATACAACTATTTACATATCCAACACATTCCCGTGTGTCTCAGCTGATGGGTACACATTAAACCAAGGGGATGGATTTATTTCTTTCTGTAGTGCAAGGCACCCATCAGACATTCAAGATGACAAGATCCACGAGTCATTCCCTATGCGGGAAAAAAACCCAAACCAGAGTACAAGAAAAAACTAATCATTATGAGTGATGTTTTATTCCTTATTTCTTATTTATTTTTTCTTTTATTTCTCTCTTCATGTCCAAAGAAAGTACCAGATGCAAGTGATGTAGCAAATTATGATCACAAACAAGCTGCATAAAAAGAAATTTGAAGAAAGTGGGGTTTTTCCCTTCATGAGCTGGGTGATATTTTAGGCAAGACGAAAAAAATCCATAAGGTTGTGTGCAAAATAAAGGAATAAAGCATGTCACTCCTGTAACCAGAGGGTCACATCAATGTCTTGTAGCAAGAAGAGACTGCAATGCTTGTCTCCAATCTACTGCTTCATCAGATAGATGGCTAATACGAGTCTCAAGGGGCAGTCACAACAAGCAGCACCCTAGGTAGAGCCTGTCTGTCACCTGTACAGGCATGAAAGCAGGCAGAATGTCCCTTTCTGCTGCCCCAGATTTCTTTTGCCTGCAGGGCAAAGCTGAGAGAAAACTGAGAAATCTCAGTGTTGAGATACTCACAGAATAGAGATGAGCTCAGAAACAGACCTTCAGTTTCTACAACTTGAAGTTTGCACAATATAGCACAGAACCACCAAGAAATAGAAAATTTTCTGTCAACATGGCTATATAATTGAGTTTTAAAATAAAGGGAACCCGAACCTCAAAGGAAAGAGAAATTCACTGTAATGGGGAAGGTTGGCAAGAAGCCCCTCTCTGCCCCCCTTAAGGTGCCCTCCTCTCTCACCACAAGGTGGTGTCAGTGAAAGCTGTGGAAACTTTGAAACTACAGGTGAGCTTCACATTAGGGCTAAAAAATGCTGCCTATACTTTCTCACCGCCTGGAATAGCTTTCTACAGGGAAGTCAATTATCTGCACGGCTGCTATGGCAATGCTTTCCTAACACACAAACATCCATAGAAGAAGAAATTATTAGAGGCTGAGAAATATTTCATCAGTGAGCCTTTGATTGTACTCCTAGTTTATAAATAAAACAGACCAAATGAAAGGCAGCTTCACTTCCTTTTATAAAATCAGATATAGATACACAGCATTGTTATTGTAGCCTATGTCTCATTCCTAAAATCTGTATTCCAGAGATTCTCCTATACTCCTTAAGACGGCCTGTTTTGAAAGAAAACAAATTCCTTCCCCAAAGGAAAAATAAGGATGTCACATTACTCACTAGATTGCACGTAGTCCAGATAGAACTGGCCTTCCTTGGTGATGCAAGGGAAACAAGATTAAATAAAAAAGAAACTGTTAAAGGAAGAAAAACCTTGATCAACCTTGCTATCACTTGGCAGAATACAGTTTTTACTGCTATCAGGATGAACGGGTTGGGAGGGGGAGAAGGGTATTTGGATTTTTTTGTGAGTTTGTGGGTTTTGGCTTTTTTTGGTTG
>VZRO01002485.1:569540-684256 GCA_013397915.1 Daphoenositta chrysoptera
GGGGGGGGGTGTGTTGGGTGTTTATGTTGTTGTTTTGGTTTCTTTTAATTCCGCTGCTGTTACTCAGAGAGATTGGCAGTCTAATAAGATCTGCCTAGAACTGGATTGTAAGTTTACATTACACAGCATGTGTTCTGTCATTATTACACTGTATGGTAGGATAATGGTCTTAATACACAGTGCCAGAGGCAGAAGAGGCTTCTGAAAATCACTTAGGAATCAACATTGCAGAAAATAATCTGATCTTTTTTTTCACTATTACTACTTACGAAAATACAAATTCAAAATTATTATTGTACAACGAGAGAAGCTATAACCAGCAGCATCCTGATCCAGGAACATCTGGAAATGAGTCAGAGCAACAAGCTGCTGCTTCAAATATACAGCATATCAGTCCATTAAGAAAGCATTAAATTTAAGAGAAATAAAAATATGAGTCAAAGCTCATATCCATTTTCTAGAGGTGGTGACATAATACTCCTCAGGTCTCAAAGTGGAGCCATTTTCACTTATGATGAGAAAACTGCGAAATAAATTCCAACACAAAGACTAGAATGAGTGAAACCAGGACTCATAAAGGATAAACAAAGTACCTGAAATTAGGAGAAAAAAAAAAAAGACTCACTTGCTTTTAGGAAGGAAATTTGTTTTAAGAGGGCCAAACTTTTAGAATACATGAGACATTAATAAAAGTTTGTAGTATATTAAATATCTGATTTCTGCTGATGAAAAAAATAGCATTGAAAAGGGAGGGAATATGGAAGGTATTTCTACAAAATTATTTATTTTCAATTCTTTAACCAAAAGTCATCATCAGCACCACAGAACCAAATGATTAAACATACCACACCTATTTTAAGTGTTGGTGACCTAAAATAAATAATTTATTTCTTCATTCAAAAAGTATTTTGATGTCAGAGTTGTGACATGATTCCAGCTTTAGGGAAGACCAACAATTACTAGGCACTGATATGCCTAGGAAGAGGAGAAGCCTAGCTCTCTACACTCTAGCACCCCAAATTCTAAATGAGAGGGCAAGTACAGGAGAAGGGGCCACTGAAAGCATCCAGGTTTGGGGGTGCTCTTGCTGTAGCTCTCCCCCTCTCAGGGCTCTCATGAACCCTTTACAGAATATTTAGGCCACATCAACCATTGCTCTTCCGGCACAGAGGGCATTTGCTCTGATTCTCCCATAACAAGCTTTTACTTTGTTTTTAAGCAATCGCAGAAAAGCCTCCCAGCCACAAGAATAAGAGAATATGTAACTTACAGAAAACTTTTCTGGTTTCTGTGATGCAATACAGCTTTTGTCTTTTCTGGCTGTTGACTTTAAGCTAACAAGGTGCCTGCTGTAGCTACTGTATTTCCCTCATGCACTTCCACATCAGAAACATTGATGCTTACAGAAGCAGGAGGAAAGAAATAATTCCTCTAACCTTCCTCAGGTGTGCTGTAAATTTAATTTCAACTGCCTACCCACTCAATCTGCTTGAAAACCTAATGCAGCTGGAAACTACTCAGTCACTGAGGAAGATGATGACATTGACCTCTCTACAGAGCATCATCATAAAGTCTAGTGTAAGATTCATATCAAATTCCAGTCAAGTCTTCAAAAATAAGGTTACACGTCTTCCTAATGTTCAACCACAGAGTGAGTTTTCACTACTTATTTGATAGTGCTTTTCATAAATTTCTTATCCTGATGTCATTAAACAAATCCACTTCATTTAAAAACCTTACTCTCAAGAAAACATAAAATAAAGTTGACTAGCAAAATTACACTATTTGGTTTTATATTGGGCTCTGCCAGTAAGAACGTTCTTTGCTATTTCCTTTTCCGAAATAATCACTGTTAGAAAACCTCAGACAGCAGCTCTCATTTAATTTATAATATCCGGCTTGATCCTAGACATTATATTGTTTAAAGGGCACATACTGGAAATTACATGTAATTGATTATGGCTGACTGTAATCAAGTTAAATGTTTTGATAAAACCAAAGATGTCATCATTGTTCTGCACCAGATGTGGCATTGCATTTTCCTCCCTCTAATATCAGAATAATAAAAAGACCTAATCATTCAGGAGAAAATACATTCAAAACTTCTGAAAAGGAAACAACAGTTATAAATGTTGTTCTGAAGACAGAAATATTTAGCAACTGTTGGCTCTGGAATTTAGATCCCTTCAAAACAAGCAAGCATGTTGAGAATGTAATGCATTTAATACTACATAGAAGTGGTGTGTGCAAGGTGTGATGAATTACTATGAATTAATGTTGCAATTTTCAAGGTAAGACCTAACTATCGGGAATATATCACAGAATGCAAAATGCAACAGTGCTGTAACCCTCCCTAATTAATGTTTTTCCTGCTTGCCTGAGCTATCTACCTTTTTCTTTCCATAGCTGGTAAAGCAAAAGGGAAGTTTTAAAATTTTCATTAGAAAAAACATGTTAAAAAGTAGCTATATGAGGCTCAGTTCATTTGTCTTGTAAGAATGAAAGGTTAAGCTTACAAGGACTTCAAATTTATCTAATACAAAAAAACCCTACAACTTCAGCCAAGCATTCGATAAGAACCAATATGGATACACTGATGCATGCCAGTGAATTACTAATCACTGAGAACTCAGTATATGTGGTTCAAAGCTTTTGAATTTAGTACATTAAACAACTGAACAGTTTCCCACAGTTTATCAAAGTAACACACACAAGTCTTCTTGTCTGAGCAAAGGGTGGGTAGTGCAGGGATAACACAGTACTAAGCTTCTGGAAAGAGATAACACACATTATGTTACCATCTTCCTTTCCTTGTATCCTGTTAGCTTCGGGGCTTCCTGAATCACTAATTCCTGTTAATAGTCAGTCTGCTCTCACTGTAATGAAACTGGTACTGCCATCAAGTCCACCAGTTTTACTTCAACTATCATGTTCTCACACTCAGTACTTTTGATCTGCTCTTTAGACACAACCCAGAGCAGAAACCAGTTCTGCCCTGCTCAAGTAGCACATGGTAGAGTTGGGTTAAGATTGGGTTAACAGTCTCACAGTTGACAAATGCAGTTTTCAGAGATTTCAACTCAACTGCAGCATAAACTCTTAAACAAATATTTATTTCTGAAAATACTTGTAAGTAAAAATATGCAAAATTTTGGGGCAATGGGAATGAGAGACTCCACAACAGCAGAATTCAACTGAATTTGCCAAAACAGAAACAAATTCTGTCATTTCAGTGTACTACTACTATTCTAATAAAAAATAAACCAAGAAAATTCCAAATGCAGTAGAAATCTCTGCCAGCAGATATGAGCAAATAATGTTAATTACAAACAAGGCCTCAGTCTAATTCAAAAACATCAGACCCAAGGTCCATTTCTTTCCAGCTAGGTATTCTGCTGAATGAGTTTATTCCGGAAAACATTTGCCAAGATTATGTTTGAACTCTTTTAATTAAAGTTTGTAAAGTGCTCTATGATCTATCAGCAGAGTCATGCTACAGCGATAAAGTATTATGTCAGGTCTACAAAAATAGGAACTTACACATTCATCAACTGAATGAGGTTTCTCTCACTGATTTCAATAGGCTTTGAATAAGATTTACTTTCCCACAAGTGTTATATTTTGCTTAGAAACCACATAAGTAAATACTACTCCACCTTATATCTACTAGTAACTTAATTACAATGCCAGCTGAGGAATCTCTCCTTTTGTACATGGATTTAAAGATCTTTGTTGTTTTCATATGCAAGTCAAAGTTCACCTTCAAAGTATAAAGACTTCATCCAAGCTTAAGACTCTTTCTGTTATCTTAGCAGAGATAATTGATTTTCTTATTTCCTTTTACAGAAAGAATTCAGTATGATAATGAATTCCCAAGGAATGCCCCTGCCAAAGTTAGAATTATTGAAAAATAATTGGAAAGATGGCTTATTTTTCTGAAACACAATGTTATAATTTAGAGTTCAGTGGGTTTTCTAAATGCATGCAGAAAATGTGACATGGTCTAAATTGACAGCATCAAAGGCTAATAGAAAGACTACTAGTCTAAAAAAGAGCATGCAATTACACTCCGAAGATAGGTGAACTCAATTCTCTGGAATTACAGATCTCAGCTCCTACTAGATTGGAAAGTGTAAAGAAGCCATCTGCTGGGACTGATCCTCCCACTGTCTGTTTGGAGTTGAACCTCATGGTATTTGAAGCACATAGCCTGCTTATGGAATAGAGCATAGTCTGCTTAGGGAATAAGGAGGGTCGTTGTTTTTTTCTTTCCTTGCTTCTTAGGAGGCAAGGAGCCTTTCAAATAGCTGTGTTTATACCTGCTGGATTGAATCTTCACAAATAAATCTCTACTTTTACCCTGAGTTTTTGCCTCATACAGGGCTTCCTTAACCTCCTATTTCAAACCTAACGCCTTTGTTGCTCAGCCCTCATTATCATTATTCCCTGTCCCTTTCGCCAATCTCTCTGTGACTGCACGCAAAATTTTCATTTTCTTTTCATATTCTTCCTAGTAATTTCTCCTCCAATTTAACATTTTACAAACTCTACCTCTGTACTCTATTTAATACCACCTCATTTCTGCACTTCATTTGCTTATCTCCACATTTAATTTAGGACTAAATATATAATAAACCATCTTCATGGCTATAAAAACCATCCTTTGAAATAGTTTCTCGACAATAAGGCAAAAAGAAAAAAAATGGCAAATACTTTATAGAAGAAAGAAGAGAGGGACTGACTATAAAATAGAGCTACAATACAGCTAGCTTTAAGTCTAAGAATGTTTAGATATTTTTCAGCTATTTCCATTAATTCAACATGAGAGTTTGACAAATGTAAAAGGTACAGAATATTTTATAAACACATTACTACCTGTCCCCTATGTATGCTAAAACTGTGTTCTCTCTTTCATTCCTGAATATATGTAAAATATATATTCATCTACAGAATTTACCTTTTCCAACTTCAACTATTTTGTGATTTTGTGAAATGTTATTATTTAAAACGTTATTTAAAAGCCATATTCTACACAGTAAGACATATTAAAAATAGACGTGATTTGCCTTCATACCAAATGATTTAAACCCACACCACACACAGTGTTTCACGGAATCATAGAATATCCTGAGTTGGAAGGGACCCATCAGGATCATGGAGTCCAACTCCTGGCTCAGCACAGGACAACCTAAGAGTGTCACCCTGTGCCTGAGAGCACTGTCCAAACACTCCTTGAACTCTGTCAGGCTGTGCTGTGACCACTTCCCTGGGGAGCTGTTCCAGTGCCCAAACACCCTCTGGATAAAGCACCTTTTCCTGATGCCCAGCCTAAACCTCCCCTGATTCGGCTTCATGCCCTTTTCTCAAGACCTCTCACTGTCACCCCAGAGAAGAGATCAGTGCCTGCCCCTCCTTTTCCCCTCACGAGGAAGTTGTAACTGCAGTGAGGTGTCCCCTCAGTCTCCTCCGGGCTGAACAGACCAAGTGACCTCAGCTGCCCCTCCTGTGGCTTCCCCTCAAGGCCCTTCACCATCCTCATGGCCCTCCTTTGGATGATCTCTAATAGCTTTATATCATTTTTACATTGTGGCACCCAAACTGCCCCAGCACTGAGGTGAGGCTGCCCCAGAGCAGAGCAGGACAATCCCCTCCCTTGCCCGGCTGGCCAAGCTGTCCCTGATGTCCCCAGGACAGGGTTGGCCCTGCTGGCTGCCAGGGCCCTGCTGGCTCAGATTCAGCTTGCACTGACCAGGACCCCCAGGACCCTTTCCATGGCACTGCTCTCCAGCATCTTATTCCCTAATCTACACACACAACACACCTGAACTTAAATCAATTTGTTTGTTTGTTTTATGCTCTTAAGCAGTCACTAGGGAGATTTAAAGCATATGAGGTTTAGTTCTCAGTAGGCAAGGTCCTTTCTCAAAAGGGTTTACCTTCTTATAATCGGATGTTTTATTATAAGACTCAATAGAGAATATTACCTTAAAATGCAAACCCTACTCTCTGGGAACTGAGATCATGTTTATACATCTGGATCAGAGAGTAATGCTATTCTGTGTGTGGAAGAGGTTGGAATTTTTAAAAAATACAAGGAAATTCTTCACTGAAAATTAAACAGAGTAAATTACTCTTTTAATTGGAAATTGCACAAATAGAAAATTGCAGGGTGGTGGCATTTTTTTGTTTCCTGGGCTTCAGAGACATGCTCATATCTGTCTTTACCCAGATAAAACCATTACTATGTACCCTATGGCATTAAACAGACAAAATTGCTTCACCAACAGTACTAGATTAGTATATTAATTTTTTGTGATGACCAAGTTACTAAAGTGAGGAGATCTAGTTCCAGAAAAGCAAGGTAAACTCAATACATTTCATAAACAAGGAATTATAACAAAGTTCCATTTCTTCACCTGTGTACACACAATCTACAATCTTCCACTGAAATTCCAATCAAGATTTCAAATCCTTTTGTATAAACTTCAGCAATTCATCATTTATTAGAAACTACAAAGACCGTTCATCTTAAAAGATATATCAAAGGAAAAGTACAAAGGCTTCAACTTTTTTTATTAGTATCTTGCAAAATATTTTCCCCATGAAGAAACCATAATTATATATTCACTTATCCATTTAATGATCCAAAATGATTTTTCACTTGGTATGTGTAGTACCCATAAACAGATGTCCACAGAAAATCTTCAAGTTAAAAGTATAACCTACTAGGCAGACCAAAATACAGTTCTTCAGATAATGCTGAATTGGGATACAGGAGGTCATCTGTGTGCCCTTAAGGAGCCATTTGTACATACTAATACGAGAATTAATTCTTTTTAATAGGTAACTTACATTGAGAACACAGTTTAGCAGACTCCTTTAAACCAACATTTCATTGTCAAAAAACTGATAAAGTGTTATACATTTTTGAAGCACCTCTGGCAAGTGCCATAAAAACACGGACTCCATTCATAACCTTTAATAAAGGTGTAACTTTACAGAATAGTCATTCAAAAAATGAATTTCTGTCTCAGATCCAAAAATAAAAATATGCTTTTATTTTTTCATAATTACAACCATTTATGTGTTTTCAGGGGATCTGTATGACCTTACCTTACAGAATAAGACCAGGAAAATTGAGAAGAGTTAATTTCTATTAAAAAAACGAAGGAACTTCTCAAAATCATAACCAGTTTCTCCCGAAAACTTGCATGTCTGTTGTGATTACCCTCTCATTTATCTTCCAGGTCAGACAAGAAAAGCAAAATGCACAATAACATCACAGAAGTATATTTCATTCTTCAAAGATCTTGCTCACATTCTGACAAGAGTTGTAGTTACCACCATAATTCAGTGAAAAGTGCCATGGTCCCCACTCTGAACTATCTTAGCATTTACCTGGTTTTCAGAGATCAGATTCCTCTGAAGGTTGAAGCTAAGTATCAAGTGATGATCAACAGATTTACCATTCAATTTTTTCGTCTGTACGTTGTTTGTCAGAACACGGGTGATTAGGGATGCACTAAAGTATTGACTGCTTTGTTAAATCTTTCCGATTCAGTCTTTTTTAGCATTATTGATCCAAGCCTGAGAATAGTACACATAGACCTTGGCAACGTGGCCAAAAATAGGGACTAAAGGCTACTGAGCACAGGATGAACAGCTACTGCCTGAACTGCTCCTAGTGGTGAATTGATACAAGGTGTCACCATGAGGATAACTGATGTCCCCAAGTGCTTCTGAAAATAGTACTATTTCCAATTTTCTAAAGTTTACGGTACATACATGGAATCTCTGCCTTTCCAGAGGAATACAGATACTACTCAGCATGGAACAGATAACAGCTGGTGTATGTGCTACAAAGTGCAAGAAGTGCTGAAGCAAAAATATGAAGGATAACTACTAAACTCCCATTCTTTACATTTTTAATGGATGCAAGAATTCTGAAGACAGAAAAACAATAACTGCTAACAATATATTTGTAACATGCTAATCAACTACAGATGTACACAAACAGAAAAGCAGTCCTCTCTGTTATCTCTTGAGGGCTATCAAGGGAACACAAAATGTAAATATCCAATTCTAACAGATGCCAGACCTCATGAATATATCAATTTTCATCCCTGAACAGATATTTTTAACAGCCCAGCGGGAGTGTACACATTTCAACAAATATCCACATTCCAAAACTAAGAACATTTCTTATTTGTAAGAGGGCCACTACATTAGAAAGATTATTACAAGAAAATACTCACGGGAGAAGCCAAGCTTTCCTTTGTAATTAAACTTTATTTGAAACTGAAACAAAATACTTCCTAAAAGAGAGGCTTCTAAAGCTCTCAGAACAGTTTTCACTCCTAACAGTCATGCAAGATTTAGCAAACATTTATAATATTTGACTTTGTTCAAAAGCCGAGAACTACCTTGGTTCTTCCTTTCCAGAAAAAAAAAAAAAAAAAAATCATTGTAATAAGACCAAAAAAAGCAAAAACACTCTCCATAGTAGAAATGGTGTGGGCTTTTGCTCTCACTCATGTGAGCTACCGTACCACCATCTTTCCTCCATTCAGCTGTCCACAAAGAAGTTTTTAAAGAAAAGATAAAAATTCTTCTTCATGTATTATCAATGAGGTTGATAGCAAAAAGCAGTGATACAATACATCAAATTTCTCTTTGTTCTACACAGCGGTTTTCATCAGCCTGTTCTCAAAAGATATTGTTTCTAAGAAAACTCTTTGTATAAACTCATAATTGCTTGTGTGCAACATGCAAATTCAGAAAATTCTCAAACAGTTCCAACATTCCAAATTCTTTTTCCTAAATTTATCACAACTTCCCTCTGAACTTGTTTTGGAGGGGTGAAAAGTATTTCTAGAATTTCTGATTTTTTTCCTACTGTTTTCAGCCCACAAATATTTGAAAATCTGTTCCAAAGCAAGACTTCAGGATTCTTTTCATGGATGGAGTAACTTGCTGCTCAAGGGAAAACTGACAGAGGAAGAACAATCAAATGAAACAGATGAAAAGAAAGCTCTGACCCAGTGGGAAAAAGGTAGAGAAGATCTTTTTCAAACTTATGGAGAAAATCCAAAAAAGTAAAAAGATTAATCTAAAGGAGAGAAAGCAAGCACAATTTCAGTCTCAGTACTTGAACTGGAGCCAGCTGTGAGAGACAGTAAAATGCCACAAGACAGCACAAAGAAAGCACTTGCTATAGTTACCATTTCACTTCTGCAGACCTCATCAGGGAATCAGAAGTGCTTTAAATGAGAAATGATTGGAAGGAGAAAGATTTGTGGATCTCTCTGCCTGTTGTAATATCATGACCTAGTTAAGAAGAAATATGAAAAATGTGATACCAAGGACTTCTGTTCTAATCTCCTGTTAAGGTCTAGCCAAAGTGAGAACTTTTTTTTTTATTCACGCTATAAAGTCAGCAGAAAAAAGTTATCTAAGAAACAAAGGAAAAGCAGTGAGAGACAAAATAATTTCTCATTAGCAGATGAAAACTCAATTAAACAAAATTAACATTACAAATCAAGACAATTATTCATATATTAAAATTCTCAACGAGAAAAGAGGAAATGCTTAAACCCAAATATTTTGTGTTCAAACAGACTCAACATCAGCACAAAACTTGGAACAAAAATGTCAATTGTGAAATTATATTGGAAGATGGTATATGAATATTAGTCTGGAAACCTGCCAGGATAGGTAATAAGGATTAGATTCAGCTTGGTCATGATATAAAAAAAAAAAAAAAAAAAAAGAAAAAAAGAAAAAATCATATGACACATAGTGCAATATTGCAAGTCCTTTCTGGATTCATCTGTCACCTTTGAAAATTTCACCCTAAATCTCCCATCCCCTGCTAAGTGAGAATTCATTAATTCTATCTAAGCAATATATACATGCGCAGAAGTATCCAGAGGTGCACACATGAGAAATCGTAGGCTAGATATATCCAGATACCATCCCAAACAATGCTCTCCAAGAACCACACAAATATCTACTTTATATACTCAACTGGAAATTTGAAATTAAACAACTCAAGTAAAATACAGCAGGCAGGCAAAGAGTAATAAACAAAGGTAATTTCTACTCTCACTACCACAACAACAAGTGAAAGGAAAACTTTCTAAGTCAGAAATTAGAAAAAATATTCACTGAATTCTAAATTTATATATGAAATTCAAACACTTAGAATTTCCTTCCCTAAATACTGACCATACAGAATCTAGAAGAGTTCCTACAGAGGCCAAGACCTAATTTACATCCTTTAAAAGCTGCAAGATACTAAAGTTAAAGAGCAAAACTTTCCTTATAAGTCACCGTCTACTCCCACATGGGACAAATGATTACTGTAAGCAAGAACATCAATTTCCAGTGCAATTTAAAGTAAGTGTAAGAATTCCTTAAGAAGAAAAATTACCTCACACAGGAAAAATATTTTGGGAAATTAACTTCACTGCAAAAAGGGACAGTATGCAAACCAAAGAGAGACCAGTGAGGACTTTGGAATTTGACTCGAAATTGCTTGCAGCTGAAATAAACTAACAAGCCTGTTAGAAGACAAATTTTTTCAGAATCTGAAGAAACAATAGCGAATAGAAAATGAAGAAAGGAAGAATAAGGATTTTAAACATATACTGAAACCTTTCTTCTCTTATTCTACTCTCTCCTTCCAGCCACACAAAAAAAGAACTAACCATTTCAGCAGAAGTAAGTAAAGCAAAACAAAATTTTCCCTCACAGATTGCAGAAACACTCAAAAATTGGCAATTTCACTGAATCTTCTTTACTGCTTCTCTAGCTGCAAAAAGGAGGGGCAAAAGGGGGAAAACTGCTCTGAAAACAATGGCAAACTTTTTTCTGATGGAGGAATATAGACAAAAATACATCCTCTCAAACCTCAAAACCTAAGTTCAGTTATAAATGTTTCCTAAAATTTGCACTTTTTTGCCCCAGCCAAAAAAAAAGCCAGAATTAGCATTTTAAATGGGTCACTTTGATTTACCACAAAGCTCATCAGATCTTTGGCCTAATTAGCACCCATATACACACATCCCTTTTGAGTTCACCTGGTTTTTGTTAACATAATTCTAAGACTCATGAACACTGAAAACGGCTTTAAATTTTAAACCAATCTGACTGATGCAGAAATATATGATAAAAAGCTTGAAATTAATGTCAGACATCAGGATTTATTCTTCTCAGGAACTTAAAAAAAATTCTGAATTAGTTTTGACATTTCCCATTTTAATTTCAATTTCAATATTTAGCTTCATTTTTGTTAATGCCATTCAATATTGATTTCAGCTGGTATTAACTACAGAACAACAAGAGAAAAGCTAACCTTTCACAGATGTGAGCAGTGGAACACAAATGCATGTACCACTTTTCTTATCAAGATATGATATGACTCCCTTTACAGCAACATTTTCTTAGAGTGATTTACGAAGTCTGTTAACCAGAATGCCTGAACGGCTCAGTGATTTTTTTTTTTAATCATATACCAACATACATCTACCCAAATGTGCAGATGCAGAAATGTACACATGTATGAATTCAAACACCTACTGAGAATCCTTCTATTCTTCAGAACAGCATTTCTTCCATGTGAAGGTGAAAAAAAAACGTAACAAAAAACATCTTTTCCATATATGTGGGAAGAAATGCAAAAATAAGGATTAAATTTACTCAGTAAGCATCAAAACAAAAGCCAGTATTAAAATGTAGATATCTACAATCTCACAACAGTCCAATACATTAATTTGTCAGTGCTGCTCTGACTTCTGAGCTGTTTTTTGTTTTCCCTATAGCCTTAGGTTATATCATGCACCTGTACAACAGATGGCAAAGCCGTGGGCCACTGCCTTAAAGACCCAGCACAGGGACCTGCAGCCTCCTCCAGACATCTGTATAATTAGCAAGGGAATTTCCACCAAAAACAGAGGAACCAATTGTCTAACTGTCTGAAAAGGGGCATTTTAAAGTATGTTTTCAGTGGAAAATGAAGTAAAAATTGTCGTTTCACTGATCATCTTAGAAAAAAAATTGGGACACTTAACAGTGATGCATTTTCTGTGGGTACTTTGGCAAGAATAACTTCACAAAGGAAAAGAACTAGAAGCAAGTGGTACAAGATTAACACAGGCAGGTCCAGATCACACAAGGGATAACAAAAGAATCCAGTAAAGAAAAACTGTAAGTCTTATACTGGTCACAAGTCACTTTTAAATACATCTCTATTTATTTGAATTTTCTTATAATTCATGAAACTTTGAATTGTTCTGATTCACTTAGTAGAGAAACCAGCAATTTAAATATAATTTTCCATTTTTATAATGTTTTCCAAGAAAAGACCTACCCCTTTACTGGGTCTCACTTGGCAAAGTAGCCATATTTCAGCAACAGATCAATCCAAACCTGCTATGATGCCAGCTCGTGATTCTGTAGCACATTTTGTCTCAAAGTGAAAAAATGCTTACAGGCTGACAACTTTGTGCTTCTATACTTATAACAGGTGAAAAGGCAGAACAATAAAAAGCTGTTCAAAGAGCAAGACACATAGACAGGGATTTGCTTGCATATGGTATTTACCAGGAGATGTCTCGTAAAATGTAATAAACCCAACATGTCCATTTTTATTTCTACAACTTGTGAGGTTAAAAGATTGCTTACTCCATTGCATCCTCTAACATCTTTTCAAAGGATCAGTGTTTGTAGTGTATTCTTCTCAGACCTGTTCTGAGAAGAATATAGCAGTGCTATTAGAAAGCTAAAATCTATGATACTGAGCATTTTAAACCAATGCTGTCTAGCATTAAAAATAAACATTTATCCCAAAACTCCATTGACTGTTTCTCATTGGAAAAACTTAACATTTTTTGCATATTTTAATTTTCCTTCATATGTTTCTTCTTTCTTTGTTTACTGCTCTATATCACATGAAAAAAATATGAAAAGAGAGGCCAGATGAAAAGAAACTGCAGCAGTAAGAAAAGGAGAAAACACACCAGAAAATCTCTCCATTTTTTAAAATTTCCTTCTCATTAAGAGAAAATCCATGGAAAATTGGAGCAAAACAAAAGTCGGTTCATATTTTGGAGCTTAAAATACTATCTCTCTAAGCATTACTGTGAGCCATAGTAACAAGTTAAATCAGTTCAAACTGTGCTGAAGCACCAGTAGATAATTAAAAAAAGGTCAGACAAACTGTACAATGATTATCATTATTTTAAGTTTTAATACTCAAAAGAAGACCTACCTTTTCCTCAGTGTTGCTTACAATTAGAGACAGAAGACCAGACAAAGCTCGTAACATTATTAATGACGAAATAGCTGAAAGGGGAACCTTTGAAATCAGTGACACGGACCTACAAAAAGGTCTATTAAAAAGAAACTTCAAATTAATTGATCAGTATGCTAAATCATTTTTCTAGACTGTCTCATTCATGGCTTTGCATAACATGATAACACCCAGGGAAGGAGGAAGAAAAACTGAAAGGAAGCATACAAAGAAGCTTCTTTTTTATCAGACATTAGGTGCAGACAGAAAAAACTGCATACTGCAAAAATTAGTACAAAAATACAGGCTTTCTCCTACAAGCAGTATTTCCTCACATAACCAGATACTCTGAAGTCCCCAAAACTGAACACCTGTAAGGTTTTTCTTTATTATTTGTACAAATAATTATCTAATTATTAAGTAACTTCACCTACATTCTAGAAATACAGTATGTTGACATCAGCTCCAAAATAAAACCTTCTACAGGAATGTACCATCTATATCCCATATCCAACCTACACTGTCTACAATCAAGGCTATTCAAATAGATTTGGTATTAAAAAGCAATCTGCTTAGTGACTCAACAAGCTGGGGGAAGGTGAAGTTGTCTGAGTCACAGAAAAGATTCAACACTGTGCAGGCAGATTTTGTTTTATTAACTAGAACTGTGTAGGATTTAATGATCTGAATGAACCCTCTCTTTATGAAATGAACTCAGAAATCTTCCTAAAGTGAGAACATACACACATCTGTCAATCTGTCACAGATTATCAGGAGAGTACATGTACTTCATATATGCACATATGCATAATGTGCCTGTATTCTGACAAATAACAAAAAAATCCAAAAGCTATAAACATGGATTCATAGAGTGGAGGATCCAGTTGTGTACTTGTCTTTGCTTGAAATACATCAAACCAGAAGAAATAGCATAAAGAGAGTGTACAAAAAAAATAGGTTAGAGGAGATGTGCACAACAAGGTGCTTGCTATCACTTTGGCATGGGTGGACTGAAGCAGGTAGAGAGGAAGAACGATGTTCGGTTTCACTGAAGAGATACATTCAAGACATTTTAAAAACAGTAGTGCTGTATTCTTCATGGATATAATTTCAATGACCTTGGGAGCTTGGGAAATCCTAAGGCTAAGTGCCAGAATTATTTCTCTGTGCTAATTGAGATGTTAAAAACAAGTCTGCTTATTTCTAAACTGCATCACACAGCTACATGCAGGGTCTTCCCCCCTCCCCAAACAAAGCACCTCTCTTTCAGAGGAAGTCATAATTAAAATAATTTGACGTTTTTAATCAATTAAACAGTTACAACAATCACTTAAAAATTACAGTTCTAAACCTGAAGTTGATGTCAAATTCATGATTTATTGATGAAAGTATATAGAGGACGGCTGCAGTTTTCTCATCAAATATTAATGATAAACTGCACCTCTTGCCCAAAAATATATTTTCATTATAGCAGTTACTCATAATGCAAAATCACCAAGGATACTATGGTTTGACATGGAAAACTGGAGGAGCAGGGCAAGAAAACCCATTGCCACAAAAAAGAAAGTGTTCTAATTACAATGCTGGACTGAGTTTCAAAAAAATTATTCCACACATATGCCACAGGATTTATTCCCTACGCCCCCACCCTCTGTCCACAGCAGTTGTTCTGTGTTTGTTCCTAACCATGGAGAAGGAGTAATACTTCTCTCATTAGTCGTCTCCAGCTCACAAGACCTTCTTGGAAAAAGTGACCAAAAATGGAATGGAATTCTTCAGTAAAGTCATAACCTTCTCCAGTGGCTTAATGCATCAGAGAAATGATACTTCTTTTAACATAGTGTAGCCTAGTACTATACAGAACATTCCCTCAGCTCTTTTCACAAGAAAATAAAGGATTAAAACCTACCAATATTTCACATTTAATTGTGCAGCAATTCCCACAACGAGGGACAGTGAACAACCATAATAAGGCCTACATCAGCCGGGACATGCAAGTCTACCTATGTTTCTCCAGATTCCCTAACAGGCTAAATTTGACTCTGGTAACTTCAACCACATTACAGCCACTCAGAGTTTGTTACTACTTCACTATTGCCTAAAATACCAACAGCTTTTGACATAAAACTGCTGTCACTTTTGAGAGACCTATGAGGAAATAAACACCTTTGTTCCACCCACATAAAACAAAGGATGCAAGAATAAACAGCTAAAAAAATTATGGTTATGTTAAAGTACGTTACCAAAGATTACTTACATTATCATAATGTTCAGTAAGTTAACATTTCAAAAGAAAATTAATATAAAATCAATAGAAGTCAAGAGACAGATACAAAATATTAATAAAGATATGGCAAAACTCTTATATAAAAATATAATTTAAAAGTATGGATGAAAGAGATTATTAACCTTCTCCTTCCAGTAGAAGACTTATAATTATCAGTTACGCTAGCAGCCTTCCTCCTTCGTTCCTCCCTCCAAATAACTCTTGCACTGGCAAGAGATCTAGTCCAAGTTGATTAGATCATTTAAACAAGGCAGATACTACCCTGAACAGTCCTGCCACTCTGAGAGGAGTTGTGTCAATTTCAGCAAGCAGGGAAAATGGTCCAGGAAATATGTAAATGGCTACTCTTCTACTTACTGTATGACAGCAGCAATAATCATACAAACAGACACACACTATAGGTTTATCTGAAGGTGTAATTTTCTTTCTTAGTGCAGATGGATGATCCAAGTCACACAAAACCGTGGCACTCATTAGCATTTCATAGTGGCATGTTTTTTTAAATTATGTGCATGCAACAAGTAATATCAGTGAAAGCATTTTACTTATCAGAGTAAAAAAATGTAATGTGAGCGTGCACTCATCTTTCTTTGGGGAAAAAGTTACTATTTATATGGGAGAAGTCTAGCAGCCTTATGGTTCTTTTGCACCTCAAAGGAAGAGAAACACATTATAAGAAAAGCTTCACTGTAGCTCCTCTGCAGAATGAACAAACCAATCCTTCATGCTCCACAGGTAGCATGTTAATCACCTGCTGCAAGCTCAGGCTGAGCAGCTCTGATCGATGCCTCTGGAGAGCAGACTCCCAACCAAGGACAGCACTATAAGATGTGCTATTGCATTGCTCATGGGTTGCTCCAAGGCACATTCTCAACATTCAAAATCCCAGCTATTTCTCTTGATGAGACTGGTTTACAAGAAGGGAAATAGAAAAACAATAAAGGCAGAACAAAGGATGAATGAGAGCAATTATTACTGAGCAAAAAATGATGACTCAGATTAGCTTGTTGATGAATGACAAAAGCTTGATAGCTAAGCTCATTGTGTCTTCACTTTGTTCAGTGAATTTGTAGCAGTTCAGGGGCTGTTCAGCCCAAATCAATTTGTTAGGAAATGAACTTTAATTATTTGTTTTAAATCAATGCAACTTCAAAGCTGAGTCTAAGAGCTTTTCAGTATACTAGTGAGAAAAATATAAAAATCTCTATACTGCTAATAGGCCTACTAACTCTCAAATCACAAATATACAGAGAGATTTAAAAAAATATGTGGTTTTGGAAGCCCCCAAATCATCTCTCTATGAGACACTGGGATAGGTGAGAGAATTACATAAGCATCCACAAACTCAAGGTATCATTAATAGAAACAAATACATTGTAAAGTCCAGGATCAAGCATAAGTTGTCAAAGCCCATATCTGCCAATAAAAGGGCCCAGCTGGAAAGCTTTGGAGAAGCAGACCTTAAAAGCATAACTCCAACAGGTCCACTAAGATACAAGGTAGAATACATTTCAAACAAGTATCAGTAACCCACTGAAAACGTCCCTTGAAAACAATGAGAATTGCAAGAGGTGCTGAGAGGAGTTGTAGCTGCCCCAAAACTACACCAAATCAGGAAATAGTATGCTATAAAATATTGCTTTTTTTTTTTCCTGGTTCCTCTGAGTAGAGGGATTAAGAACTGCCTATTTACGCTTGTTAGCCAAGAAGGCTCTTAAAACTCAATCTGTAAACCCATTATATTTCTGTACTCTGGATCCAGTTATATCCACCAATGTTGTGTCCTACACAACATTCATCTTTCACTTTGCCCTGTTTCACCAAAAAGCTCCTGCTTGTTATAACTCTAAACTTCACCTCTGAAGTAATACTTAACTTGTTAAAGGACAGCAGCTTTGGAAATGAATACTGGCGTGGTTGCAAATAAGTTCAGCTGAAACATAAAAGACTAAGGATCTTTTTCTTGTGCTTCTTGGCACCAGTGAAAAATTAATTCATAGTTCTCTTCCTGGGAATATGAATAATCAAAGTTAAAGGACAGAAAATCTTTGCCAAAGCGTCCCCTCAATCTAACCTCTGTTCAAGTTTGTAATGGAAATAAGTTTGCTTTAAAAAAATACCATCCTCCCAACTACTAGTTTTCATGAAGTCTCCACCCATCACACTGAAGGAAAAAGTCATTGCAAAGGAGGTAGTAAAAATCTTTTCTGTACCTTCCTTCCAAATTCAACTTCCAATAACAATAACTTATTCATTATAAAACCTTTTCTAAATACCAACTGAAAAATATCCCTCCTCCTCTCCCATCCTGCCTCTGTCATTTTCTCCATCTCATAATGCAGTTATTCTACATGATTCATAGGTATCCTGTCATTATTTTAACATCTAAGAAAACTGAGTTGCACTGAGAAGCAGTCCACTTAAAAGAGATCTGTTTTTTGCTGCCTGCTATTTCCTGTGCCATTTTGTCTTTCACAGAATTAGGACTGCGTGAGTAGAACATGAACCTATAAGTAATTTTGAAATAAGTAGCTGATATCTTAACTCTATCAATGCAGAGTCATTGCTCTTTTTACATCCTCCTTTCCCTGAACACATTAAGGAAAAGGTGTCTTGAAAGATTTACTGTTGTCAGATATTCATTGTCTTTGTCCTCTGCTGAATTTTGGCTATAAGGCGCCTCCTCAGTCCCAGATTGGTAGATAGCACATAACACATATCAATGGGCAAGAGGTTTGTGCCTAAAAAACTAATAGTACTTTAAAACTATTCATCAGATTTTATGCTACCCTGGAGAAGAATTTCACATTTCACAGATGGGGAAATCAAGAATGACTGATCGAGCCACTTGTCCAAAGTAACTCCGTGGCAAATTCAAGAACAGAATGCAAATTCTTTACTATACCCATTAGGCAGTATGCTTCATACCAACAGTCAGTATCAACAGAAACTCCTTTTGCTATTTTTCCTGTTTAATGAATCTTTTTGATCAAGCCTGATACTAAGATGTCCCATTACAGAAAGAACAGATTATTTCTTCTGTGCTAATAAACTGCAATCTTGATCTGAAATGACAGTACTTCATGAACAGTCAGAGTTTGGATTGTTTGCCATCTGTTCATTTATGCATTATTTCAAAGGGAAAACCAAAAACTAATCTAAATGAACAATTTTGTGATTTGAGGTCATTTACCTCTGAAGATTTAAGATACTTTGGTTATAGTAACTACCACATTTTTGTTATCAAATGCACAATATAAGGAAAATTCATTTTCAATACAAAGTTTCAAA
This sequence comes from Daphoenositta chrysoptera, assembly GCA_013397915.1. Taxonomy (NCBI): domain Eukaryota; kingdom Metazoa; phylum Chordata; class Aves; order Passeriformes; genus Daphoenositta; species Daphoenositta chrysoptera. The sequence goes on from VZRO01002485.1 coordinate 588,410, forward strand.
TACTAAGAACCACAGACACTTCTTTAGATGCTAAATATCTGCAGCTCCCACTGATTTCACAGGAGCAGTGAGTAGTAAAAATCTTTTGACTTTTTAGAAAGATAAAAATAACAGCAACAAATCAAGTAACGGTCTGGTAAGCCAATGATCTTCTCAGGAATTTGTGAGGTCACTACTATGTATTTTTCAGAATTTTACCTGCCCACTTGTTCATTCCATTTCTTATCTGGTTCTAGGATGTTATATTTTTGCTATAGGCACTATTCAGAGAGGTTTAAAAATGAGAAGAGAATGGATAAATATATTCTATTTGCTCTACTCTTTGATATTCTGTTTTTTCACTCTTGCTTCATGAGTTACAAAAGTAACTTTTTTGAAGGCAAGAAATGAAACAGCTACTATTTGAAAAAGTTTCCTGAAAAAGGACACTTCTTGAGAGTATTCAAATAGTATAGGCAGTCCTATTGATTCAGTTCAGAATCCAGTTCAGAATTCAGTTCAGAATCCAGTTGATTCTGACTTTTTGATTATTGGGAGCTCTGAAACATAATTGCAATTATTAGAGAACAGTAGGATAGTGTTATTCTCTGGAACCTGCCACCATTAGTAGGTCATGATTCTAACAGGAAAAGGATAGGGCAGTATGAAATATTACATATTTATTGATACCTTTTGGTTTATCAATCCACTTTGAATAAGAGATGCAGAAGTAGCACTTCGTCAGTAACCACTACAACCTGTAATGAAGTTACTGAGCAAAGAGAGATTTAGTCTTGGAAGAAAAATCCTGTATCTTTCAGTTCTAAATCTCCAGAACCAAGTATTCTGTAGATTAGAGGGCCGAAGGAAAGATGGCAACACGGTAAAAGTAAATCTTGTTTTGTTCTGCCTATAGGAAATTAAAATACAGGAGTCTTAAACTGAGGATTCAATCTTGAACTGATCAGCACAGCAGCAGTTAGGATGCTTCCCTTTGTTCTGTTTCAAAATTTAATTCCAGAAAATTAAGCGGCAGTCAAGAATTTAGTAGAGCCAGAGAAATATACTGTGTTGGGAAAAGAGGAAAATGTTAAGTATTTGGAATTCCAATTGATCAAGGAATTCATTGTGGTTTCCAGGACTGGTGTAAAATGGTGGGAATTCATACTTCTAACAAGTTTGACAATTAGCTCAGCTCTGTGAAACTGTGCTTTTGTATCTGAATGTCAGGACCTTGTAGTAACTCTGGATACTGAGCTAAGCTTGCTATTCTGAAGAAGGTAGCCACCTAAAAATCACAATGGAAATTGCTTCCTTAGTTGGCATTTTAGTATGCTAAGGCTGAAGCATGCCACAGAATAAACTGATCTTTCACACAGTATTTGGAAATAGCCTAGGCTGTTCAGAGTTCAATCGTGCTGCCCAGAAGCTGAAATTCAGACATGCCTAGATCTGGTGGTTTAATTCAGAATTAACCCTGCTCACAAAATCAGACATTATATAGAAATAAATTCTGGAAATCAATTGGCAATCAAGGTAAAATGGAAAGGGCATGCAGGCAGTTTCATTTCATGGAGAGAATGGAGGGATATCTTGTTTAATAGTGTTTCTGTTTTCCCTTTACCTTAGGAGTCCTAACCTAGAAGCTCACTGAAAAATCCATTATGTTTTCACTTTATTATTATAGCCTGGCATCTTTGACCATTAAAAAACATTTATCATTATGAATTGCAAAATGAGGCAAAATTAAGCAATGATCCATTTCCAACTTGATAACCAGAATGGCTGAAAGAAATAATGATGGTCAGACTGCGGTTCAAACGCCTGAGTCTTTCATGATCAAAGGAGAATGTTATTCCCTTTAAGTGGGCTTTCTATTCTTCTCTTTGGGTAGTTCTATGAGCTACTCTTACGAGCACCCAGAAGTGTATTGGATTCGCTTATAAAATGTAAAGCAGCCAAAACATGAAGTTGCTGCTTAAACCTACTCTTCAAAACACACTCTGTTACCTCCCTGCTTTTCTTTGAGAAAGAGGACAAAAGCAAAAGCATGGTTCTTTCAGTGCTTTGATACTTAAACTTATTTATAAAATTGAAATGTGTGTTTCAGAGTTCATACATTCAAATGGAGGAAAGTAGAGGAAGTTTCCTTCTTCAGACAAAGAAAAGTGTTCAAACATACATTCAAATTCTGACACACCTCCCTGTATTGAAAGTACTGTGGAGAAACTGCCCATTCCCTCATACACTAAAATGCTTTTTAACGTGAGCTTTGCCTCATCCTCACCTATGACTGCTTTCTTCTTTCACCCTCCCAAATCAGTAAGCAAATCCATATTAATAAAAAGCTGTTATGTAACTATTTTAATTACTTTTTAAATTAAACATTCTGGATATATTATAATGGACAATTAGAACAAACTGAAATAAGCATTCACTTTCCATACTTCTTATGTATGTACATGTGTAGGTTATTTTCCCCACACTTATTCTAATTCTAATTAAGTCCTCTCAAAATCCCTGCTTCCTAATCATTCATTTCCTTTCCAAGCTTTCTAAGCAGAACACTTAATTCAAGTGACACCCATGTACCTCAGTTCTTTTAATTTTTTCTTCTTTTTTTTTTTTTTTTTGACACAAGCAGTACTGGATTCTAAATGTATAAAGCTACATAAAGACATGGAACATCATATTTCTGTTGTTTGCATATTTTATCTGCATTTCATTTAAAGCTATGGAGCATTAGCATCTACATTAATTTTCAATGAATGTAAAGCTATTGCTAGGAAAGCAGGATTTCTGGCAACTCAACGGGATGTGATTTTCTCAATATCCAAACAGTTTCTACTTAGGGAAACATATTTTAGCTTTCATCAGTACTCTAGAGCTTTTTCCTCTATGTACTTCTTTTAAGACCACACTGCACCCCTTACCACCTGTGACACATTTCCTTAGATCATGAATCGCTACTGAAATCCAAGTGAAATTGTAAAGAGTGAACAAAAACTTCCAAAGCATGTTCCTTACACGGGCATCTATCCAACACGTCTTTTACGGGGCATCATCCTGCAGGAAGGCAGCCACAGGCAATTTTGCTAGTTAAATGAGAAATGTAGTGTCTACAGTTCATAGAGAGAGAAAGATGTACATGCTTTCATGCTTCTTCTTAGCATCATACAATACACCAAGGAAGGATGGGATTTTTTGTCAGGGACACACCACAACTCATTGTTTCTCTTCACAAACCTCAAACATTATGTTCCAGATCAGTCAGTAGCATTTTCGGGCTAGGGATAGGAAATTCTTCTCAGAAGGAGACTTCTAGAACTACCAAGAAATCCAAGCAGGATTGCCCATCTTGACTAGAAAGTACCACTTGGTCAGTGTAGACAGTAGTCTTGGTAAAAGAAATCATGACACAATTCCTTGGTCTCTGACAGGAGACTACAACTGGGATACTCTAAAGGGAAGCTTCCTGAAATAAAACAGATTGAAGGAACTGATACAAACAGTTTTTTCTTTGGATACAGTAATCTCTTCTGATGTCAAGGGCATCATATAGTAAATTTAGATTAGTCTCAACTTGGGAAAACAATGTATAAGACATCAAACTGCAAGATTTATAAAAATTACTTTAGAAAATGCATATTCCACCTACACAAAGATCAAGATGTGGAGACTGCATACTGTGGGTGCAGTATTTGCTTACTTGATTATTAATTTACTTCTAAGCTAGTGATAGTTTTCACATTTCACCTTCTACCTCCTCAAAAAAATACCCCACATTTTAATTACAATGCTCATAGCCAAGTAGCTTCCAGAATGTTTCACCCAACAGGATATTTTTTTTTGTCAAGTCACAGGTGCTCTTCAGGACAGATTATCATAGAATCACAGAAACACTGAGGATGATAAGCACTTCCAGGGATGGTAACTTAACTACTAACCCTGGGCAGCCTGTTCTTGGGCAGCTGCAGCTCCCAGCCAGGCTTGGCACTCCATGAGGATTTCCCAGCTCAGGAAACCTCTCCATGGGCTGTGATCCCTCCTCCCCATTGCAGGACAGGCTAGCACTGGAAGAGTTCAACTGGGTGAGTGAAGGTATTGGCAAAGGATCTTCCTGAACCAGCAAACACTTAGGTATTTTCTGGTTTTTAATGTAAGATGTCATGACAATACACTAATGAACATACAATGAGAAGATGATTTTCTTGACTTAAAGAATTTCAAAATAATTTACAAACTCCAGTTATTGAGGCAACTTGAAAATCAAAAGGTCAACTTTTAATTTAACTTTCTGCATGTGATACTTGCCTTCCTCTTTTCTGGGGGAAAGAATTCACCCAAAATGAGTATCCAGATATTCAAGTTCTGTCAGTTATTAGAATTAGAGCAGACATTTCAGTTGCTGGCAAAGAAAGTCTTTCAACTTTCATGGCAGAGATACAAAATACTGGACTGTTGTCACCTTATGTTATTTCTTACCAATGATTTAAGCTAGTTTATAAGCTCCTTAGATCAGGATTTGTAGCTTTAATACCAAATGTCACACAGAATTATAGTCTGACATACAAATGTTAATATAACAACAATTGACCCTGTAGGCATCTACAAATTCTGATCTATCAATGGCTGTCAACACGAGTCAGCACTAACACCACACTTGGCATAAGAAATAGTTTGCAATTTTTTCAACAGGTAGAAAAATATTGCTTTTCCCATTTCTCGTCTCTTTTATGGCTCTAAGTTCCCTCATCCTATTGACACCTAATTTTAGAAAGGGTCTACAGGGATTTCTTCTAGAATTTCTAAGCCTCCTTATTCCCATGGGTAAGTTTCATCCAGCTTTGAACTGAAGTAAGTCTGTATAATTTGTTGTATACTGAGGTCTTATGCAGCCACACATCTCTATGGCAATGCTCACACAAACAGAAAGCAAATTCTTCTCAACAAGTACAGATGATAGTTTTAGCAAATGGCAAATGCTTGCCAAACTAAAGTACCAATCTTGCTAGATTAAAATCAGGAAAAATTAAGAGTAATGAATTTGCCAGACTGAGTTTAAAATGTCTTGCTTATGAGCACATAAACTTTCTGCAGGTCTAATCCAATTGTTTAAACTGTGTGTTATCCCCTCAATCCAAAAAGCCAGTAGGAATTCCTCATCAAGTTGAAAAATCAGCTTGAGGCTTTCCTGTGTGAAGAACAAAATAGTTTTGAAAATGACCAGAGTGCTTCAATCAAAATAAACTCTTCAAAAGGCAGGCTACCAGATATGGTTGATATACCCCCTATATTTCAATAGAAGAAAACCTATGCTGTGAGTATTTCAGGCCAAAAAAGTGCAATTATTCCTGGAGATAGTTTTGCATCAGTTATATGTTTAAGAAGAAAAATAACTTTAGAGTACTGGTAGCATCAGAAAAACAAAGCTATTTCAAGTGCAAAGTTTTTATAGGATAATATATTACTATTGCACTTTACACTATATTTATTCTACTTTCTAGATGTGTAGAAAAGTTTATACCTTTTTCATTAAATACATTCTGTCTCAGTGACAAAGTGTTAGGAATGGAGAATGAATTTTTCATGAGAAAACACTGCTGAGGCTATGACAGGGTCAAACTCTTCCCCTTGAGCTCTGCCAATGTACCTTAAAATTTTCCTTGAAGCTCTATCCCTTAGAGTCAAAACGTGCAGAAATATTCAAACTGTTCCTCAAATGTTCTTCCCTGATGAATGTTGAGAAAGTTCTAATTATATGTGCAGGAACAGAACCAAACATCTTTAAATGCTCTACAATAGCTACCAAACAATCTTTTTTTTTGTTATTATTACTTTACTGATATGTTCTGAAAACCTCAAAAAAAGTTTGACTATCCCAACAAGTACTTAATTTTCTTAAAAGCATCTGAAGGGAAAAAATCATAAACCTTTTATCTAAATCGCTAGAGTTTTTTCAGTGCCAAAGATCCAGAGGAGATATTTAGATAAGTCAGAAACAAAGAGATAAACACACCTTGCTTCAGGCTTTTGGACAGCTTACAAATTTTTTCCCTTTAACATATATTTTTTAAATAGATTTGAAATCAAGCCTGCCTTCTAGCAGGAACTATTCAAGATTTATATTACTTATTAAAGACATTGCAATTACTAAAGTCTATCTAAAGAGGTGAATGATGGGCTTTAGACCATTTCATAACATGCAAATACATTCCCCACTGGTGATTTCAGCAGTGAGCCCAAGGACTCCATTTACCACCAACCTGGGTACCAGTTCTTTTCCAGGTCAGCACAAAATATCTCATTATGGCATAGATAAAGGAATTTTTCCAGCTATATTTCTGGACAATCTTTTCCTGCTCAAAACCTAGAATGAGGTTTCCACCCTCATCCTGCTTAGTCTGCTAGCCTCTTAAAGCCTTTTTGTCCAAATTTTTGCATCCTTCTTTTTTTTAGCCCTTTTTAACCCCCCCTTAGATTCAGAATTCCTGTTCTCCATTTTCAGTATTCTATTTCTTCAGCAAGTTGTCATTCACCAGCACAGTGTTCACTAGGATATTTGTAGACACTTTATCCATAACTAAAAACTGTTGTCTACCTCTATTTCAAATTTGACTTCTCTCCAATTTAAACCTTGGCCAGTCTGCATAATGCGTGAAAGTATGACCAACAAATGGAGGTCAACACAACTAAAGCAGTGTTTCTAGTTAATTTTCTTTCCCCTCATTACCTGAAGTCTCTCCTCCTGGCCCTTCAGATTACCAGACCTCTCTCCAAAGCTGGAAGCAGACATTATGAAGACACAACTGTTATGCAGACATGAGGCCAGTGACTTGTCCTATAACCAGTAGCACATACTGCCACGTGCTTAACATTCATCATCTTTCCCCTCTGGTTTCATGTGCTATGAAGAGGCTGTCTCCCTACTAGAACAGACCAAATGTATCACTTTTCTAACTGTACCTATTGATCATTTTCCCCATGTTGTCCCTTCTCCCTTTTGAAGAACATTAATCAGAAACATTCCCTACATCCCTGTGAGTGTTCAAGGCCAGGCTGGATGTAGCTCTGAGCAACCTGTTCTAGTGGAAAGTGTCCCTGCCCATGGCAGGTGGGTTGGAACTAGATGATTAATTAAAGGTCATTTCCAACCCAGGCCATTCTGTGATTCTATGATAGCAGCCAGAGTGTGCCTACATATAATGGACAGCCCAACAGCAATCAGTACTTTCTCTGTTTTTCATCACAAGCAATTAATTTTGTAGTATAAAATCTTCATGCCAAGGACAAACCAATTTTGTAATGGGCTATTTTGTAAAGGGGCCATGAATTTGGCCCTTTTAGACATATAGGGAAGACAGATTAGGTATTTCATAGAAGAATATATTTAGGACTTACATTTTAAAGATAGTAGTTGTAGTAGTAAAAGATTTCCTCTACCTGATAAAAATAATTGCGTGCCATTATTTTGTCTCTAATACAAGAGACTGAGCTCTACATAATCAAAATGTTCACTTTCAATTTTTTTTTAAACTTTTTCAGGTTACATTACCCCTCAATTTACTCAAGTAAGCACTAAGCTGTAAGAGGTAGCACTTTTAAATTATTTCTTTCTGCCTGCTTGCTGGCCTTCTTAAATACATAGCCATGTAACTTGTACACCAAACGCAACTTCAGCTTTTGACCCCAATGGTCAAGTAGCTTAAACCCTGCAACAGTCTTGTCGTTATGGCATTTCCTTTAATCTTAATTATGCTATAAGCTAGAGATTTGCTGATAAGCAGTGTTGCAGTGCACGGACCAGAAAAAAAAAAAAAAGAAAGAAATTTTAGAAACTGAAACTCTGATCCAGATGCAAAGAATTTTTTTGCTAAGCTACTTTTAGAGGTAAAAAAACCCTATGTAACTCAACATAAATTATGGTTTTCAGTCATTCATCTTTTAAACACTCCAGCATTACACAATCAAATTAGAAAACAAATCAGACTGACCACCTCTCAATAAAGTTGTTTTGACTACTTCTGGGCTGCTCTGGCTCAGCATCAGTGCTGTTTTGTCCAACACTCTGCCCCCACCAGGAGGCTGGGGCTGAGTAAGGCCTTGGGAGGAGACAACCAGGACAGCTGAGCCAAACTGACCAGGAGATTCCATACCATATGGCATCAGCTCAAAAAAAGCTAAGAAAAGAAGGAAGAAGAGGGGGCATTTGGCAGTTATGTTTGCCTTCCAGAGCAACCACTACACATGCTTCCCAGGAAGTGGACCGACACTGCTTGCTGGTTGCAAATAGAGAATAAATCTTTGGGTTCTTTTTTTGCCCTTGCTTGTGCATGCACATAGTCTTTCACTTTTGCTTTAGTAAACTCCCTTAACTCAACCTAGGATTTGTTTCCTGTCTTATTTTCTCTCCCCTGTCCAGAAGAGGATTGAGAGTGATAAAGCGCCTTGGAGGGCACATGACATCCAGACAAGGTTCACCCACCACACCGGATCCCACTATTTAAAGAGAAAGTAGCTAAAAAGTCAACTGTAACTCTGGTTTTATCAGTTTATTAAATATCAAGAATATCATCTGAACTCTGCATTTTCTGTCTCCTTCCCACAGCAGATATTTTGCACATCTTGCTTGTGATTTACACTATAGAAAGCCCACACCACATTTAAATTGGTGGTTTATTGTCCTTCCTATCTCAAAATATCAAACTGTCTTTGCTTTCTTGCCAAATTGAGTAAAATTCACATCTGTACAGTTAGTTCTGTTGAGTGGTAATTTTTTCCTCAAGTAGTTACATTTATAAACTAGAACAGCATGATTATCTATAACACCTTGTTATTTTCAATTTTTTAGTGAAATTCTTCAAGGATAAGGCAACAGCAATGCATAAATCACAGGATTGTAGGTAAAGGTAAATAGCCCAACATGAACAAACACTCAGGAAAGGCACTCCAATAAGTCTCCATGTTTACATGGTGGCTTAGACCCATTGCAATCCTGCTCACGTCTTGTGACTCCACACTTCACCCTGAGTGAAAGCAGCCATTCAAGCAGTAAGACAAGTTTGCTTGACTGCAGCCTCCACTGCGTGTTTCACATTGCCTTCCCAGCTCTCAAGGCAGATCCTAAAACTGTCCTGTGAAAGTCCATCCTGTGAATACAACAATGATGAAAGAGTCAAGAGCATAATTCTCAAAACTGTGTGTTACTTTACCACCAACAGTGCATCACAAAGTGGACAGAAATGAAGTTTTGTGGAGTTGTTGGAAAGTAGTTAACTATTCTGGCTCATCACCATCATTTCAGTATCTATTTAATCTCTTGCACATTTTGTATTCTTTTGCTTCTAGCTTCAGCCCCAGAAAAAGCAAACTCATTTCAGACTCCCCAGAGCCAACTGAAAGGCTTTTGTAGCTTAATACCCTTCCAACCAGTAAAGACAAGTGGTATTGGCTTGTTTGTCATATATGCATTCAAGTTTTAGAGTTATCAGGTAATAATGCAAACCTCAGAAAACAGAGAGAAGGGGAAACAAGGGAAAAAAAAAAAAAAAAGAAAGAAATTAGAAAATTATTAATAGTTTTCTTCCAGGTGCCAGAGCATTTCATGGTTCAATTAACATCAGCAGAACTTTTGAAAATTCAGCACTTTAAAAAGGCAATAAAATATTTAATGGTAATTGAAAACTTGTCTACCTCTATGTGGCCAGCATAGATGGATTCCTAATCAGTTTACTGAATTCAATCTTTTTTAACAGAAAGTGCAAAAACCTTTTTACACTTTTTGTAAATTTATGTAAGGAAAGGAAGCTTTGTAGAAAGAAATGTAAGGACATATCAAATACTTTTGATTATACTTCTGTCTGTGTTGTGGATTGAGTGCACGACCCTTTGTAACATATATAAACATACATTTTTAAAGCTTTGGCATGAGGGTTCACAGCAGCTCCAGTTATACATAACAAAATTATGATCCTCAAGAATTCTGAATACCTGACTCCTATTTGTTCTTAATAAGATCTGACATAGTCCAGTGAGAAATGTCATAGGAAAGTCTATCTAGAAGAGGCAAAAAGGAAAAACAATTTTAGTACTTTTAGGAGACAATTCTCTGAGGTGTAAATTCAACCTCTGGGAACAAAGTTAGTCTTGAGCAAAGATGAAGCAACAAAGAGAAACAGCAAAAAGAAAATAAGGACAAAGAGGATGACTTTTGGAAGTAAGATAATAGCAGAAGTTTAATAGATTAACTTCTGTCATTAATACACAAAAGGTGTATACAGAAAACTGAATTCCTTTTATTGGGGTGGGAGAGGTGTTAATGTGTAAATGAAATCACTCAGTGTACAGCACAGGCTGCAGCAATTTTTAACACCAGCTGTAAATAAATAAGAGTTTTCCTATTCATTTAATGACAATTATAGGTACTAGGCTGACAGTATTAAGAAATTGGATAACCTATGGTAGGCACAGCCTGGCTGATGGCAGGACAATCTGAAAGGTCAGAAAACAATGTGCTACATATTCCAGCAATTTAAACCACTGCAAAGTATCATGCTCACTGCTGTTAAAAGTAATTTTCATAGATGTGATTCCTCTGTCTTCCACTTGATTTGTAAAGAAATTCTGACATGAAAAATTCGGGGGGGTTAATACTCTCCACAGCAGAATTTCCCTTCCTACCCTCCTTTTTTTGGTTCTCATTATCGGCCCTGTATGCTAGAGATTTGCTGATAAGCAGCATATCTATTTTAAAAAGTCTTGGAGAATAAAAGGTTAATCTGAATTCAATTTGTAAGTATTCAATTCAAAAATTAATATTTTGAGATAAAAAAGGAACATTTCAGATACTGGTTAATGTCTTCTTTACAAAAATCTTTCAGACACCATATTATTTTGCATTAAGAAGTTTTTGGAGTTTTTAAAAAATGTATTTCATTCAAAACATAACATTTTGAAAATTACCCAATTTAAAAAGAAAAATAGCTCAACTGAGTAGTTAAAAAATATTTTTAAGAATGAATTGACACAATATGTCTCAATTCAGGTATGAGGGAAGAACTGTTTTGGCTGATCCTGAAACAATCTTTTCCTTTCCATTATTTTTCAGTTCTGCCTTCAAAGTGAATCTATTTTTAATTCCTCTTCCACTATATTGTGCTTATCTGATTTTCCAAACTGCAGCAGGGGAGCTACCCAAAGAATATTTATTTGAGCAAGCTATTAGTCAAAGAGAAGAAAATGGTAAAAAGCTAAAATAACTCCAGACACAACAAAATTATGTTATTATTCCTGCCCAGGGATTTTTACATTTCATATCAATACTTTCTTAAATATAGTAACTATCTCTTTCAGATAACAATGAGAATGCTGCACATAAATAAATTATAAAATCTGCTTCTGTTGTATCTAAGCATGGCCGCACATGCCCTTTATTTCAGCCATCAGATTTCCTGATCAGAAAGTGAGTGGTTCCACCACATTTCTCATGCACATTTCCTGTACAGAAGAGTTTTAACAGGCCTGACACATCTTCAGTGCACTGAAATCACTGTGCACACATGGTAGAGTTGATTTGCATGCATACACAATCAGAAATTATTTTCAGAAAAAGTAGCAGACCATTATATATGAAACCTGGGGACCTGATATTGTTGCTTATGAGGAATCACACTCTTAGCAGGATTTGTTAAGAGTCATCCAGAATGATTGTGGTAGACACGCTCTACAGCACAGTTAATTAGAACCAAAGTCATACCCTTTGGTTCTCATTACTGAACCACAATACCCAGAGCAAAGGACTGCCTGAAAGAAGGGTGGGATGGGGTTAGTATTCCTGACAGACCATAAAGCTTCTACATGGCCCAGGCAGCTGAAGAACATTAAGCAGCGTTAAAGCCAGGCAAGAAGGACTGTGAAACCAGCTGTGAGTTGTGCACTTAATGTAAAAAGAAGAAAAGAGAATGTGAGGTTTATATGAGAGAACAAAAAAGATGGCAGTTTGTAAATTATATAAGGATAAGGACCAATCTTACTATTTTCAAAAACTGAGATTAGCTTAACATACTAGCTTGTAACTGCAATCTGAGAAGAAAAAATCAGGAAGAAACTGTTGAAAAAGTATGTAATAAGCCATCAGGAAGCCAATAAGAATCTGTTAAGTAGAGAAAATTGCCCAGTTGCAACTGTAACTTACATGGGATGGATTACGATTTGTCATGATAGAGAATTCAAAATGATGCTAGAATAACACCTAGACAGAAAATTTGTGAAGCCCAGAAGTCAAAGTCCATACAAACAGCACATGGAACTACACATGCCATGACAATGCTAACAAAACCAAGGCTTTTCTGTGCAAAAGCAGACAACCCACTCACCTTGTGCTTGATAAACATTATTCCCACCCCCATCACTCAGACATAAGAGCCCTAAACCAGCATGTGTCATCAAACCTCTTTTCATTGATCTTCCAAGGAATATCTACCTCCTCCTCTAAATCTGTTTTCTCATCCCTCAATCTTGCCAGCAGTCACACAAAATATTTCTTATCTACTTCATGAATCTCAATCATTTTATGGTAAATATACTGTTTTAATTTTCTCCTTAACTGCATCCTTTCGGTAATTTCAAATCACACAATTCCCCAGAAATGGAACATTTTTTGTATTATGGTTTCTTGGTAATCGTAACTGCACAAGGGCCAACAGCCTGTCAGCCAAATACACAGGAGAAATTTTTTTTGTGCTTATGGTTAAAACTATGCAATCAAGATCTATTTTGTAATAGGTCATTACCATGCCTATCACTTTTATAACAGAAGTGAGACTCAGCTCCAGTGTACGTTCAAAAACACTGAGTCAAGTCATGGAAACCAATCAGCTTGACAGAGCAGGAAGAAATTAACAATCTGCAAAATATTGTACTCCAGCTTGGACACATGGAAATGTCCACTTGAATAACTGACCATGTTTTAAGGAAAAAAATCCCAACCATGTTGTACAGATGTCTGTCATAAAGGTGACATAGAACTTGGAGGGTAGGATACATACAGAAAGAGCTCTTGCTCCAAGGGTACAACACATCGCCAAATGCTTTCTGGACATGAAGAAAAATCATTTTTGGGAGCCCTCAACAAATACCTTATCTACTTGATCCCACAAGGAATGAGAGTCTTAAAGTGAAATATTTTTGCTTAAAATTTCTTTATATAAACACATTGTTTTAAAAAATTCTACCAGTCTGCAGTTTTTCATGCTGTTTACCTTCACGATAAAACAACATTACAGTCTCAGGGGATAGAGCAAAATGTCCTAAAATCCATAATATTTTTCTACACAGAAATTTACTCAACAGGGCATATATTTTTGTGATGTTTGTGAGCTTCTCTTAAGCATCCCTTGTCTCCAACACCAAACGAGTTTTAATTCCTAAGGATACTTAAGATAATATGAAGCACTCCCTTTTTCTTTTATTTCAATTTCTTTACTTAAAGAGAGGAAAAATAGAAAACTTTTAAAATAATTTACTTCCTTTTCCATCAGGAATACATTCAGCTTTTTAGGCCACTATCAAAGTATTAAAGAAAACAGTATCCTCCAAAAAAATTGTAAGGTCATGAGTGGAATCGGGGTAAGATTAGAGATGACAATCTGTCCCCTCAGTACCCACTGCAACTTTTACTGTAATATCCTAGCAAAAGTATCATGTTCTGTGTTACTTTCGTTTCTGTATATATATACCAGGGAAAATCGCAATGATAGGCTTGAATTTATATCAATCAGTCTAGCATGTTAAAAAACAGAGATCTAAACACACACAGGCATATATATACACACACACAAGTTCACACAAATACAATTCAAGAGAAATCATTCTCAAAATCCATCTGTAATTAAAATTCTTCAAAATAGTCTAATGTCTCCCATGGTACACTTAGAGGGGAAAAAAAAAAAAAAAAAAAAGGAGTCCTGTATAAGAATCTTTAAAATAGATTTCCCTCTTTGAGAGGGGGAAACATAATTAAGCCACACTTACTACATGACAGAATCAAAAACTGTACATTTTTTGTACATGTATTCGGGTTTCATGCCTTAGCATTCCCAGGTGTACTAAATTTTAAGTTACAGAAATCACTATTTCTCCACTTTTTCTACTACTATTCTGTTATTCTTGCCCTGGTCCAGCAGTTCGTAAAAGCAACTGTCACTTTCCAGGCTGAGATTGTACTTCTACTATTTTCCTTCCTGAAGTCCATTAGAAAATCACAAATATACTAGCTCTGTTCAAAAGTTTGACTTCTAAACCAAAACTGAGGATAAGCAGCAAATTTTCTAGTAGGTGCTAACACCTTGAGAAGGAATATGTTACTGCTGTTTCTCCAGACTTGGTGAAACAATTCAGTCCATAACTGAAATCCTGATGGTCTCAGTGAGGAGCACGTGACTGCAGGCAAGTCCCCTGGCCACAAAGGGTTTAGCAGGGAAAACACGAAACCCCACGTTCTAAACACACTATATGATACACAAATGTGTGCCTTACATACAGTGTGACACATGTGACACCAGTGGTGTTTTGAGGCTTATAGTACAAACAATATTATGATCATTCAACCTACTCTAGATCAACCAAATGCAGACAGAGAAGCAAGGTCCTGATAACTGGCTTTGCAGGTAATCATCCTTAGATGTTTGCAGTGCATAGCCTATGATAAAACTCATTAATTCCATTCAATGAATACATGCTCTGTGAAACAAGGACACACCAATGTCAGAAAATCCCCATGAAAAAGACTGTTAAAATACCAGTTCTAACATTCTTTTCTGAGTAAACAGCTAGCAGAAGATAAGCCTCTGAAGAGATGAGCACTGTGACAAGACTCAGAGAAATGTGACATTTGAATGTCTTCTCAAAGTTCATTCAGACTATGCAAACCCCTTCTATTTAAACAGTTTGTTCCAAAGCGAACCTCACCACAGACAAGGTGTCTGGCAAACAAGACCTTCCATTTTCTTTGCCTACAATTAATTAGATTTTAGTAGCAAATAAATTACAGTGAGCACTTTCAAAATTCAGAGGACTTGCGCTAATCATGGAATCCTAAATAAAAGATATAAAGAAAAAGGGAAGCTTCTCTCTTAAAACATTTATGGGCTGGTTTTTTTCCAACTGGAAATCTAGTTTAGGGTACAGGTCTAAAAGCAGTTGCACCACTCAGTTGAGTAAAACAACCTGTAGTGGTTGGTGAAGAAAATTAAGACCTTGAGGCATGTCAGGATTATACATTTGTATCAGTAAAAGGCAGCTAAAGAAACTTTTCTACCTGAACAGTGAATCTGGTAGCAATAAACTCAATAAATTCTTCCCAAGCCATTTTTACCTGTAGCTGGAGAGCCACCCAAATCAGAACTGTGAAATAATCTGTCTTGGTGGCTTTTTGGTTTTTTTTAATAAAGGATAATACCTGTCCTGGTTACAGCTAGACCAGAGTCAATTTGCTTCCTAGTGGCAGGTAGAGTGCTGGGGTTTTTGCATTTGGTATGAGAATAATGCTGAAAACACACTGATGTTTTAGTTGTTGCTAAAGAGTGCTCCCCTTAAATCAAGGACTTTTCAGACTCCTAATGCAAAAAACTGGGAGGGACAACAGTGGGGCAGCTCACTCAAACCACCCAAAGGGATAATCCATAACACAGAATATCATGCTCAGTGTATCAGCTTGGAGGAGTTGGCTGGGAGGTGCTGATGACTGCTTGGGGACAAGCTGAGCATCACTCAGTGGGTGGTGAGCAATGGTATTGTGCATCGCTTGTCTTTCTTGGGTTTTACTTTTCTCTCTACCCTTTTTGTTGTTTCTCTTTTTCATTACTAGTATTAATATAATTATATTTTACTATAGTTTGATTATTAAAATGTTTTTTATCCCACAGGTTTTACCTTCTTCCAGTTCTCCTGCCTATCCCACTAGGGGCCCGGGGTGTGAGCAAGCAGCTGTGTGGTGTGTAGTCACCAGCTGGGGTTCAACCAGGACTGCTCGTGAAGGGTAAATTATTGGCAGAGGGGAGTAGCTAAGAACAAGCCAGTAGAGAAAGCAGCAGCAAATAAAGGTTTGATTGACTGATGAAGGTCCATATGAACATAGCTGAATAAAAGATTACAAAACACTCACAAACACTGGGACTCGACTGAATATACTAGATAGAAATGCAATGCTTGTTTTTTGTATGGTTTAGAAATATTATGATAGAATCATAGAATGGTTTGTGTTGGAAAGCAACTTTAATGATCATCTATGTAGTCCGTTCCCCTGGAAGACCATAAACAAGGAATGTTTGGTACTGCTTTTTTCTAAAGAGAGAAGACCATGGTCAACACCATGCCTTTAATCAGTATTATGGAAAACAAATCCATGAATATATAAATTATGTTTTTCCATTTCCTGAGTTGTTTTTCTTTCAAAAGGCTGAAGCTGGATTTATGTACATCCTTTACCTCATATAAAACTTGCTTCCATTTTGTTAGGATAAATCACAAACAGTCAGAATATGAGACCTTTCCAATGACTGACAGCTAAAAAATTAGTTAATAGAAAATTAGTTAAGTGAATCATTATTCAGTGTGTCTCTTCATTCTTTAAGCTAAGATAGAACATGCTGATAAGCAGCTTTTCTTCTCTCCGATTAATATGGATAGTGGTACAATATTTAACTTTCCATTAGCCCAATACTGTATTTGTATAATAGGATCTACAGCATAAATCAGATTTGCCACGCTAAATGTTTATAGTTTGGTTTTGGGGTTTTTTTCCTTAAGCAAGTTAAATTCTATGGTGAAAAAAATGCACACATGAGCTTTTGAGGCAGAAAAAAAAATTAACCTTAAATCAAGCTCTGAAAACCACAATTAAGGTACCTAAAAAACTCTTGAGTTTCATAACAGTGATGAGTATTAAGTTACTATGGTAGCAGCTAATAAGTTTCAAATGGTAGGCCAAATACTCACCTGTCCAAAAAGGGATGTCAGGCAACTATTTTAAAAATCTTTGTCACATTGCAATACCATTAATTACCATCCACTTGCATAGATACTGTTCATTAAACTAGAAAACTGATTATCCATACTTGCCCAACATTAGTTACCTGTCCAAACAGAAATGAATACAGATCCTATGTTAGCATCTTACTGAAGAACACAAACTGTATGGATGTATGGCTAATTGTCAATGCCTATCTTTACTAAAGACATGACAAGGAACAAACAAATAACAGTTTAAGGTGTTACCAATCAAACAATCCTGTATAAGCACTCTTGGGGATAGGGAAAATAAATTTTTTCTCTAAGGTGAAATTTCAAAGATGGAACAGTCCTTAACAATTATTAATCAGACAGTGTAAAAATAGTCTAGGTGAAACAAACATTATTCATATCACCACATTAAATTTCAAATTTAAGAATAGTAATATCTAAGAGGTATTTATTTTTATTAATGAGAACTCTCTACAACAGGCAAGATTGACAGAAACTGAATCCCAGGCTGGCAGACACCAGGTGATCCAGAAAAGTGTCCAGTTACCAAACTGCTCAAAGAGCTGTTCTTTTATCTCAATATTTTGAGATATTGTCAGAACTAAAAATAGTCTTAAATGGTGGTAATGACAGATTTTTAGAGAATTTTGTTTGCATTATTATATCTCAGTATTTTTATATAGCCAGAATTAAAATGTACTGTATGACACTGTTTCTGCAGCTACATTCTTGTCCAATACCAAGAAAGTACTGTGCTGATCTCAGTTTTAAATCATTGACTTTATTGGAATGAAAATATCTTGAAGCCTTAACCTCTCTCCTATTTTCTTTTCCATCCAGGTGTAACCCTGCCCTCCTTATCCCCAAGATAGCATTAATATGCTTTGTTATGAGTTCTTCATATTCCAAACACAGTCTTCTCCTCGTTGCCTGCATCTCTCCCCTGCACTGCCAGCAAGGGGATTTTATGAGGCCCCATTCCCACCACTGCCAGATGAAGCCCCACTGCCCCATAACTCTTCCATAAGCACCAACAGATTTTACTATCCTGCAACAGCAAAGTATTTCTTATTTTTCTATAGAATCTTGTCTCCCAAAACTCCCCGTGTGATTCTAAATGCTGCACTGCCTAATCACTTATATATTTTTTACCTACAAGTGTGTTGTCCTTTACTTGTAGCATTTTCAATTTATCTTCACACAATTTTGTATGTTTACTTCTTAGGTCATTTCTCCCCAGGAGTCATGAAAATGTTACATTTGAATTCTGTCTTCCTAGGCATCCAACAGTCCTCCCAAGATGTTGTCATGTACAAATATATTCGTTACTACTTCACACACATTCTTAATGAAAATACCAAATCAAAGGAATAAGAAATCCTTCTGCTTCTTTAATTGCTGGTAATAAACTTTTTACCATCATGTTGACTAGGCACAAAGAACACAAATTAGTGTCTCACTGTGCTAAAGACTATGCAACAAACCAGCAGTCCTTGGAATAAAGCATTTGTTGATAGGTATACACCAAGACAACAAATGGATACAGATCAACAGGTAAAAAAGATATTTGAAAGTATAACTAAAATTTTTTGTATCTCAGCACATCTGAGATAACAGAATTCACACATACAGAGCAGAAACCCAGGAGAAACCATTGTGTGAACTTGCAGCCTACGTGTTACCACACTGCATTGCCCTATATATACTACCCTTTTTTGTGGAAAAACTTCTATGGAAATCTGCTTTATATTCATAAATGGAGAATTCAGGTGGGAGACTGAGACCCAGTAGTTATGCAACAGAAACAGAAACATATTTTGTGTGATGGAGGGCACAACTCTGCTGACATAGACACACCTGAGTCTGTGAGGCACAAACATCACACTGATGGACAGATATTGCATAATACCTTATCCTGTAGGTGGCTACACACTCTTTTGCCTCCGGTAAATTCAAATTTGCCATAGTAAGGCTGTTGCTAATGACACCTGAAATGTCAGAGGAAAGTTTGTGCACATGGTGATGTTTATATATACACCCAAGTTATACATCAATTTCCAGCACAGAAACTGCTGCTGGAGGATAAGTACCATAAATCAAATTCAGAACAGTGAGAAATTATTCCCAGTACCTGAGTGTACATATTTCAGCCATGTACAAGCTTGGAACAAAACAGTAGCTTTAATAGATCCAAAAGATAGAATATTTATAACCTGTTAAACTTACAGCATATGATGCAAAGGAAGAGGAATTTTTTTTCCCTTTGTGGGAGAAAAAATTCACAAACCAAAAACCCCTGTTCAAAGTTCTTTACTATCTGACAATTAAAGCCTACGATTGCAATGTTTAACACAATGTATTACAGTTTTATTTCTTATGGTTTTGTTTGGTGGGGGTTTACTGTGGGTATTTGTGTTGTTGGTTTGGCGGGTTTTTTTCTCTTGGTTTGTGGGTTTGGGGTTTTTTGCTTGTTTTTTAAGTATTCCCAGTGTCGACTCAATAGGCAGACTGAAAACACTCAGCACAAAGTGGTTGAGGCTGGAAGTCACCTCTGGAAATCATCTAAATTCAACTGCCCTGCTCAAGGGGGATCACATCCAGGCGGTTTTCCAGTATCTCCAGGAATATTGTACAACCTTTCTGAGCAACATGTTGGGGCATTAATCACCACACAGTTAGAAGCTTTTCTTTTTGCAGAAATAGAAATTCCAGCTTTTCAAATTTGTGCCCATTTCCTCTAGTCCCTTCACTGGGTACCACTTGCAAGAGTCTGATTCATCTGTTTTCCCTCCCATCAAGTATTTACATGTATTGATAATATGCTGCTGTTAAGGAACTGTAAAGAAATGTGACAATTTTGATTGAGTGAAGGAGTGACGTACAGAAAAAACAGCACGGCAGGCTTATTAAAAAACAACAAAATCAAACATAGCCCCCATAATGATTTTCTATTCTCAACTACATATTATAAAACTAATTTCAATAAATAGAAAGATCAGTGTTTGACATTGTGTTTGGTGCTTATGAAACCTCTTCCTGCAAGGGCCCTTCTTTATAAAAAGCTGCATTATGTTCAGGTGGCTGGTTGTTTGGGTGTTCTTTTTTTTTTTTTTTTTTTGGCTCATTGGAGCTTTATATGATAGAAACACCGGAGGAGGATTTTAAAAAATCATATGTTTTTTTCCCCATATTACAAAGTACACCCACGTGAAGCAATTTTAACACATTTTCCTAAGCAGGTCTGTGTGACTTGAGGATCTCTGTGAGAGATCTGAACAGATTAAAGAGGAAATGTCCAGCACCTGTGTTGGCTTTATGATCTGTAGCACCGACCCTTCTCACACAATGAGATGTGTGAACGTTCCAGATACACGGGGTAGGCACAGGGCTATTACAGCCTGCAAAATTAGCCATTTTAGGTACTAAAATACATATAGGAGATCCGTTCCTTCATCCAGCACCTCTGATACGCTCATGCTCCTAGAGATGATCCCAGCATGACACCTAGTGGCAGCAGCATTTTTAACCCTGTCAGTGCCTTTTCAGAAGGTTCCTGCTTCCAAAAGATTCACATCTATTCTTAAGTTTGTTCTAATGTACCTAAAACATCTTGAATTTAGGAAAGAAGTGAAAGCCAGAGAATTCTCAAAATCATGAAATAGGTTTGTTTTCTCACCTCCAAGCCAGAGTTTACTGAGACATATCGGGACCCTTTGTAAACTACTGATTACTGGAGACAACCAAATATCCAGTTACTATTTATTTATTCATAACATTTTTTTTATTCTGCTTCTGATAAAACTCTCAGGAACAGGAATTGCTCAACGAAATGGTCTTAGTAAGGCTGTAATATTCTTTTCATGTTGATGTTCAATAGTAAAAAGTCATTGCTTTGCTTCCATAACTAAACATGAGGTCTATGAAAATATTTAAGCAACTAACTCCCCCGTCTCACTAAAGTCAAGAGATCCTGACATGCAGCCTGAAATAAATCACACTGTTGTATGTATATAAACTATAATTTATAGAGATGGGTGTTACAGGTGTTATGTCTAGCATAATGTGTGTTAGAGAGATTAATGATAATGGCCAGATTTTACACACACACTCAAGGTTGTAACCTTTTAAACAACAACAATAATATTGCCTCATATGGTCCAATACCTGCTCTGTTTCCCAACTGGTATTTTGATATTAATTTTTAATCCTCTCATTGAAAAATAATTTATAGAACCACTATGACAGTGCTTATCTCTAAGATTAATATAAATTCAGAATGACCACAAAATTAAAAGAAAGAAAATAAAGTTCTACCCAAAAATGGCAGGTCACTATTATTGGACATAAAGTAAGGGTTGTGCTGCCTAATTGTGTTGCCTGTTGTATTGGATTTACATGGCGAGGTTTTGGTAGTGAGGGGACTTACAGGGGTAACTTCTGTGAGAAGCTGCCAGCAGCTTCCCCCATGGCTGAAAGAGCCGAGTCCAGCCAGATCCAAGAGGGACACGCCAGATCCAAGAGGGACACGCTGCTGGCCAAGGCTGAGCCCCTCGGCAACACTGGTAGCACCACTGTGATAACACAGTTAAAGAAGGAGGAGGAAAAAACAACAGAGCAGAGAGAGAAGTGAGCATCCGTGAGACAAAGAGCTCTGCAGACACCCAGGGCAGTGAACAAGGAGGGGAAGGAGGTGCTCCAGCCACCAGAACAGAGATTCCCCTGCAGGCCATGGAGGTCCAAGGTGGAGCACATGGATGCCCAAAGGAGGCTGGGAGCTCATGGGAAGTTCGTGCTCAAGCGGGCTCCTGGCAGGACTTGTAACTTGCAGGGGACCCATGCTGGAGCATGCAGCAGGACTGCACCCCTTTGGGAAGGGATCCATACCAGAGCAACTGAAGCCTGTGAGAAGGACTCTTGTTGGAAAAATTCAGGGAGCACTGCCTCCTGTGGGAGGCAACCCAGGCTGGAGCAGGGAAGTGTGACGAGCCCTCCCTCTGAGGAGGAAGAGGAAGCAGAGGCAAGTGATGAACTGACCTCAGCCCCCATTCCCTGTCTCCCTGCACTGCAGGAGGGGAGGAGGCAGATCATTTGAGAATAATGTTAAGCCCAAGAACAAGGGATAGGTGGGGGGAAGGTGCTTTAAGATTTTATTTTATTTCTCATTACCCACTCTGAATTTCATTGGCAATAAATTCAGTTAAAGTCCCCAAGTCAAGTCTGTTCTGCTCATGACAGTAATTTGTGAGTGATCTCTCCCTGTGCTTAACTCAACTCGGGAGCCTTTCATTATATTTTCTCCCCGCTGTGCAGCTGAAGGGGGGAGTGACAGACTGACTTGGAGAAAACCCAATGTCCAGTCAGAGTCAATGCCCCACACCTATGATGGGAGCAATGTTGCCCCCCTTAGCTATAGGGACAAGCAAAAGGCTGTTGCAGAGTTAATTCCCTTGTCCTTCAAATAAAATTTAAAAAAAAAAAAAAAGTAAAAAGTACAACAATAACAACAACAAAAATAAAACCTCTCCAACAAATCACAGCAGCACTAAAGCAAGACTCATTAATTTCATTAAATTTTCAGGTGAGAAGAGGATCTGATAATATCACTCTCTCTACAGCAGGCCAGGATTTAATATAGAAAAACAACTTCAAATAACACATTTTCAAATTTGGGGAAATGCATTTTAGATTGCAGTTTTGTCCTTGAGGCTTAGTGTTCCTTATTAATATATGCAAACATGCTTACAGAGTAAAAAGAAAAAAATTACTAAAAATCTTTCTTAAAAAAACAGCACTGTGGTATTTTCTTTATTATTCTTTATCAACCCCCCAAACACTAAATCACTAAATCTACAAAATAAACCTTTTTTTTTGCTGTTTTGTTTTGTTTTTGTTTAGAGGTAACGGGGGGGCAGAATGTGGGTATGTGGAGGTGGTGGTATTTTTTTTTTCTTGGAACATTAGAATTACAAATCTCTTACAAATATCAGCACACAATTGCCTGTAACAGCCTTATTTATCCTAATTTGTGACTTGTAGGAGTAACAGGCTCAGAGGAACCCGGTGCCTCATCAGACTGGTTGGATTCTGGAGTTAGTATGGCTTCAATATCTAGGTAGTGAAGGATAGTGTTGCCTTCCAGGGCATCTCATCCCTTTCTACACACCTTTCTACAGTATTTGAGAAAAGCAGGAACATAGTTTGGTAATGGTCTCGTGATACACAAAACCAGAAAACACTTGGTATCATAAAGACATTTCAGTCTAACAAAGAAAGGCACAAAAAACCTCAACAGCTGGAAGTAGTAGTCAGTAAAATTCTAACCTTAAAAAAAGTAACAATGCAAATTGGTGGTAGCAGCAAGTGAAACTACACTGAGATGGATTACTGGAGAAGTAACAAATCCTTCCCAACGAGTCTTTAAGGAAAGATTGGCTGTCCTTTTAAATAAGTTGCTGCAAAGTTAGGCATAAAATATACCATCACTAAATTCTATAAACTGCAAAAAGGATGGGATATCAAAAAGCAGTTTTAATCATGAGAGAAATATTCTAGAACAGACTTTGAGCAGGAAGACTGATGCCTCATCTTTTTATTTGATACAGATACAAAAATTGTTTTCAAGCAAACTTATTATCCAAGCCAAGACCTGATCTTCCTGACTCAAAGGATCCCCTTCTTGTCATATACCAATCATTTTAAATTTATTAATTTCCTTTTCTTGTGAAATTACAGAAAGCAGTAATTATTAGGAAGGACTAATTTGCTGTTGATATGAATATTGAAAAAATTCCTTGGGGCTCAACAAGTACCAAAACCCCCAGAGTGAAATACTCTTCACAAGCAGCATCTGCTTTGAAAGTATACAGACTATCCAAAAAAAACAAAAAACAAAAAAAATTAGCAGGAACTGAGAGAAGAAACACATAGACTAGGAGTACAAAACAGCAATAAAAATCTTTTGCTTTAGGTCACATATCAAGAATATGAGAACAGCTATATGTACTCTTTGTCCTATCTCGTAACAGTGACCAATAACCAACGTCTAAAGAAGAAAAAACAAAACCTGAATGTTTGCTCCCCTGTATGTTCATTGCCTCCAACAGAGAAAATTGAAAGAAGCAGAACCCAAATCTTTTCATTTTTGATCCAACACTATAAAAAACAAGATCTGCATGGTGCACAATGGGTTTTGGCTTTTTTTTTTTAGAAAAGATCAAGTATGTATCTGTAGAAAAAGTCATATATAGAATATTTTAACTTTGGTAAGACAAAAATGTTAAAATGGGATAATTAATGAAAAAAAATTGTCAAGAAATTGGCTATTAGCACAATTTAAGACTATTTTTAGTTCAATACTTGAGCTGGTTAACTCTCTAATAAGCTCACCTAATTTCTTTAATTGTCTATTTTTAAATTATAATTTTAGCAAACTACTGAGCTGGCAAAGATATACCTATTCAGATCAATTCCTTTTACTTCAAGTTAATGCCAAGTCATTTTACCATTTGGACATTTACCTCTTAACAAATGAGTCACCACCACCAAAATACTTAATTGGTGTCACATGAAGAATTGCTTGAAGAGCAAAATAAATGTCAGTTTTTCACAAGTGTCTAAGCATGTAATGAGCAGGAAGTCCCATTTTCAGAAGGCACTGTTCATCTCGTTTAATTGAAGCTTAAAAGCGTAGGCACACAGCTTAAGTATGATAAGCTTAATGAACTACTACATTTGAGTTGTGTCACAGTAACTAATAAAACTCACGTTCTTAAAACCAGCCAAAAGACTTCTCTCCAACCTATCTGGACTCATAATAGCCTTTGAGAAGATTCCAATAATGTCCCCTACCATCAGCCAGCAATTAGCAGCTTCCCAACTCAGCCAGTTAAATACAACAGGATAACATTTTAACTGCTTCAGATGCTTAACACTCCAAACCATATATAACTTGATTATTTAAGCTAAAATGACTGACTTTCAGTTCACTGGTTGAGGACCCCTCCCCTAAATGATGTTCTGCTGACTGTGATTTTGGGGTGCGGCACCTACCAGAATTTCAGAACAGAGAGTATGGAGCTCTAACAGTACCTGCTCCAGCCATGGCAGAGTGAACCTACCTCAAAAGCTCACCAGCTCTGACAAAACTTCTTCAATTAAGTAGCATCTCAAAATGTATTTTAGGTGCCAAAGAATACGATCTTTGATTTCAAACCTAAGAACTGAATAAAAAGAAAATCAATTTTATTAATTTTCATATGCTTTACAGATACCATCTAGGGGAAAGTGTAAAAAAATTTTTGAGACAATCAAATTAGTTGTTTCAGTATACTTAACACAGGCACAATGCAGTTGAATTTTCATGCTTCACAGCAAAACTAAACATGAGCTTCAGAAATAAACTCTCCAAGATTAATAACTCCCTATCTTGAAGTGATCTGCACATTTTGTGAAACACCAAATATTGTTTGGCCTCAAGAAAAAAAGGGTAGATATGTCACTAGTCTGACAAAATAGGGCAGTTTCTAGATATGCTCCTAACTTAAATCTGGTTGAGTGACCATAAACAGGAGGGGACTTGCCATTGTTTCTTTCTCCCACTTGTCTAGGACAGCATGGAACAGCAAAAGGAGTTACTGATGAGGTTTTTTTTGAGGTAAGCTTGTTTCAATCCAATTTCACTGTTGTTACCTTATAGAGCTTCAGCAGACAGAAACTGCTGATGTAATTTCGAGTGACTTTTCAGACCATGGAGGAGGACATTGTCGGCACAGTGACAAAGGAAGATTGAATTGTTATAGCCCCCTTAAATCTGGCTTCAAGATAAAAGGGCCATCACCAAATCCCATGAGGTGACTTTGTACAAGTACATGTTACTGCACCATAAATGCAGGTCTGGATCATTTGGATGTGACATTGTGTAAGTCATGCATTAAAGTTCTGCATGTTCCACAGTATATGGCTGTTAACAGTAAGAGCCAAGCTTTGCAAACTCTTAAAAGCCAGACTGGTGTTTTCTATATTTATAGACAGCAACAATGAAATTACCATTTTCTTAAAGCATTTTCGTTGCTCAGGTAAGGCACTCAGGCAACATTAAAGACAAAAGCTTAATAGAAGTAATTATTAATAATGAGATATAAACATTTTAAAGTCAGCCTTTTGATCCATGTAATATAGTACTCATTAACAGATAGGAATGAAATAATTAGCTTAATTTATTAGCATCTTTAATGAGATTATTTTTCTTGAGATAGCAGATACACATTAAAACACTTCAAAGGTGAATTGTTTTGCTATGATCATTTGCTCAGAGTAGGAGGTTTATTAAGTTTGAATAGCATATGCTGTGAAGATAGAGTAGTGTACAACCTCTGTTCAAAAGTTCAGATATGACAATGACAAAGTGGAGAATTAGAGTGAGTGTGAATATGAGCAACTTTGGCCAATTGTGACATTTAATCTGAAATTTCAATATTATCCTCCTCTTTGGGTTGCATATCTACTGAAACTAGAGAATATTTTATATTTTAAATGCAGAATTGGGACAACCTCAGAGCTATAAAGAGATTAAAAACCCAGAGCTCATGAAAAAGATCCTGGAATCACTGGGGTATCACAACCTTGCCACTCATTACTAAGGAGCTGAGGGCCCAGACCTGAGACCCTGGGCTATGGGGAATCTCTCCATGCTTCTAGCCCTAGGACCATGAGGACCCAGACTCAGGACTGCCACAGAACCTGCTGCAGAAGCAAGATCCAAAATTCCTGCTCACAGCCAAATTCTGAGACCGCTGGGTGCACCTGCCAGTGCAACAGGTCCCAGATCAGAAAAGGTTTAATAGTAAGAAATGAGAAAACACATAATACTACATTAAGGGACCTGCTTTATGGTTTTCTCACCACTAGTGTCCTAAATATCCTAGTGTCCAGCCTTAAAAGCTTTGAAAGACCGTACATGGATTTCCAGGCTTAAGAGTCCTGACATCTCAACAGACTAATTCTTTGTTTTAGTCCTTCCCCCAACCCAGAAATACTTAAGTCTGGCAAGTTCCAGAGCCAGAATCAGTCCAGGCAGCAAAGCTGTCTGCACCTTCTGACCCTGCTCTTCACTGCTGGTGGGTCGCAAACCAAATACAGATCTCATGGCATTATTTAAATCATAAATTTAACAAACTCTATATTTCTATGAAATACAAGTATCTGTAACTTCTTTCTAAAAGCCTTAACAGTGGAAAATTCTTAAACTCAGTAACAACCCTATTAAAAATCAGCATTCAGAAAAGATGAACAGAATGACAATAAAAATTGGAGCAAAATTGCCAATTCAACTCAATAGGAACAAAAAGAACACGGACAGGATACTTTTGGAGGAGAAGCTAAAGAAACATCCAGTTCCTGTCACTGCCTCAGGGAGGACATAATGCTCTGGGGACAAGTTACAGGAAACCTCACAGCTTGAAGAGGGTTTGGAAATACTCCAGGCCTACAGATGGGGACCTACAAGCTACAGGGTTAAGTCTAGAAGTAAAAGCCAGCCTCAGTGCCTAGAGAAGCCAGATTGAGAGAGCGACCTAATTTTACTAGAAAGGAAAGGAAACCAAAGATCCAAGAAGATAGATGTCTAGAAATTTTGAAGATATGGGGAATCTATTGTAAAAATAATTGTTATGGTCCCTACATTTGGATAAAGGACAAGTAAGAGAAAAGATTGAAAACTGAAGATGTCATCCTCCCTGGGAATGTCAGCCAGGACTGTACTCTGAGTTTAATTTTAGACTACCTGCACCATGCCCCACCAAGTACTCATGCTTTCTGTGCTTACAGTCTGAAAGAACTATATAACATCTGTGTCCAAAACAATAAGATCCAGATTAAAATTCAGGTAAATAATTTAATCCAAACAGATTTTGTTCACACCACCATTGAGTATTATACTATTGAATTTATTCTTTCTTTGTTTTCTTTTCTGACAAGTATCTGCATGTCTGGATTTCAGTCAGAACTGTGTGGGTTTTCATACAGGATTCATCACTATAGTAACCAAGAACAAATCACCATGTGTGAGGGGTTTTCTGTTTCCCTCTTTTTTCTGTTTTTGGGTTTTTTTACCTTTTAAACTGACAGTGAAGTGGGACACAGTGAGATGGTTGAGATCCTCAGAAGCTTCCACAAAATTCCGGTGACATTTGGGTTTACAAACCCTCTAGAATCCACCAGAAATCCCTGCATAAATAAACTATATAGGAACCTTCTGCAGTGTTTTAAGCCCATGACTACAATAAGTGTAAATGTTGTTCCTAATAATTTTACTAATGGGAAGCACAGGGTAGATGAAAGGTTGTACTTGTGAGTTTTCTAGCCTCATCTTCCAGATGAAAATGTGGATGATTTTGAGATAAGTCACAAAACATATCAAGGACCATTGATCACTGGTTGAACAGATAATAAAAAAGCCTGAGCCAAACAATTTGAATAAAATCCTGGGATAAATATTGCCTGTTTTTTTTAATCATTTTGAGCAAAACAGGAGCTCTTTTTTCCACAGAAATATTCCTAAATGCAATGTTCCTCCAAGCATATGCATAACTAAGCCACTGAAAACAGTATTCAAGAAAAGGTATTAACTGAAAGATCCTATTTGTATGTGTATATGTATGTATGTCTATAAATTATGTATGTCTATAAATAAATTTGTAATAAGATTCATTAAGATCTCAGGCTTCTCTGCAAATATCAGCTGAAAGCAACTACCTAAGTTTCTCTCAATGTTACCACAGAAAACTTTCATTTAGCATTTGTATTTATCAGCCAGCAATGTTCCTTATTTTGATTCTGCTGCTCTTAAAAAGAACTACAAACATGAAAACCTGTAAAATTATTGTAGAATGTATGAAATAATGAACAGAGCTCTTGTTTCACTTCCTTGCTAATCTCCTAATAACATACATTGCACTGAAGTTTTGGAGCAGGTATCAGGAGTTTGCTGCAATCAGACACAGATTTCTAACTGTGGAATGCAGCTCTAGGAACATTTGATATAATATAGTCCAAGAACTGAATGACCAAAACTATGCTTAACAAACAACCCCCCGAGTCTGAATCACTGAAATCAATTTCAATAATGAAAAACAGCATAGATGAAATGGGTGTCTGATGATCAAATTTCAGTCAACAACTATTATCAGCTAACACTGCATATACACAGGTGTAGGGAAACGACATTTGAACAGTCATAATGACTAAGTTTCACCCTGAATGAAAGTTAAATTGAACCTACTCATATAGTCATTAAATATAGCGGTTTAAAATGCAAATGTCACAAACTGCTTAATCCCATTATACAATTTCCACCCTTTACAAATTAGAATGTTTTCCTCCTGCAACCTTATCAGCACAGGAAAAATGTATCAGGGTAGGAAGACTTGTACGTTTACTTGTGCAGGCAAGTAAATCCAAAATAAGATGACTGCATTAGTACAAGGTATCATAGACACAGAGCACTTCAGGTTCAGTTAATCTAGTCCAGTACTTTACCAAGCAACAAAATATCTGAGGAATTCCATTACTCATAATGAAATTACTTTGCCGTATCTGGCTGCTTGAAGAAAGCAACTATTTTCATCCTGAAAAAAATCATCATATGCAACACCAGATCCTGCTTACAGGAATGAGATCTCAAGTGGAATGACAGGATTCAGTAAAAACGGGACATACAGGGGCCTAATGAAGTGACAGCAAAGCAGTAAAGCTACAGTGCTGTTTGTTCACAGCCTCCAGGTTTGCATTAAGGAGTTGCTATAGAAATGTGGAGACAGAGTCCTACATTCAACTCCAGCACTTTTCTCTCAGTTGTCATGAATTTTTACACAAGCTAACAATGAAAACTATTATACAAAAATACTATTTACGGTCCGTTTCATATGGTGAATTATGTAATAAATAGAAGGGGAAGGAGGGAAAGCTGCACTGTTATTGATTATTTAAAGCTGAGGATGAAGTGAGCATTCTGCATAATCCAACTTCTACCTGTCAGTACTTTGCCTTTACACTGAGCTCATTCATTTCTATTTAATGAAAGTTTAACTTGTATTTTGCTGAGGCATATTTTCTAAAAGTGATAGAAATTACATCAAAAGATAAGAAAACACACCTTCCATGACAGTTTATTTTAGCAGTTCATCATGTTCATTCAAGTTTAAAAGTACCCATTTCTAATTTAAATTTGGACGGCCTCAACCTTCTAGGGTAATTATCTCCTTTTATTTCCATATAAAATGAGAAAGCAGTTGTTCTCTTTCTCAGCTTGCTTAGAAAGCCCTACAGTATTTTCTAACAAGACATTTTTAACTATAGGATTAGTTTCTCCCCTCCCAGTGAAAATTTGTGACTATCAAACTACTGATTCTACTAACCAAAAGAGAAATACAAAAGCCTGAAATATAACAAAATGACAAGAAGAATAAAGAATTATGAAGGACTCAAAATACACCCAAATATCACAGAGAAAATACTTACTTGTCCAGCTGGCCAAGATGATTAACTACTAGCCAAATAAACTCTTCTTGGGATGAGCAGATATAGGGGATATATATCCCCTATATAGTGATATATATCATTCAGCATCTAGAGGTTACATGAGATAGGCTCAGTCCTAAAAATGTCCCTTAAGAGAGTGTTTGAGAAGTAAAAATTAAGTAGCATATGTATAAATTTCAGAGCACATGAGGACTTGAGGACAGAATAACCACTGCTTCCCTACTACGAAAACTGTACACTTGTTGAAACGCCTTGCAAGGAACTGCTGAAAAAAGCAGAATTAAGAGTCTGCATTCAGTTCCCCAAAGGCAGCAATTGGCTAAGATGACACTGGCTGATTAAAATGGATTCTCTACTTTATGCATAGCGGAGCTACAGAAAGAGGAGATATGGGTATAAGACTAATGGGGCAGAACAGCTAGAGTTATGAAAAAACTGTACGGCTGAATTATCACCCCAAGGACCAACCCATATGGATGAAGAGTTTGGGCACACTAAAAAGTCTGTGTTCTGTTATATGAGTTTACCACCTTGTATTTGTGGAAAATACGCCATCCGTGTTTGTGGAATTAAACACAAAAAACCAACTTATTTTCCTTAGTAGCGTCTTGGGAAAAAAAACCACAACAAACTTTACTTAGCATTAGAATATATAACAAGAAGAAATTAATGAAAACATTGACTCCATTACCAGACGTCCTATTCTTGTAAATAAGAAGAATTGCACAAGAAAATCTCCCAAATATGGAAAATGTCAGTTTAATAACCACCGCCCCCTGCAAGAAAGCACCTAACTAATGAGGATAGATCTAATTTATGTCCACATTGACAGCTGTCCTAGAAACAGATTCATGGATTCCTGATAACATTCTTTCAAACCAGTTTCCGTAGCAACTGCCACCCCATACTCCTTTCCCTAAGGCACAAAACATCTAATAAAATAATAATAATAGCAACAATAACAACAATACTATCTACTTTCACAATGCCTATCAGGAAAATAGGTTAGATTTCTGCTAAGAAACAAGGTTGACTCTTACAGTGGAGATTCAATCTATTGCAAACACATTATAATGTATTTTTTATTATTTATTTTGTTTTGTGAAATGGAAAACACAAATATACAACTCTCTAGAATCAGAGTGAACTGTCCTTTCATTCAAACCATTTGCTGATGGTGGTAATAAATTGCAGGAAGGAAAGCAGAGAAACATATAAAAGAGAAAAAGGAAACATAGCAAGAACAGTCAAATAAGCTATAATTTTAACTTGGTGGTCAGGTTCTGTCCATTATGAATTGATTTAGGCAGTCTTCCTGACAGGTGTTGAAAGAACTGGGAAAACCTGTTAACTTTTCAAGTGATGCCCACTATCAAGATCAGTGACATCTATTCTTTCTTTGGCAGCAGTGATAAAGGAGTGTAGTATTTTCTGGCTCTCAGAAAATTCCAGGAGAGTTGTAAAAGCAGATTTTTTGCTACAACTACTCCAACAGAGCATGAGAATTTAACCGAGTAGTGCACCTGGTTTAAAGCCCAGCAGAAATACCAGTGTATGATACCATAATAATACCTTATATATCCTCTCTCTATTCCCTCATGGATTGTGCATGACTCATATATGCTTCAAGATGACAGCAAAATTGCTGAAAACCTATGCAATTATTCTTTCACAGTAGATAGATTAAACAGATTTACACTTCTAATAATGTACCTATTAGTGAGCAGATATTCTTGAGTTATTCCAGCAGCTGGTATTTTAAGTATTGAACCTGTTACAAAAAATATTTTCAAATATAGTCTCAGGACAACATGCAGACCAACAGAACAGCAGTAATGAGAAGAAGCACATTTACATAGAGATCTAAATATCAATAAACAACCTCCATGCACACCCCCCATACTTTTTAATACAACTTAGCATTATACAATGGATTCAAATTTCTGATGAGCAGTGTAGTTTGCCTTGAAGCTGTAGACTCAGACATTTAGGGTCACCGCATCTTGAGTGTGTAAAACAAGCCTAGTAAGTGTGGAAGTGATCTTAGTACCACACAGTCCTGCTGTTTTGGGCAGCTCTGCTCATATTCAATCCATTTGATCCAAAGGCAGGCTGAGTAGTTTCAGATCTCTGTAGACAGATTTAGTCATTGAAAACAAACACTCACATGGAGGTTTTCTGTTCTTATTCACAAAGCATAACTGAAAAAATAAAGTCTTGAAACAAATTTCAATTTCCTACAAATAAGGAAACCAAGAGTGAAATGGTCTAAAAGGCGAAGGAAAAGAATCCCACAATTTCCTGTCCCCAAAATGCAGGGACTTAACCATCATGCTGTGAAATATGCTTTCTGGAAAGAGTTTGCAGTTTGTTTTTGAGAGAGAGAACCTCATATGCAGAGTAGTCTCTTCCATGCTTGTGATCGGTGAATCAGTTCTTGAATATCTCCAGTAAGGGAGACTCCACAACCTCTCTGGACATCCTGTTCTGGTCATTAGTCATATGCACAGTAAATGTTCTTCCTCAGGTCCTGGTGCAATTTCCTGTACATCAGTTTCTGCCCATTACCTCTGGTCCTATTGCTTGGCACCACTGAGAGGAGCCTGGATCCAACTTCTTGACACCCTCCCTTCAGATACCGATAGACATTTGTGAGGTCTCCTCTCATTCTTTTGTTCTTGAGACTGAACAGGCCCAGCTTCCTCAACCTTTCCTCGTAAGAGAGATGTTCCAGTCCCTTAATCATCTTTGTCACCTTCCACTGAAGCTGTTCCAGGAGCTCCATGTCTCTCTCGTCCTGAGGTGCCCAGAACTGGACACAGCACTCCAGATGTACCTCACTCACCAGGGCTGAGTAGAGGGGCAGGATCACATCCTGTGACCTGCTGGCAATGCTCTTCCTAACGCACCCCAGAATAACTTTGGCCTTCTTAATCAGACCTTCTGATCCTAATCCCTTCCACTTTAAACCATACAACTTCTTTGAAATACCACACAGTTAAAGCAGTAGAGCATGTGATGCAAACCCGTAACTAAATTTCCAAACGGGCAGCCCAGATAACACCAAGGTTAAAATATAACATTGTAAATTCTCTACTTAATCAGGTGCAGAGAAAAAAACTAAAGAGAGCAATGACAAAGAGTGGCAGTGAGGGAGATGCCACTCTGAGGGAGTAAACTGGCAAGCCCAGAACAGCACCCCTCTATGTGATTCCCTGCTCACTGTGACCATTTAAAAATTCAGAGGACCGAATTTGCATGTATAGCCAAGGAAGCAACAATTAACGAGCATTGCAGTGATCTTGTTTCTTAGGAAAGCGTGAGCATGTCTAAAGCAGAATGCTTAGGCTGGCAGACTGACTGCATCGGTGTGTTACTTGATTTGAGAGCACAGTTACGTTTTGTTTCAACAGGATGCAGCTATGGGTTTCTGACGCTCAGTGCCGCTGCAGGAGGCTACATCAAGGCTAGACATCTCCAGCACAACCACTTTCAGAAAGCAGTAGATGCTGTGCTGAGGTTCTGCATATCCCATTCCTTCTCCATCACTGACAACAGCACATATGCATGATTACACACAGACACATACCATAAACATGAGCTTCCCTTTAACCAACGCTTTGTTGGTATCGAGGCTTCTAATGACGTTGCAGATTTTCTCCCTGAGACTGCACTGGTTCGTCATGTTACATCTATGCAAACTTAACACTGGTATCTATGCAGTCTGAGTAAGTTCTGAAGTTATGAATCCTTTCTTTTTCTCCCCAGCCTCCCTCCCCTAACTGCTGTGCAAGAAAGGAAAGAAGAGACTGAGATTACAATAAACAGGTTGTTTAAGGATTCACTTTCCAGACATCCTCCAGCCTCTCTATACAAAAGCTCTAACAGTGCCTGGATGCTTGCCTGTTCTTTCTCTACCACTGATTTATTACAAAACCTCAGGTAATTTACATCCATGCAACATCTACTGTCTCCAAAATGCAGTACTAAAGCTTATATTAATGCTGATATTAAATGCTATTCCTCAATTCATACTAACATTAGTGCTTATATTAAAGCTAAGACTTATACTTTTCCAAAAAAAATTATTTATCTGCTCTGAAGATATTTTAGTTAATAATGATTAAGACACAACAAAACTTCACTCTGAAATAGACAAAATTTGCTGCAAGTGATAATATAGCCCTCTTTTGTTATCTTTCTTGTGCTTGAACATCTTATTTCCTTAATAAGACAAAATTCACAGTGCCTTTTTTATAGTTCAGATACAATAGGAGAACAATAAAATTAACAACAGGCAGTAGTGCCATTTTACTCCATTTTAACACCAAAGCAGTAATCTGTTCCGAGATCATTGTTATTTCTTCTTGAACAGATTCATTATCTCAGTAGTCCCATCAGCTATGGCAGAAGCTTATTGCTTTTAAAGCAAGAAAGGCAGAAACAATTTCCCTGTGCGGTTCATCAGAGACACCGGATTTTATTTCGAATCTCGTGCAGAAGGAAATGCAAGCGAGAGGGCGGACTGGTGGCTGTTCCGTGTGCCTTTCCAGCTAGAAAAGATGCACGGCAGCTCTGCGCAGCCCCAGCCCCGCGTGGTGCGTGTTCTCCTAATTGAAGGGAGCATCTCTCCGAGCTCCCGTGGCAGGCTGCCCAGCCGGGCGCGAGGCTGGCTCCTGGCAGGTGACAAAGCGCTCTGGCTCCCCGGCTCACCAGGCTGCGAGGGCACTGCTGCTGCCGAGCGAGCCGCGGGAAAGCGGGGGGAGCACCGAGGAGAGCGGGAGGAAGAGCAAAATTCCAGCTGCACTTGCTCACATAAGAGCTCCCTGTTAAACAGCCTTGGAAACAGCCACAGCACCAAGTTCAGAGGAAGCCTGCACGGTGCCAAGTTGGCACCTGCTGGGGAGGAAAGGAAGCTGCTGGGGAAAAATAACTAGAAAGATAAAAGAGTGAGGAGTCACTAGAAAGATGTTAAATATTTAAAAGAAGTATGGGAAATTGATATTAGGTGCTGCTTTTGCCCTAAAACTACAGTTTGGTAGGAAAACCTAGGTTTTACTAAAAAGCTGAGAAAAATACAGCCAATACTGTCTCAGGTATTTGTCTTGCTGAAGTAAGCGAGCTGGGCAAAACACAATTTGGTGGGCTGCTACGCAAGGCAGATGGAAGGTTAAATTAAATTTCAGGAAACCATGAAAAGATGAACATGGTGTTCTCCACTTCATAAAAGAAAGTAATTTCACTGGGAAATTTATCTTTTGGTATAGGTATAAAACAGAATTAAAACTCTTCCTATTTATTAAAATGTTTAAGATGTCTTCCCTAGTGCCCTAAACCAATTTAAGCACTGCTACTGCAATTTGCCTACCGAAAATTCACCAGTGATTACATGAGTGTAGAGTACTTCTGGTCCTGCAGTCTCAGAGGTAACTCACATTACAAGAACTCTATCACAATGGTTTTTACTCTGGTACCCAAAAGCTTTATAATCATTAAAATTAAATACTAACATGTCACCACACACAAAAAAGGTGCTTTAAGAAATGTTTTTCAACAAGTATTTGAGCTAAGTAAGTACTACCTACTTTTAAAATAAGGTAAAACACACACACCACAACTACCAAGACTTGCCACCTGTAGCTAACCCACTGTAGGACAGAAAAGGAGAAGAGGTTATATTAATGGGGTCAGCAGAAAATTGCAGTGTCAAGCTATACCTTTAAACTTTAGCAGCCCCTAACACAGCAAGTTTAAGGATATTTGAAGCTGTATTCTAAGTATTCCACAATCACCATAATTTAGCCACTGTGGTCATTTGGACATTTTGCTAATTTGATCTGTGGGGTTCTTTAGCCAACCTTGAAGCAGAGGAAACTTCTGATCTTTGGTGGGTACAGCTACAAAATTCTGATTTTAAGTAGAAAATAAAACATGTTCTTTTCAGTAATTTTATTCTGCCCCACAAGATGCCTTTTCAATTATTTTTATGGAGTTTCCTAAACATTCTCCCTGCTTGGAGGCTTCTATCTGCTTGTTACCACTATGAACAAAATTGCCAATATAGATTAATGTAAAAAAAAGTATGAACCTATGGTAATAGAAAATTTCTCTGAGGAGTTATTTTAAAATGGTGTTACTGTGCAGCCAGAACAAGCCATTTTGCTTGCATAAAAGGACAGTAAAGAATAGAGAAAAGGAAGGACTGGGAGATATCAAAGGAACCAGAGATGCAGACATAGGTACCAAGTAGGTTTCAGGTAAGTGTTGTCTGAGTACACAGAAATCAATCAGCTAGGTATTGGCTATTTTTGAGAATTCAACCTCATTTTCTCTTCACCTGAGAGATGTTGCAACAGTGAAACAGGGGCACTTGGAAAAAATCACCTAATGAATCATAAGCTTAATCAAGTTAGGAAAAACTTTTGCCTAAGTGAAAAAAACATCCACACAATTTTTCATGCAAAAAGGGGCTATATCACAGCAGAAATTAAGGAAATATAAATAGAGTGGTGAAATGGCTGCTGCTGAGATGGAGGAACTGGTGGGAGAGGAGAAAGCACAAGAGGAATTTGGCATTGTTCTCATCGCCCAAGCTATCCAGTAATTTCATAGCAACAACAAAAACTACTAGTTTGAACTGGTGGGAGGAAAGGCCCTTTAGTTTTGTAGAAGGAAAGGAGGTGGGAAGAAAGGGACACTCCATTCAGGATCTCAGAATTGCTTTGCAGGAAATGTACAACTCAAATTACTTGCAATTGAAGGTCAAACTTGGTGCCATGCTTAAGCACAGTGTTCATGAAAACCTTTCATTGCTTTCAACAATGAAAAAATGCAAAATTAATATATCTACAGAATTAAAGCTGATGTGGCTTAAAAAATGGGATCCAATCTGTTTTCAATTTAATCATTCATTGCTCCTATTTTATTACACAAAAAGACAGAACAAGCTTAAAATGCATTAACTTAGTTAAACAAAGCCTGATTTTATGATGCAAATGTCAGTCTTCACAGTTCAGTAAGTTCTTTTACATGTTATATGACTTGTCTACATTACCTCAGCTGACAGGTTTTTTTATAGCTCTTTTTTCAGTATGTATCAGGGTCCCTGATTCCACCACCCACAGCCATGCTGATCCAAACATTATCTGAAGTTATGCACGGTTGTTTCACAAGCAGCTCCTGCTCTGCAGGATGACACATGGTAACCTTCATGTTCAGGGCAGCTCACAGGAGAAATCCTGCCCAGCCCTCATGGAGAGCACGTTTTATTCCTCATACATAGACACATAGCAGGTACAACCAAGGACCTACATTCTAATTTGTAATATATGTCAACAGCTCCATGTATTTGTTTCCTGTTTGGGAACTAAGGCACCATGAATTACATCACCTCTTCCTTCTCTTTACTAGTTGAGGTTAAAAAAAAAAGCTCCATACATAGATTAATTTGCCTGGTTTTTCACTGGCTCAAAAAAAGCAAGCTAATGAATTAATCAATGTTAGAAAATAATCTTTTTAAATTACTGGGAGAATATATTTACAC
Source organism: Daphoenositta chrysoptera (assembly GCA_013397915.1). Lineage (NCBI taxonomy): Eukaryota > Metazoa > Chordata > Aves > Passeriformes > Daphoenositta > Daphoenositta chrysoptera. Next base: position 626,487 of record VZRO01002485.1, read on the forward strand.
AATGAAGAAATGAATTATTCAAAGGTAGTGAGTCATATGAACCAAATACTGTATGTTAGAGACACCGTCACAGGAACTAAGAGTCATAAACTCTTAAGGCAGATATACAAATTCAGGTATTGGTAAGGGAACTGAAAAAACTGCCCCATTGAAATGCTGATAATCCCTGTGAGAATGTATTTAAAGTAGCTCCTAATTAAGAGAATTCTTCCCTTTCCAGCCATGCCAGAGCAGTTTAACTCTTTAACATAGAGACTTCTTAGTCAGTAACAGAATTATTCAATTAATTTTTCTTTTGCTGCAAGAAAAGCAGAGGGATTTAACTTTGCTATAACACAAGTAATAAAAGAGGAAACTATACTAAATAATGTCAGCATGAAGCAAGACTCAACGTCCTAGCTATGCCACAGTCCAGCATAAGCAACCAGCGAATAGATTATTTTAAATCACACCACACAAATAAACAATTTCTTGAAAGAGGCAGTTTATGAAAACTAGGAATGTCTGATGTCCATCTTGGATATCAGTCAAGAAGAACAATTAATTATTGGTCACATTAAGCAAAAAGTAACTTCTTGTTTTCAAGTTATGTATGGAAGTGTAAGGTAAATGGCCAATACTGATACGTACAGTTGTGAAATGGAAAAACAAGATATGCATAAACAACAGGAGAGGAAAGAAGCTCCCTGGGTTGTGCTCCTGGGGAAGGATTCCCTTTTTCTCTCCCACACTAGGTGGTCATAAGTCTACTTTCTCTTACTCAAGTCCCCTCAGAAAGGCTGTATAAACGACAGAGTACTAATAGTAATACAAACATAATTAGGATACACTACACAAGTGTACTAAAGCTGTACATAAATTACACATGTGCATAAGTTTTCCACCAGAAATTGAAAAAAACCATGTAAGGAATTGTTTAGCTAGAATATAGAGACTAGTTTGAAGATAAAACTTTCAGATTGCAGTTCCCTGCTGGCCTATTTATTCATTGAGTTTGGCAGCTTTAGAAAATTGTAAAAATCACCTCCATCAACACTCTGTGGCGTGCAGCTATCTGTCACTACATGCAACTAAAGATGGAGTACAGATGGGCAATAACTTTATTATGATGGGAAATAAATATTAAGTAAATTCCGTAATAGCATCATTAAATAAACTTACAAGTATTTTAAACCTGAGCACAGAGAGAAAATAAAAATTATATGACTTCCAAGAAAGCACAAACTTCCACCACCTCTTCCCATCTGAGTCACCTTTTCTTGAATGCAGAGAGCACAGTGACCATCAAGAGTTTTCACGAGGCAAATCACTGCAAAACCATTACTAACCAGGGATGCTTGTTACCAGAGGTACAGGTAGGTCTATTTCCACCATAACTTCTGTGCCTGCAGCCTTTGGTGTGGTTCCCTCTTGCACTGAGGGTGGACAATAGAGGGCTCAGACCCACGCAGAGCCCACAGCAGTGCCAGAGGAGGAGGCACAGCCAGGAGCGGACGGGCGCTGCCTCTGTGGCACAGCTGCCACTGCCAATTTTGTCTGCTTCCCACACGGGAGAATTCTTGTCCTGAGCAAAACTAATCCATGTTTCCTCAAAAATTGCTCCAATCCCGTTCTTTTTTTTTCTAACTTACAGCCATCCCATCCTTAAAAGAAATTAATCTCAAGTATTACATTTAATCGGAAAGTTTCTCATCTCAAAACACCAGCTAAGATTTTCAAATAGCCATGTTAAAAACGAAGTGCAGTCACCTGCTAAATTTAAAGGTTTTTAATAAAGAATAACAATAAGGGACAAAAGATAGAGTAAAAGGATTACAGCATCCAGGTGATGCTGGGTACCCTTGGCACAGAGCCAAGAGCACAAAAGCCTAAGNGAGATTGTCCTGGGGCTGGAGTTATCACTTCTGTGTTTCCTGGGGCTGGAGTTATTACTTCTGTGTTTATCAGAGGTTGTCCTTGGGGCTGGAGTTATTACTTCCTAAGGCTGAAGTCATCACATCTGTGCTTATCTAGTTAAGCTTATAGTTTGTTAGTAGCATTTCAACATATCTTTGGTTAGCTATTTTTCAACTATTTCTAGGGTAAAACAAAAGAAAAAGCATTTAATAATGGTTACATTTCTACAACGTAAGGGTTAATATTATACACATAACATTCATTATTTGCGAAAAGCCAACATTATAATCTGTATTTATAACAGCTATAACAGATGTTTATCACTTTTGGAGGTAGAAAACCATACAAATATTATGTATAATTAGCATGGTGCCAGGATTAATTGTTCTCAGTTCTGACTTTCTTGGTATAGTAATGCCCTAAATTATGCAGAAAGTCTAACTGACAAAAATACAAACAAAACCAAAAAAAAAAAGCAAATTAAAGCAGATTAAAAGTAATAATACCTTTTGAGAAAATCCAACATTTCAAATTACATTTTCATTTTCCATCAGGATTACCATTAACATACAGACATAACGTTTAAGAATGCCAGAACAAAGATTTTTGATCAAAACAAAGATTCTCCCATTCCCAAGCAGCACCACCTGTGTCGGCCTGATTTTGGACTGCATGGAGTCTACCTGAGTCTCTGTAGTGCCCTATGATTTGTTTCCCTGTGCTGGCCATCCTGCCTTTGAGATGTTTGTCTTCAAATATGACAGAGTGGTTTAACCAAAAGTTTAACAGGCACAAATAACTCTGGATGTTAGAAAGTCTAGCCGATGCACATATTCCTTTAAGGCATCAGAGCAGTTTAGAGGAAACAAATCAAAAAATAAATCAGCAAACCAAGCCAGTTAATTCCACTTCAATTAAATAAAATGTTATGATTCAGGTCTACTATACCCATAATTACTTCCACTTTTTCTCAGTGGAGGAGAGGAGGAAAGGAAGTTTACTAAGTTATTTCTAACACAGATGGAAACAACATATCAAATTATCTACTAAAGCTTTCAGCTAGAAAAGCTAAGCAGCAATTCAACAACCTAGTATTTTCATTCAATACTTGTGGAACTGATGCCATGATGACTTTTGCCTTTTATATACCCCTTTACATAGCCTTTTATATAGCTTTTATGTATCCCCAGTGCTTTTAGCCCACATACTTGTATTTCCCCGAGCTGGATAACCCAGCTGAGACCCAATGATCCATTAAGCCAAGAGACCAAACATCCTGGCAGCCTCGCTTCTAAGGGTCAGAAAGCCCTAGACAGCAAGGTCCTTTCTAGCAGATGTCCTGTAAACTAAGATAGGCCTATCCAGGGGAGGACCCCTTGGACTGAGGGGTTCATCCAAGCCTCTCACTGGGGAGTCTTTGACAGATATGCTAATTTGCAAGGTCTGTAAATTATATACACGGTCTATCGTGTGTGTGCTTTTCGGTGCATTCCACCATGTGGTGCACCTAAGGATCCTTAAAATAAATACTGAGGTAAAAACTCCTTTTTCACCTCTGCTGTGTTTGGCTCTTAATTTTAAGACCAAGAGAAGGTATCAGAACCACAGGTATCATAATAGGAATCTTATGCAGCATCTGACACTCAAGTATGCTGTAATCAAAGCTGTATCCTTCCTGAAGTACATATTTTCATCAAAACATGTATTTTGGTCAAAATATACGTGATCAGACTTACAGAAGCAAGAGGGTAAACTGAATAACATGTTGACATTCACATTAGGTGAAGCACTGCATAGATTTTTGCACATTGTATTTTTTTACTCCTGGAGAATACGATAATTTTAGTGTTCCTTAAGTAGATCTTTTATCTAATGCATACAATGGGACATTTTTTGGAAGCAGTGGAGGCTAGCTGCAACTCTTCACCTCAATAGTGTCATTGAAAGCATCCCCATCTTCAATATGGAAAAGCTGATCAATTATATTTAAACACCGAGCAATTATCTATATTATTGTCATCAACCTTGAAATTTTGCGGCCATGGTTTTTAGTTTTCCAAATCACTCTAAGCAGATAAAGCAGCCTGAATATCTTATCACAAAAGAAAGAGAATAAAAAGTACATACAAAAATTTTATTCTAATATATATCTAGTAGCTAAAAATCTCCTCAAAGTGCAGGAAGTTACATCAGTGATACCTTACTAGAAAAGCATTAGGATGGATAATACAATGAATGAATGTTGGAGTGAAGCAAAAAGCACAGACTGTTTTTCAAGGTAAATCTACTACTAAGCAGCCTGGCATGTTTAAAGTAGTCTTCCTTATAATGTGGCTAACTGAAATTGTCAGTCTTCTTACAGGGGTGATCACAAAAGAAATACAGCATTATAGCAGGAGAAGATAATGTGGAAGCCCAAAGTGTACTGTATTTCTGTAGAACTGCAGCAATTCATTTCAACACAGAGTTCTATAAAATAAGCAAAGTAGTAATAGAAATGCAAGGATAGTTAAAATAAGCAAAGTAGTAATAGAAATGCAAGGATAGTATATCAGGATAATATATTAATAATATAATAATCAGGATAGTATATGACTTTTTAACACTTTCTGTGTTTCCCTTAAAAGATATTTATCACTCAGACCTAAAAGAAACAGCAAAGAAATGTCAGACATTTGCACTGGAAAAACACACTGTGATTCTGAAGAACCTCAAATATTCCCTCTGGGATGTGCCCACCACACATAGTCCATCACCAGCTTTCTGCACTGACTGTTTTTTATCCCTTTATCTTAGCATAAAGATAACTACTCTTTAGGGGCCCTTTTCAAACTCTTTGCTAATGATGTGTACTGGCTTCATATAGCACAGGTAGTGGGAGACACTGAGGTCAGACAATTCTTTCCATGCCATCACCTAATGAGTACCAAACAGTTTGAGTGGAACTGAAAATTCCTAATCAATGCCATTGAGTTTGTAAACATATTCATTGCAGACAAAATGAGCTCTTGTGACTTAGGAGCCTGTAATAAAGGGAGCTCTTATGAGCTCATTCGCTGTGTATTCTGAGTTCCAGTGATATACTGCTTCTTTCCTTAAGTGGCATCTTGCATAAATAAAATTATTATATTCATATTTATGCCACAGAACTAGAGGTCAGCTGAAACATAGTTCCATCACCAATATCTGAAGCATAGGCTAGAGAATTCTATGTGGCAATTTTTCAAAGTATTATCTCATAGCAAACACAAAAGGGACAAAACAGATATTTCTTTAAAAAATTTTTATCTCCCAAGAAAGCTCATGCCCAAATAGTGAAAAGTAAGTGTTGGAAGAAAGCAATCTGACAGCCACTGGCTCTGCATAACAAATATGCCAGTGCACTTGAGACACTACTGTGAAAATCTTTATAAGGAAGGTTTCTAAATACACACTGGAAAACATTGAGCTGCTGTTTATCTGCCAGTTTATTAGATATGCTCATTAGTAGCAAGCTATCAAAACTTAAATGATCCAAAATAGCTCACTTAAAAGTATTTTCCACAATCCACTAAATATTCTGCGTTAGTATCTACCCATGAAGGTAACATTACAGACCAAAACACCTATTCTGTCAAAAGGGTGGTTTATAGTTCATAAAGACTACCGTAAGAATTATCTACCTAAAGATTACAACCAATTTTCAAAGGCATGAGAGATAGAATAAGTACAAAATTATGGTCCAACTGTGTCTGAAAAGGTTGACAAAGGAAGAAAGAAGAAACTCAGGAGCCTGTAAAAACACAGAAAACAAAACCAGGCATAGAAGAACAAGAATATTCATTTGCAGAAGGCACAAGCATCTTAAAATAGCTTAAATGCTTTGGGCATAAAACCCGAGCTGAACTTGTTTGGCCAGGCTAAAGGGAAGCTGAGCAGAAATTTAACACCAGCCTACAACTGTTTGAATGGGAGTTAAAATTTATGCCAGTCAGAGATGCTTCTCTCCATACTGAGTAATGCTACAGCTATAACCTGTTGTCACTGCTCTCAGGTAGAAAGGTTCTGATTAGAGAACAGTTAATTAGGAGGGTGGGGCAGCTAAGGGACAGCTGATGAAACCTCCATCCTCAGATTTTCAACAGGGCAGCAGCACTGATTTAGAAGAATTTGAACGAGATCCCTTTTAAACCAAGTTTTTAGCAATCTACAAAACACGGGAAGAATAGGAATGACAGAAAGCAAATACAGCTGATGTGTATATGTGCAATGGTGCTAAGATATAAATTTAAAATTATAAAAACATTAATTCCATACATCAATGACTTGACAAATTATAGAAAGGTTTACAATAAGTCTAGTATATACTTGTTGTCATAAGCAAAATGTTAGAAATTCTTAAAATTATTAAATTCAATGTTCTTGAACTAATTTCTAGTTTCAGTACTTCATTTACTGACACCTGGGAAAAAAATTACTTTAAAGAAGTCAAAACCTTACTTGGAGTCTCTGCTTTATCACATATACGAAACTAAATAACTCTCCCATCCCATTTCCATAACTATCTATCTTCTTTCCCCTCTAACACTAAAATACCAATCTAAAGAAGAATTTCAAAAAAAAAAAAAATCTAAAGCATGAACTGAAGAAAGCTATGAAATATTATGACAAACATGTTCCTTCTCATCGATAAAGAAATGGAGGTGGGAAAATAGCAGTGAAAGTGTTCTAATTTTAAAGGACGCCATGAAATATTTGCTGTTACAAATAATATGAATGGCCTAACATCAGTATTGACCTAAGAGTTGATTTCATTGGGTTTAATGACCCATTACACACAGTAGCCCAAAGCTTTGCTCTATGCAATCAAATCTAATAGAAGCATTCTATCCATCATTTAGTGTTTAGAACCTATTTGCTGTTGACTTTCTGAAGTTTATTCTTAAAATTCAGCTTTACATACTAAGTATCCTTCCTGAGACATCCCTAATCCCAGCATACATGCCAATTGAACAGCGAAGGTTGGTTCCAGAGTACATTGTCTCCCTGGCACGCCAGTGCACTACTAAGGTGTGACCTTGGCTCATTCTTGCTGAAAATGTTATTTCGAGATTTGTGGTCTTGGCTCATGCACTTCCTCACAAGACTTGAAAAAGTCAAAGCAAATACAACGCTGCCTGTTTCAAGGAAAAATAAAGGCTGGTTTCCTCATATCCCTGAGGGGTGCTGACCAGAAAAGGCTTATCAGCTGTCCCATCAGGGTCAGTAAATCCAATAATGCTGCCTATTGATTGTTCCTGTTAACCAATACATATTTGCTGACATTTTATACGTCCTGTCCCTTTCCCGGTGATAAAAAGAATATTACCAAGATTGACATGAACAGGAAGGGGGTTACATCAGAATACACTGACATTTCAAAGGCCATATGGATGTGCCCATAGGAGCTGCAATTGCTTGTTGCCCTCCACAGGACATATGGGAGGACGAGCCTCAGTACAAAATAATTTTACAAATTTATTCTATTAGGCATTCAAACAAAAGAATATTGTGAGATAATATGAAAAAAATATAAAAAAATAATGGTAGGAAAATTATGTAAACTGATTTAGCCTATTCAACAGTTAAATGATGAAGTCCTTGAGTTCAAAGCATGACATTTCTCATTGTGTATTTTCTCACTTTAAGTGTGATTAACAAGATTCGAGCATTTCACCTCTGAAAGACAGAGGACATGTCCTCACTCGCAGTATTCATGCAAAGAATAAAGGCTGTAATACCTGAGTGCATGTACATAAAATCAGAAAACTATCATGTTTAGAGTGAAATTCAAATACAATTAAGGCATAAAAGCAAGTAAGGTCTTAGTATAAGTAGCTTTATACTTAGAATCATTAACATGTAATTCCAGATATGGAAATTCAGATATGTTTTCCAGTCTGGAAATTCCCATTTCATGCAGCAATATTTGGAAGGATTTGGTAAAAGAGAAAAGAAATGGGTCTAGGTAAGAAGGCCAGAGGTCTGCCTCAGTGCTCCAGGTCTTTGCACATTTGCAGGCAACAGTCAGGAACAGCTTCTTCAGAAGGGTTTCAGAAGCTCCCAGTACTTAAACCTTGTCTCAAGCAAACCTTTCAGGGCCACATCTTCCCACCCTCTGGGAATTAGGCCACTCAAAAAGCCAGTTTCCAATAGATCAGAGAAAATTAAGTTACGTTTTAAGAATTTGTTCCACAAAATGGTCACATTGTCCATTCTTTCCACCTAAGCCTAGATGCCCATTCACAGATATCCCACACTAGTCTTTAATGATGATTGTTTATAACTATCATCACCTTTTTGTCAAGCCTATATATACAATATTAGTTTGATGTTCTTGAAAACTCCTCAAGAGGCAGAGTTCAGGCTTTCTCTTCATGGAGTTTGAGCTGACACACAAAGTGCTGTAATCACAAACTGCTTTTAAATTGACATCCCACCATTGCATTGGCAGTCTTATTTACCTCTGGCACTTCAGTAGTTCTTTCATTTAATAAAAATTCTTTACCATAGACTCTCGAATTCAGAAATCTAAGAGTAACATAGGAATATCAATTAGACATTGAAACATGAATAAAGTGTAATTGCTCCAAGTCATTATTCCTTCCACAGGTTAGCTTGCGAAGTAAAAAATATGGATCTATCAGAATTAACTGAGTACTTTATAAGTATATGACGAAGTCAACACTCATTGAGTGCTTATAGCTTTTTGAGAACATGCTGAGAGCAGTTTAGTTCTTTAAATTCATACAGTAAGTCGGTACAGCTGCTGCTTCTCAGCTGCAGTAATCATACGCAACTGCTTTTGTAAAATTTTCAAACCCAAAAACTTTCTTTGTACTCTGCTTGTTTAATTTAATGCCAGCATTATCAATTTACAGATGCTAATTTGGTCTTTGACTTCTCTCAGCAAAAGTATGACTTAGACAGGAGGGAGAAAAATAAAGTGTCGGGCTCCTGGTAATGGAATATATTTGCATGTAAGCTGACTTGCACCTTAGATAGCCTTGGACTGATTAACCAATTGCTAAGCAACAGTTCAGGTACCATGTCCTTGAAATTATATGTAGCGAACCATTCATCTGTGAAAATTAAAGGTTAGGGATAATGGTTATATTCAGGGGTAATGGTTATACCTAGAAAAAGGGAAAAGCTAAATTCCCCAAAAGTACTTCTTACTGTACTATAAGTGTATTTGTTGAGTAGAGCTAGGGACAGAAAGAAAGAAATCTTCCATATTCTGCTGTTAGAAATAGGCAAATTCTTGCCTACCAAATATGAAACCTGCTGTACCCTAACATGAACATTTTATTAAGTGTCATTCATTGGATTAATCAATCTTCTGTAAATCTAAGCATGTACTTATCCCAGATTATTAAAATTGTAAAAACAACTGTGGGAGACAAAAAATGAAATGCTGAAAAGGAGGAATGGACATTTTGAATGGACAGGATTCAATGGATTCAATGGACATTCTGAAAAGGTGGGACATTCTGGATAGTCATTCTAAGTCTTGCCATTCTGCTATCAGGGCTCTCAACTTCAGACTTACTTTAATTTTCATACCTGTTCTTCTTCTACAGACACTTTCCTTATTTACAAATTCATAGATTCAGCCCATAGTATTCTTCTGTGTAAAAGTAGCTATATATTACAAAATGCTATGTTAAGAGAAAGTTGTTTGCAATTATATCCCATTACCAATATTAATACTTGAAATTAGAGCTTACCTTTAAAATTCAAAAATAACATTAAGATCATATTTGAACACACATCCAAAGTACAAAAAAGCTGGCATCTATCACAGCAGGAACATACTAATGTTCTTCAACAACTTATGAAAATTCTGCCTATTATTGAAAACAGGGATATTTTCCTTTCTCATTGAAATTGAGAATTTACATGTGGCTGACATCAGGGAGCCTTTTTTCCTTGCAAAACAAGCAATACATTGTCTAAGAACAAATTTCATAGTCTGCTCATTCAAACCAATCACTTTTGTCAGCAGCAGTAGTGATGTGTACTAAATTACCTGGCAGATAGGGCAAAGAATCAGTGCTGAACATTAAATTGCAAACATCACTGACATTGGGAATTTGAAAGGGTAAAATGAGCATTTATTTCTGTGAAATGGAAGAGACAGAAAACAGTAATTTCTGTCTGATGCAGGACCAGGGTGTGAGATGACACTAACTGTTGCATTCAAACTCCACAAAGAACGCAGGAAGATGCTGACATCCCACTCCATCCCCATGGCTGTGCCCAGCAATCTGAAACAGTATCTGACTCCGGTTTGCCTCTCCAAGCCTGGTCCTAGCCTCACCCAAGGGCCAGCATCCTGTCCCAACCCTGGCCTGTCCCATGGAGCTGCCCGATGCCCTGGAGTTGGGGCTGCCCCCAGCCAGTGCCCCATCACACCACCTGGACAGGGAGGCACCACAGACCACAGCAAGCTGCTCATAAGAGGAACCAGGCGATCTGACTGATACTCAGACACACTAGAAATCTCAACTCGTTTGTTCATTAGGAATATTAAACAAGTTCCTCCAACATTTAACTCAAATCTAGGCTTTTTGGAGAAGTTTTCCTCAAGTAGGAAAGGGGTTTTGATAAAAATCATCCTCAGCTTTTTCGCACGACGTACCCTCAAATATTAGGTGCCTTCATCACCTATTACTCTGCTGAAAAAAAAATAAACACAAAAAACCAGAAGTCCATTGGCCTCAAGTAGCTTGTGAGGATGTTTTTCTTTCACATTAATTAATTTAATTAGTGCTGTGGGTGGCAGAGCTCTGTTACTCTCTACCTTTTTCCTTTTTTAAAAATTGTCCAACTGCAATACAAACTGTACCCTTTAAGCAGTGCTCTACTCTTCAGAAAAGACAGACATGTGGTCCAAGGCAGTCATTCAAAAAATGGGTAAAGCCACAAGCAATGTAAGTCAACCTATGTAAATGTAATGCACAAAAAGTCTGGAATCAACTGTAGTACCCATCAGATATCTTGGGAATGCTATGCTGCTTGTTCCTGCTTTAAAGTTAATAACAGTTACTGAAAGTTGAGACCATTATTAGAAAAGAAAAAAGGACCTCTTTTGGCACGGTGCTTTCCATTTTACATCAGCATGAAAAGTCATTGTCTTCCCTATTTGCTTTTCTCTAAGCAGCTGCATTCACTGTAGAAGCATTAACCAAGTTTATTCTACCCAAAAAAGCAAAAAATGAAACTGTCTACAGTTTAGTAAGCAGGACTGCTTACACTTGTATCGACACTGTGTGGCACCTTTTATTCCTCCCATGATAGCATTTCATACAGAACCTCCCTAGATTATTTATATTGTTAATGATTCTAATTATAGATAAAAATTAGTTCTCTATTCATAGTTCACAAGGGAAAGAGCTCTTTTTCTCTTATATTTTAGCCACAACGCATCTGGAGATTTTTTAACCAGATGTAACATGGGCATAAACTTGGATCTTAAAAGCCACTGCATATGCCTTGTGCTGGCTTGTACATAAAAGTCAGCCTAGAGGTACAGTCATGCTTCTCTCAGATTCTGCCACATGAACATGTAATTTAAACATTCCTAGAAAAGCTGCAGTATATTTTAGGGGAAAAGATAATTCTGTAAAATTTGAGCAATCGGTGTATTCATGTTCATCTCCTACACTGTATAAAAAATAATCTAAGTAGAAGGTGAACTTCTACTCCCAATCCTGACAAATCCTTGGCCAGTCAAAGAACAGGAACTCTAAGTAAGGGTGAAAAGCGCTACAGGATTTCAGGCAGAAAAGGCTTTAATAGAAATGATCTACTGACTATTGCAAAGAACACAGAGGAACATATCTCCGTAAGACATCCCTCTGGTGAGATACAGATCTTGATTTATATTTTATCATCTTTGGAATAAACAGTCGAAGTGCTTGGGTTTTTGTTTGTATACATCTATATGCACATGTGTGTGTATTTATAAAGTTAGTGTAACAAATTAGGCCAAAGACAAAAACCCATTCAAGATGCCCCCAAAAGCCATAAATTCAGTTATAATTTCAATCTTCAACTTTTGTGTGTCTAATTCACACATTTCTCGACTGCTACATGAAAACCAAGTTTGGGCTTCCTGAATTTAAAATGCTTGAATTGCCTAACTTTGTTTGGTCAGAATTGATTTTGCCATTAAGTTTTCCTTTCTCATTTCCTTACTGACATGAACATAAGAACATAAAAATAAATGACAAAAAGTCTTAAACTAGACAAAAGGCCTTGCAACATCAGTCATTAGTGAATTGATTCCTCTGTAGTTAGTCCCTGACTAGGGTGGGTAAAGTTCCTTCCAACCCAATCCATTCTATGATTCTACAATGATAAATATTTATTTTCTCTAATGGTTGATATTGCAAGTATTTCCAATAATGTCTCACAATCTGAGCAGTGCTGCGCTAGCTCCACAGATTATGCCATTTTTAAATAACTAACAGATTAGTCAGTCCAGGAGTTTAAATTGCAGGATACCCAAAAATATCTGCTCTGAATGCCACTTTGTTTGTAGGACCTTAAGTGCAACATGGACATTTCATGGACAGTAAAAGTTTTTCAAGACAGTAACACTTAAGATCTCATTAAATTAATTCATTCAATCTCAACAGCCATGTTTTCACAGATCAAACAGGTTCATGATTTCAGAGCTTTTTGTTTACTTGACTATCTTGAGAAACAACTCTCCCATATTCTGGAAAGCTGACCACAGTGACTGACCAAACCAACAAGGTTTTGCTGTACTGGATGCAGTGACCTCCAGCAGCAGCTGCACACTTGCTTGGGGAAAAAACAAAGTTCGATGAATGTATAGAACATAGTTCCATTCAATATGCTCCCAACTTTGTGCTAATTTCACCTCAAACAGTTCCTGAAATTAACATGCTGCCAATATATTAAACAGACTTCATTTAACTATCTTCCATGAACTCATCCAACCTAAAACTGAATTTCGTTACATTATTATATAATCACAAACCAGACAGAACTGACCCCAAATGAGACCAATGAGCCAGTCTGAGAGCAACCGTGCAGAGCGTGTTTACCTTGGAACAGAAATGCAAATGCTGAAAACTCATCAAATCCTTGACATTTTTCAGATTTTAAAGATGCCTCTTTTCATGGAAGTCAAGTGAGGATTTTTAATCAGTCCTAGGGTCTCTGCCTTCCAGACTGAAAATATCTAGAGTATTGTTCCCCCCATAGGGATCATAATTTATGTGATAGTAGAAAACACACAAGAAATGTCCATAGATAAACAAAATCTGACTCAACTCTCCACAGATTTGGATAGTAAGAGTCACCATAGCTTATTTGACGGATAAGGTATTAACATTTTGCAGACTTTTTTTCTGCATACTAATAAACACACCCTGCTAAATCCACAATATTTGAAGGCTACAAATGAGGGCAGTACAAAACAAGGAGGAAAGTTACACTTTCAATAACATTTGAATGTAGTTTGGGAACTTTTTTTTTGGAGACAGATCTTTTCAAATAAATACACCTCCTCAAAAATAAGGACTCCCCCAGGAGACAGCACATAAATCTTACCTTCCACAGAGAGTAAAAAGCATATTCTGTAACTGTAGACTATACTCCTGGTTTACCCTGATTCTGAAGTGTTTCCCTCTGCTTTCCAAGCCCACTCCATAAGGAAGATTGGCCAATTATAAAAGCTTAGGGTACTCAACCTCAAAAGAGGGATCCCGTGTGAAAGGAAGCACTACTGACCAACTACAGAATCCACTAGTCCAGTTAGATTTAAGAGGCTAGAGGCAATAATGCACATTACGCTGACAAAGGCCTTTGCCTTCTCAGAATAATCCAGTTTGTCTTCAAGTGAATTCAGAAAAAGTACAAGAAATCTGCAAATAAGTTTTCTAAAAAAACCCAAACAAACCAAAAATAAAAATCTTCAACCCGATACAATGATTTGAAAATGATGGGGTTTTTCAGTCTGTACAAATAACAAAGGATTACAATAAGACTAAAGACATGCAAACCCACTGTTCTTCAGTATATTATCTGGACATAGCACATATTGCTCAATAAAGTAATACCCAAGATAAATATAATGCTTTCCTTGAGCGAATTAAGCAGTTTAAAAAAAAATTCAATCACAGAGATGGAGAGGAAAAAAATCTATTCAATGCTCTTGTTTCTGATCTGTTAATGGTTAGGTCATGGTTGACTTTGCTTCTAAAATTCAGTTTTTCATTCACAAGATCAATATAAAACCTCAAAAGAGTTATTTTCTCATGCAGTTGTGTATCTCCATCTTGTCATTTCACATAATGTAGAAATGCTGAATGCTGTTTGTTTTTTACATGTAACATTACCTTCAAAACGTTTTCTTTGTTATATATCAAAGTAAGTACCAACATTATCAGAGTAGCTTTCCTACAGCAATGGGATCTCCATACGTTTTTAATGTAAGCTATTCATCGGCACTTTTATGTTTAGGCAAAATGTTCCAAGAAACTAATAAGTGCAAAAATACATTATCACATATCTTGATTTGACATTTCTTAATGATGCTCTGTTGTGTAAAGAGAAAAAAGAAATAGGAAGAGAGATCAAAGTGACAATACCAAGATTATTCTCAAAGAGCAATGGTCACACAAAACTGTTCTCATTTGTTGATGCTTTTTCTTTAGCTTTCCTTCTATTGACTAACCAGCAGAACCAAGTTTTTAGAAATGCATGATTGTGATAAATCAACTTGGCATCAAGTTTTAAGCTTCAGGGTGCACTAGGCAGACCACAATGAGTCACTGCAGTAAAGCAAAAGCAGAGAAAAAATTTTAAAATTGAATCTGAGCTCAGACAGGGAAGAGAGAATAAGGATAAGAGTTTAAAATCATAATAATATAACTTCTAAATTAGATATGTAGCTTGGTCTTTATTGCGCTATAGCCTAGAAATTTCTATACAAAGCTGAACAAATCCAGACATCTGAAAGAAAAACACAACTTCTGGAAATTGTGCAATTTATTGGCAGAGAGGCACTATTGCAACAAAACAAGTGAAAGACCAAAATTGAAGTATTAAAATATTTCTAAGTGTTCTCACAGGTTTTATACACTGGTCTGGGAATAAACCAAAAGGCCTCCACAAAGTGATAAAACTTAAACCTCCAGTGTTACTGAGTGTTATAGGTCTGACTGAAGTGAACATCAACTGCCTCCTTTAAGTCATCTGGTTTTAAGAAGAAATTGAATAGTAAATTTTTGCTAGTATCACACACACTGTCCTCTCTGATTCACTGCTTTCATTCATCTCACTTGATAAAGATGCAAAGTATAAATATTCATGCCATATATGAAAACAAACCATGCAGCTTTTCTTCGTATTCAGGAAAGTATCAAATGTGAAATAATGCTACAGACAAGTTCTGAAAATTATACACTTGACACGTCAGTGAAAGCTAAAATAACAAATGGTGCATTTAAATCCTGGAAATGAACTTCATGACTTGTACAGAAACAAAACAGGATAAAACCACTTCAATAAATACCCTGAAACTCTCATATTTGGGAGAGGTAAATAACATTACTAATCTTAAGAGCAGCTAAACACTACACAGGATCAGATCCTAGGAAGCTGCAAATTCATATGTCATAAGGCAGTTGGAGATATATATAATTTTCTGTGAAATAACAATGAACAATGTCAAGAACTCTGGCTATGTTTCTTAACAACTACCATTAAGCTGTGATAAATCAGAGAGCTGATAAATATCTGACTTCAGAAAACATCATTAAAAGGCGTGTAATACTCGGGGGAAAAGTATCATAAAAACCTAGAGATGCATCTTGAGCTTGTCAACAGGTCTCACACAGATCCTTGAAATGAAAGTGCAGCAGAAATATGGTGATCAAAATGCAGTGTTTACATGCTAATCTGGATTTGATAGTATTTAAAACGGCTCAAAAATTTCAAACACAAACTCTTAATTCTAGCTTGGCCTAAGAATTGGAAGAGAGGAAGAGAGTCTCATTCAAATCATAACTACAGCTATTGTCCACTCTAAATAAAATTGGATTGACTTGCCTAAACTTAACTTTTCTTCAAAATTCTCTTTGTCTGAACTCCAGAACTTCCGACTTTCAGGATTCTCTTTGCGTCTCTCACTCACACTAGTGTAGAGTACTCAAGTTCATGACTGGTGCAGCCCATTTCACTGACTAATTTTAAAAAACACTTTGGGTTTTTTTTTTGGTCAGTTAGTTGAGGGGTTGGTTTGGGATTTTTCTGTCATATTGTTAGGGGTGCTTGGGGGTTTTTTGGGTTCTGTTTTTGGATTTTTTTTAAATACAGCAAGAAAAAATATTAAAACTTGTCTTAATAAAACATTCTAGATATTTTTCATGAAGATACTACATAGCTTTGGCAAATTCACCACTTAGCCTGTTAGAAAAGGAATCAAACCCAAGATTGACCCAAGAATGTTGCATCACATGTATAAAATGGAAGAGCCTGTTCTGAGTAGGAAGACTTGATTAAATGCATTCCAACTCAATGTATAGTCTTCAAAGTCAGACACAGAAGTATCTAGTAAATAAATTACATGACAAGCAGCCTTGCACCTGGCTTATCCAAATAGCCTAAAAAACATTCTTGGCATCTTATCAAACAATCACCTTCACTGAGAAACATATATAAAAAACTCAATTCTCTCTATTTCAAGGCAAATAATTTCCTAAAGTCTTGTACAGTAGGAAGTATTGTGTCTAAAGAAGCATTACACATTAGACTCGCTCCCAGTAAAGAAGTATTTGGAAGAAACCGGAATTTTGGAAGTGAAAACTCAGATGAAACTTTCTGGCTTCCTTATATTACCTCCCATCGCTAAGACACCAGGTAAAGCCTCCTGGAAATCTTTACAAAATTAACACTCAAATGTTTATTTCATTCTGTAGTTTTAAACATCACAAAAACAAGTGCATACAACAAATAGCAGGATTGGTTTTGCTGATGCTTTACTTTGTTTCTTCATTACACAGAAGTATTTCCCCCTTCCTTTTCACATCTACTGAGACATTGACCTTTTCTGTCCCCCTCCACTCAGTTTCTTTGCTCAACAGATTGTTCTTCATTCCCTCTCTCATTCCAGTTACATGATTTTCAGACTGCTTCCTTTTTACAATTACTGTTCCTGTTCCAAGCCTTTAGCTGGTGGCTTAAGAATTCAACTATCTTGTAATTTAAATAAATCTGTAGTAAGAAATATTTTTAGAATTAAAACCAAAAGTGCAACAGGCTATAAATTTATTAAAGGCAGAGTTTCTCATACTAGCATATCTTATTCGGCATTAAAAAAACACATTTGAGATCTTGTGGGGTCTTTCCATTAGGCTTTTTAGATCTAAGTGTGTCCAAGTGTGACTCCTTTCACTCAGTGAGAGATATATATATATATACACACTCCGATACATAGATAGACGATCAGCATTTGGTATGACAGTCCTCTCTGCAAAACTGATTTTCTCATGGTTTGTATCAAAATTTCCTGCATTTCTTTTCCTAGTTTAATATAAAGATAGACATGTGTGTTCAGGTATATAAATATATATGTACATAACACATGCCTATTTAGGAAGTGAGCAGACTTAGACTTCCTTTGCTCTGCCACAGACTCACTGTCTGTTTTTAAGCTATGAGCACACGATGCTGTTAGCTGAGACAAATAAGTTAAATTGATTACATTACTGGGACTTAGGCATTTCTACCTGCATGCTCTGTTACTCCTCAGTTATATTACTTTCCTTCTGCATGAATTACACACTAGGTGTTTATAAGCCTTTTATTTTACTTTCCCCAGATAAAATATATGCAAACCTTTCTTTTCACTTTACAATAGCAATTCAATTCCTTTTCCAAGGCCTGCAAAGTGATTTTGCTAAGGACCCTTAGGAAGGAAGAACAAATTATCTCTGTGCCTTCTGGTGTTGGTTACCATCTTTACAAGCAACCCAAGGAATGAGATCTACCAGTACCCTAAGATGAGAATGACACGGAAGATGGACCATGGGGGTGCCAGTGCCCTGAGCTGGAGGACCACGACTCTGAGATTGATCAACTCCCAGTTGACCCTGAAGTTGTATAGGATCTGCTGCTCCAGCTGGATCCCTAGAAATCTAGGGGGCCTGATGGGACTCATCTAAGAATCCTCAAGGATTCTGCTAGCTAATATCATCACAAAGTATCTCTCAATGATTTTTGAGCAGTCTTGGGAATCCACAGAGGTCCCAGCTGGCTGGAAGCTGGCCAATAGTGTTCTGGTTCTTGAGAAGAGCAAGAAGGATGTCACCTCAGTGCCTGGTAAAAGTGTGGAAAAGATTATTCAGGAAGGTATTGAAAAACACCTTGAGGACAACGCAGTCATTGGGCACAGCCAGCACAGCTGCATGAGAGGAAAGTCCTACTTGTTGAACCTGATTTTCTTTTAGGACAGGATAACTCACCCAGGTGATCTAGGAAAGCCAGTAGATGTAATCTCTTTAGACTTCAGCAAAGCTTTTGGTACTGTCTCTCACAGTATCCTTCTGGACAAAACATCCAGCACGCAGCTGGATAAACACATCATGTGGTGGGTGAGCAACGGCTCCCACAGCTCAGGCACAAAGACTTACAGGGAATGAGGTGACATCAGGCTGGCATTTGGTCACTGGTGGGGTTCCACAGGGCTCCATCCCTGGCCCAGTTCCCCTCACCATCTTCATTAAGACCTGGATTGGGGAACTCAAAGAAATACTAAGTAAGTTTGTTGACAACACTAAATTGGGAGGAGCTGTCAACTCCCTTGAAGACAGAGGCCCTGCAGAGACCCNTGTGCTCTCTCTCTCTGTTTGATGTCACCAGTGTAAATTCTCTTGCATTTTTGGGTGCAGATTCAGGCATCACAATGTAAAAAAAAATAAGGTATTAGAGAGTGTCCAAAGGAGGGCCATGAGGATGGTGAAGGGTCTGGAGGGGAAGGTGTATGAGGAGTGGCTGAGGTCACTTGGTCTGTCCAGCCTGAAGAAGAGGAGACTGAGGAGAGACCTCATTGTGATCAACATCCTCACATGGGGAAGCAGAGGGGCAGATATTGATCTTTTCACTCTCGTGACCAGTGACAGGACTCAAGGAAATGGCATGAAATTTAAGTTGTATATCAAGAAAAGGTTCTTCAACCAGAGAGTGTTTGGGCACTGGAACAGGCTCCCCAGGGAAGTCACAGCACCAAGACCATGTGAATTCAAGAAGTATTTGGACAATGCTCTCAGGCATATGGTGGGATTCTTGGGAAAGTCCTGGGCAGAGCCAGGAATTGGACTTAATCATCCTGACAGGTCCCTTCCAATACAGCATATTCTAAAATCCCAGGATTTTAAGACAGGAAAACAAGACGGGTTGTCACAGAAGAATGGAACATCTGAGAAACTGGTAAGGACTAGCAACAAGTTTACTTGTGGTCCAGGCTGACATCCAGCATTTGGATATCCCTCCAAAGAGTGATCAATGAGTTTATATTTCTGAAATGTATACCATAGGATCCTCTCAGTAAAGCAAAAACAACTGAAAATGAGAAGT
The DNA here is from genome assembly GCA_013397915.1 of Daphoenositta chrysoptera. NCBI lineage: Eukaryota > Metazoa > Chordata > Aves > Passeriformes > Daphoenositta > Daphoenositta chrysoptera. Next base: position 646,017 of record VZRO01002485.1, read on the forward strand.
GCCTCAGAACTATTACTAGAATCCAATATACTTTTCAATTAAAATGAATTTATAATAGCCAGATTAGATGACAAGTTCCTTAAATCTTTGAGTTATCTTCCTGTTCCTGGGGAGTTTAAAGATGCACATAGTGAATTTTTTAGCCTTGTCATCATTTTACTTATGCAGATTAATAGCTGCATTTGTTTTGGTTTTAGTACCAGGTATTATTCAGAAAATAACAGAAAAACAAGGACAGGGACACCTACCACAGGGATTTCTCATTTGTGCCAAACAAGGAAAAATCCACAGCATTGCTGCTCAATTTTCATTTTAACACATTTTCCCCTCTCACAAATGTAGATACCTACTCTTGGATAAACTGCCAGCTGCCCAATTTAAGTCTGCCTTGCCTTAGAGTCAGCAAGGAAGAAGCAGCAGAAGGACAATAGTTATACATACTCTGGTAGCAGCCTGCTGCCCATCCAGATCACACAGGATGTGCTTTAGGGAAGGTCAAACAGACTTCAGGTATTCAGATCCATTACATTTCGCACCAGCAAGAGCTCAGTCACAGGGGTCATTCCTTCCCTTACACTGGAGCAATCTCAGTGGTGTGTACTGAAAAAGAGATTGAATTCCAACACCAAGTTAAAGTTATAAGCCTAAAAGTCACTATTTATGATCCTATCATTGTAGTCTGCTTTCTCACTTTGGACAAGTCAGGACAAATTTATCTGTTCAGTCAATGAACCATTTGAAGCAGCTATTTCTCCTTCCACACATGGCAGCATACATTTGTGCTGCAAAAAGACACGGATTTTTCCAAATTACACAAGATAGTTTAATGACAGAAATTAGACTAGATCAATACCTCATCAGATCACTTGTTAATGGAAGTCACATGACCCTACCTTCAGTCCAGTGGAAAACAATAAAACTACATGATGTAAAAAGAACACACAAACAAAAACAAACACTAAAAAAACCCAAAACACCCACCCACAAAGAAGATACATTCATATTGTAATGATTAAGTTTAGACTCAAAGAAAAACTGTCACTTTTAATGTCAATATTTTTTCTGTTATATGTATTATATTTTGTCAAATGCTTGTGCTGTTAATCATATGAATACTATTTCCTAACACACCTCTCCTCCGCCTTTTTTAATAGTAGAGGCTACAGTGTTTCATTTTTCATTTGCACCTGTGTGTGTCAAGGGCAACCAAACACAACACACAAAAGCACAGCATGATCCATGGGTATTTATTGTGGTACATGCGCTGTTATTTATCCTAATATAATTACTACAGCACAGAATAGAATCAACAAGGTTGAAGGTAATTGAGCTGATATGTCATTGTGTACTAATTTTTAAAGGGTATTTGTAGTGGTGAATAGTTCATTCAAGAGGCTCATATTTGAATCTCCTACAAGACACACATAATTGAAGATCTTCACCAGGGTTGTTTTTGATAGTTGTTGCTCTTGGGATAGATGGGGGCGCAGTGTTTCCCACCAATTTTTAAAGACAGGCTGAGTCATGAGATAGGTTTATTTTTTCTGGCCACAGAAGCACAAACTGCTACTTGTTCCAAAACCAGCTCTCTCAAGATTTGGACTAATGGCTTAACCTTTGACTCAGTCTACTTCTCAGTAAAACAGAGACAAAACTGAACATCACCTGGTTATGAAAAATGAGTAACCAGCACATATTGCTAAACACTGTGAATATAAAAAATGTAGTTACCTAATTACCTGTGATGATTAAACCCCAGCCAGCAGTCAAGTACCACACAGCCACTCACTCACTCCCCCCCTCCCAGTGAGATCATGGAGAGAATTGGAAGGATAAAAGCTGGAAAACTCTTGAGTTGAGAAAAAGACAGTTTAATAGGGAAAGCAAAAGCCACACACATAGGCAAAGCAAACCAAGGAATTAATTAATTAATTCACTGCTTCCCATGGGCAGGCAGGTGTTCAGCCATCCCCAGGAGATCAGGGCCCCACCATGTGTAACCATTACTTGGGAAGACAAACACCACCATTCCAAACATCCCCTACTTCCTCTTTCTTCCCCCCACTTTATATACCGAGCATGATGTCACATGGCCTGGAATATCCCTTTGGTCACTTGGGGTCACCCGTCCCAGCTGTGTCACCTCCCAACCTCCCATGCCCCCCCCGAATTCCACACCACTGCAGCAGCATGGAAAGCAGAAAAGGCCTTGGCTCTGTGTGAGCAAGACAGCAATAACAAAAACATCTCAATATTATCAACCCTGTGTTCAGCACAAATCCAAAACATGGCACCATACCAGTCATTGGGAAAGATACTAACTCTATCCCAGCTGAAACCAGCACATTACCATGTATTACGATACTAAGAAATATCCCTTGTTAAATGACACTTAAAATAATATGGGTTTTGTGATTTTAAGAACAAATCAATAAGGAATGAGTTGTCAAAGACTTAAAGGAAACTTGATAACACTAGAGTCACTTTGTTTTCTTCCCTCTTCTCCTCCTTTCTAGAAAATTCAGTCCTAAATTCCACTTTTCCAATCTGATTTCTACGCACTTAGAGAAGCTACTGCCAAAATGAGTAGCTTGTGTCTAAAATTGATCAGCAGGGACAGGAAAATGCTAAGTCTGGCAATTGTGTGGCATATTCCATTACTGATTTGAGAAAATCCAACAGATCTAAGACATTAAATACCTCTTTTAAAAATCATTAAAACAGAATACCATTCAAAATATTTTAATACTATTTGTGGAACATTATTGTGCAAGTGGAGGAAGCAACTGAAATTAGCATTATGCTGGAATCACTTGTGCAACACTAAGAACAGCGGTCAAATTGAAATGAGAAATTTATGCTCTTGCTTCATAGAAGTCTGTCACATAAAAGCTATTCCACCGCTATATTCATAATCTTGGTCAAACAACCTACAGAAAAGGCAGGTACTCTCTTGATTTCTGTCATGATTAATTTTAATAAATTATCATAGTCTGGGTAAACCCCATTTGTTCTATCCCTGCTCAGTTCCTCAAAGCTTTCTAATAACACTACTTTGGGTTTGTAAACTTAAACAGAAAATAAAGTCAGTAATTTGTTTTACAACCATGCTACAACTACTGTCTTCAAGTTCTGTTCCAAAGATACACATGCTGCCTAGAGAGATACACTATTTTGTTATCAATAACTTTGGTCTCCTCTTTCTGTGAGAAAATCCAGTAAACAAATTATTTAGAAATGAAAATTCATTTAAGAAGAATACATGTCCCAAGACGAAGCCGCAATTTGAAACAGACTAAATGTGTTTGTTCTTTGGCTTTAACAAGAGTAACTACACTAGTAATTTCCCAATAATTTGATATTTAAACATGTTCAGAAAGAGCCAATCAAACAATGGTTTATCCTCAAGGAGAACTGCTGCTCTGTCAAGGAAATGAAGGAAATCAAACCTTTCAAAGGCAGGTGCATTTTACAGGGCACAGAGCAAGGGCAACTGGCACCCTCACATGCAAGCAGAGGTGTGGAAGGCTGACATTGCAGAGAAATCCTGAGATTTTATTTAACCAAAAAACTAAAGCCATCAGATTCTGTTTGCAAACTGAAAGCATCTTGTTAAAAAACACAACACGTCCAAGGCTCTATGAAAACATTTTCTTGTATTTGCTGCAAGGACAAGTCAAGTTATCTCAGATTCCCCTCTGCTGAATGAACCAAGTCATTAAACTGGCATTTGCATTGAAAGGCTTTTCACAGGGTTTTCTGTCAGGCCTTTCAAACAGGGTTGAAATGAATGAGGGCCAGCTTACAAATGATGCATTGTTGAATGTATGTGGGAGCAAACAGCCACCATTGTGAGTGCAGGTGGGAAAGAAAAATGAATAGACAAGGAAGCTCATGGAGACGAAGACTCTCATTATTGATGGGCTATGTGCATGTCTTTAATGAAGCTTACCCAATAAAAGATAGATTTTACCCTTATCCTCCTCTTTAAAAATTAATTACCCTGAAAAATATACAATGGTGAAACATGCCAGATTATACATGCTTTTCTTTCGTCATTACACTACTAATTTAGATCTAGAAATATCTTCCTAAAAGTATCTCACAGGATTTAAGTATTTCAAAACTCAATTCAATCTCTTACAGAAATACCCTCGTGGCCTTTTATTCAGAAGAGGAAACTGAGGCATGTTACCAACAGGATGCAAGGATGACAACTTAAAACGCAGTTTTTAACTCCTATCTTTTGGCTAAGGAATTAAACATCAATTTTCCTTTTATCCTTTCTCAAGTAGGATGCAATCACATGCCCTAACGCCAAATGTTTATACAAACAAGAACAAAACCAGAAGCACAAATGCTTCAATGACACTGCATAGAAAATATCTTCCTGTCACAACCTTTTTCTCTGTAAATAGTCTCAAATAGTTTTCTGCCATATTTTTAACAGCTGCTTCATTAGTTTTCTCTCCTGTTGCCTGGTGGCAGCTTTCATCCATGTTTTCCTCACTGAAAAGACACTTCAAGTCTTATTTGAAAAGATTTCTTTGCCATTCCGTTGTCTTCCTCCAGCTTTTATTTTACAGTGGAACACACTCAGGCAGTATTTTTGCACTGTCATTTCTAGGTCATCTACTATTACAGTCTCTCAACATTTAATTTTGCAAGTTGTTTCTATTTATAGTGGAAATGCTTAATTCTACTAATTTTCAACTCACAAACTGTAACTTGGTTTCTTAAGAATATAATTACCTTCACTAGATCCTTGAAAACTGCTTATTTGACTCCATGTCATCAGAGATCTTAACCACTGTATAGTTTTTCTCCAATTTAATAACATTAAGCAGTGTGGGGCCAGGAACAGATCCCCAAGGGACTTTAGCAGAAATACATCTGTAATACCAAGACACCTGAGCAACTGCCATCCGTGAACCAAAAGTACCATCTTTACTACATGAACACGTGGATGCAATACATCCTGCAATGAGAAATAAGCGCTTTACAGAACTTTTACTTCCAATAAAAGAACCAATTGACCCTTGAACTTAAAGGTCTAACCCAGAACTGAAGTCAAGAAGGAAGCACAGGGTGTGAATCCCAACCTCACTCCCCTAGGGTCTCTAAAATGCCAGGATTCAGGCACAGCTCTGCATACCTTGCACAACTCTTAACTTTGTGTTAATTATGAATCTCATTTGCTGCAGATCATCATGCATTCCAGAGAGATTGTGCAAGTCTCATCTGGGACTAACAAGTGAGTATGAGATTTTGAACTGAAAAGGTTCTAACTTAAAGTAATATCAGATACACTTGGAATTTAATTAAAAATAAAAAGCTAGCCTGATTATGCTTTTTAAAAATTATTTTACTGATTAGAAATGATTATATTACTTTTTACACTTAAAATGCAGGTCTTAGGTTGAACATTCATCCATCCCTTGTTCTTTTTAATTACTGATACCACACTATCAACCACCTTCTGGAATTTCCCTAATGCTCCAATATTTAGGCTATACCAATGTTACAGATGACTTGTCCAGATAAGTTTTAAAATATCTCCCAGAAGTTCAAATATCTTCAAAAACATATTCACAATCCAAATATATTGATGGAAATGAAAGATAAAAAATATTTTGCGTCAATAAATACTACAAGCAAAATAGAAAAGAAGTATCAGTTAGCTATATAAATTAGTGCTTTCCCAAAACAAAAATAAGGCGTATTAATCTTCCTGAATTATTGGTAGTACCACTGATACTATGTTGTTTGATTTATATCTTCTTACATATCCTTTTTTCCCCAAGACATACATGCTTGTTTATAAAAATATGAAATGTATTTTATTAATATAAGACCCATATTTTGAACAACTGCTATACATCATCCTTTTGTCTATTACCCTGACGTAACTCATTGTGTTATTTTGTGTTTCAATTTGTAGTTACCAATAAACAGTACAAGTACTTTAAGATAAATTTTATATTTTTAAAGTTTCACTTTCTCTACAAACTTTGTTTTGACCCTTGAAGCACACTTTTTAAGCTCATAAGCATAAAACATTCTGAAAACACTTCCCAAGCGTCAGTTAGTCCTCTCTCCAAATCCCCTCTCCTAGTTCAGGAATCTCATCTGTTTTCAACTGTACCTGGCTGCATCGAGAATCTGGCAAGTTTTCTATTGGTTTGGAGCTTTCTTTTTGCACATAAGTCAAAATCCTATTATAACACATACTTTTTGGTTCTGTCATGTTTTATTCTATCTGATTTATGCCCACTATAAAACTCTTTTCGTTGTATGTAAGGGTTTTAAACATGGAATTTGTAGTCCATACAAGTGCTAAAGTTGTTTCAGCTGGGAGGGCAGGGGACACCATGCACCACTGGCAACATTACATCTTTAACATATGACATGGAAGCTGAAACCATCTATGCTAAAACATTTTCCCCCCATCAGTTTATAGATGGTAAATAACTGAATAGTCCATTTTCTTGTGTGATTTGGCAACTAACAGGAAATAGTAGCTATGCTTACATTTTGTATTGTGAACATCCAAGTATTCTAGATCATTTGCTTCTACTTACCAGGAATTTGGAAAGTACCATCATTTTACGCGACTGCAACTTCATTTCTTTTTCACCTACTTAGTCTTTCTTAATGAGGTCATAAATATTTATTTTAACATTTCAAAGCCAGGGACCGAAATAGCCATATTTTAGTTTCCATTTAGTCAAGTTTAAATTTAGAAATGAGCAATTCCAATTAATCTTAAAAATAGGAAGTAGAATAATTGGGCTCCTAACACTGAGTTTAGCAGTTGCATGATTTCTTTTCATATTCTGGCAGGCTGATGATTGCCTTTCTTTTGACTCTGTGCTCTAGCCCAATCCATACATCCTCAGCACTTCAGTCACGATTTTAAAGAGGTTCTGATCTATCTAGAAGACTCATTCTTTGAACACAATTTCCCTCTATGCTTGGCAAAAATCACAAGCTGTACAGCACCATTTTTCCACAAAAAAGGAACCAAAATACATTAGCACCCTATGTGCACCTGCTTTGTCAGTGATTCACATCAAGTGTCATCCTCTATTCTTTGAGCAGAAAAGAGATCCAGAATATTTGGGACAATTTTCATGTTTCCTCGGGGATCTCCTGAGTGATCCATTTGTCTTTAAATGTTGGGGGCGGGGGGCTGTTGAGTTTTTTGAGGGTTATTTAGCTTTTTACCACTGTTCATTAAATCTCACCTACAAGTCACAGGCAGTCTCTGTTCTCTGAGAAAGCTGTGCTTCACATCCATCAGACCAATTTTTCCTATCACCACAGTCTTGGAAAATACTTATTTTATTTAGTTAAATATAAAAATTCAAGTATTATGAGTCTTCTGGGCATATATCCTGGCATGGTTGGTCTGAAATTGGAAGCCTGCATACAATACCACTATACAGTACATCAATTATTAGACTAGCCTCTATTCCAGAACAAAAATAATAATAATAAAAAAAAAAAAAAAATAGAAAACCAAAACCTGTTACCACTACCCACCTTCCCCACAAAACAACAAGAAATATTGCATAAATTTCAAAATAAATCATGCCATTAATTTATGCTACAACTGTACTGAGCACAAGCCTGCATCCAAACAAGGCTCTCAGACCTTCCAAACATCCTTCAACCTGCTTCCCTGCAAATCCTGCTGGCTAGCTACACTCGCCCAGAAGCTGCACTCAAAAACAACCACTTCAGTACACCTGGTTTCAGCCAATTCTGTTGGCACCAAGATGTAAACAGTACTGTTTTGTCCGTACTTTTCAAGGTCAGTAAGTCTTCAGCAAGGTCCAACTTCAAAAACTGAATGTTTAACACTATGTAAACCAGATGCAATATTTTAATATCCAAATCAGTATCTGAAAAAAATTTGCTGAAAAAAAAATGAAGTTCATTTCCATGAAAACACGTCAGAACTTCTAAGCTCTTCAGTTCCAAGCTCATAAGTAGCTCTGTTTTGCTTGCCATTGAAATATTATGCATTTCAGAAAGACATGATTCACGGATTGTATTATGCTTCTTCAGATCATGTACACACACACATCCCCTTTAACTACAACCTCTGTGGTTAGGAATTCACTAAGAATTATTTGTTTGATATTACACCTTAAATGAAAAGTGTTATTTCATTACTATGCACAGTCCAGATTGTAAAGGAAAAAAAATTATCTTAAAATCTTTAATATGCATATCATAAGATCTTTAATGTATGCCTCCCACCTCAGAATCACAGGGAGAGGCTCGGAAAAAGAGATTGAATTACTAAATGAAATGCTGAGCACTCTTGTCAGATTAACAAGCAGCAAAACTAAACTGTGAAGATCCAACAGCACAAGAGTGTGGAGCTCCTCTTCAACACAAGTTAACAAGAAGTATATGGAAGTGACACTCAGAAACCCATAAACTTGACAGTAGGTGACAAAAAATAGAAAGGACTTTGTTACCAAGTCTGCCATCTGTTTTTATAGCTTCCTGTGTCATTTACATAAGAAGTAGATAAGAGATTTAAATGAGAACTTCATTAGACTGCATGTTAGTGATATACCAGGCACTCATCATATTGGTGATATCAGTCACTCGCTGAGATGAAGTACCTGGCATTAGGTGAGGACAGTAAGGCAGCAGTCAAACAACAACAGCTCTTTGTCAGCCCTAGGACCAAAAGCTATTACCTCCATCTAGATGGTGTAACCATCTCTTACAAAGCCTGCATCTCAAAATTAAAATGGAAATGAGATGCAAGTTGTCTTTAAAAATGGGTTCACGACTACCTTAGATCAACAAATTATATATTTAGTAGGTTAGTACTTAGGTGCAAGGTAAACATTAACAATGCAGAGACATGAAAGTTCAGTTTGTTGCAAAGTAATCCACTACTGGATTAGCAAATAATCTGATTATTTTGTGTAGCTACATAAACTAAAAAACCAAACATCATCACCTCACACACACAAACATACACAAAAGACCAACAGTAGAAATAGGTAGAAGCAAAGGAAAAAGCAGGCCTGCCCTTCAGCTGCATGTCAGTCTTAACTCAAGTGTGCAAGTACTGTAGTTCATTGCTTTAAGCTGACATAAAACCTGTCAAGTAGCAATCAACCCATTGCTTCTACCCTACCAACTCCTGTGCATCTTTCAGACGCTGGAACAAATCCATCTGAGAGTTAACCAAGCAAAACAAGATGTTTTACGTGCCACGTCTGTTCCCTAACGTTGTTCAACAACACACAGCTCCCCTTCCTTGCAGGCTGAGGGGCTCACAAAGATTCATTAATTTTCTACTCAGTTATTCTCCTTCCATTTCTTTTACCATGTGAACACAAGTAATCTCAGACAGCACTGAAGAACTCCAGCATCAAGCCGTCCTGGTGGTTGTTATGGGGAGCCACTACATTGAGTTTGCCATAAATACAGCATAATAGTTTGAAAAAAACCAAACCAAAACAAAACCATAAGAAAACCAACCATAATATCAAAAAAAAAAGAAGAACACTTCTTTTATGACCTTCCTTCCTGAACATTTTGAATATATTTGCCTTTTGAATGAGATGTTTTTAGTGTTTTAAACACTATGGTTCATTATAGTTTCCATGATCCCTGCCTCATAATTAACCCCAGTTACATTTCCACTATACATGATTGATCATTGTTTTTGGCAAAGAAGTCTGTTGTTATTCAGGATAATATAAGGCTACCATAGGAACTGAAAAACAGTAATGTCTCTGTATAACATTTTTCCATCACATTTATGTCATTAGTTTTAAACGTTGTTTCAGAATTTGTCCTTGTCAGTACACAAAGTGAGATAAGGATCATATAAGGATCATTCCAGCTAATGTAACAAGGCACTTCCGAGGATGAAAATAGAGCCAGACACCAGGAATGCACATGGAAGCACAATGTAAGCTGAGTTCTTGTGCCAGTTTGTCACCCCAAGACAGTTCTGCTAAACATTTTTTATCATCATTATTATGTACTTAAACTTCAGAAAAAAGTATCCAGCCCTTTGTTTTGTATTTTTTCTATTCTGAACTAAAAAAAAATTCATAAGTACATACAGCGTATTTCTTTATACTTGACTGACAGACTTCAACACAGTTTAACAGCAGAAGTAATAATTAAAAAAAACCCCACGCCTTTTAAAATATAAGGCATTTGCTCAGAACTTTGCTTTGAATTCCTATTTTTCAGTGATTCAATGAAGCTGATTCTCTAAGTTCTTCAACTTAAATTCACCACCACAAGTACACCACTTGATATCACTGGGACCAATCAATTGCAAATTCAGTCACAGCAATTTTGTGGAGAAAGAAGTTATCTGCAACATTACACTGTTATGCTACAAGTGGTAAGTTTCTTGCTGATGGAAATGGCCACTTCACTAGCACTCACACAGAACAGTAATGCTGAGAGTCATTTGCATGTACTGAAAGATGGCAAAGCAGTCATTGGTTTTTGACCTGCTTAGGTTTGTAAGTTTTTTTGTATTTAAATATACAACTTAAGCTGAGCAATTTGTCACACATTCTGAAATACCAAAATATCAGCATTATGCTCCAACTATTCCTTTTCTGCTTAAATTACTATATTTAAAAGAGCAGTTCCCTGTTCTAAGGAAGATGTAGATTAGAATAATTTGACAGTTTTCTATGATTCTTTGCAGCATTTACTCTTGAATAAGCAGAAGAGGCAATGTACAGAAGGACCTGGAAATGACTACATTACACCACTTTCACCGAGTAGAAGAGAAAGTAAATTCATCACATGGGGTCATCTGCCTCATTAGCAGATGCTTTATTCCATCTGGAGTACAGCAATTCCTGCTCCTTTCCTATTCTGCAGCATATTACCAATGTCTATATTATGTTGTTAGACATATGCAGGTGGCTGTCATTGGCATCAGCAGACACAAGCTTTCATCCAAGGGAAACACTGATTTTGATGAACAGCAAATAAACTACATTCTTTGTTCTTAATTTAGCAGACAGGTGTGGCTTTCATCAGCATTCAGTAAGACCTACCTTGCAAAATATAAGCAGAATAAATTTCATAAAAAGAACACATACAAGCTTGTGCTTCATTTATCTACAGGAACAAGCAGAAAAGCAAAGCAATCACCAGAACTGCTGCTTCCAGCTTCAGTGAGATTCTCAATTGATGCAAACTGCAGTAAGTCCAGCTAAGTCAAAGCAATTATTTGCTCAGTGCAGCAACACAAGCTTACTGCAGCTGTTAATGTGGCCATTTATAATGTCCTTTGAAGTTGGTTAATAGTACTTTCAAAAAAATATCTGAAGTACAATAAAAGGAGTATGTTTGTTATTTTTTGTATGTTACACTGGCTTTGGCAAAAATTCAGATCCACCAGCATGGCTGAGGAAGACAACCCAAAATGAAGAAGCAGTATATCAGGACTTGCAGATCTGTAAGTACACAGCTATGGGGTAGACAGGTGAGTTACAAGGTAAATGACCTGGCAGAGCCTGAAGTTACTGCTGCCTTTTAGAAATCAGTCGTTGATCTGAAAGCACTTTTTCAATCCCCCCAAAGTATCTACCAAAAAAAGCTTCCTGTATCTCTCCAATTACTGTGTCAGACACACAGCCTGAACACAGCCTGACACATAGAAAAATCCCATAAAAGCTCTCAATACTAGACCAACATATGACTTGCCCATCTATTGCAGCTGGATAGGACAGGCACTGGGCTACAGAAGAGCACTGCCCTCTGGGCAGGAGAGATAAAGCAGGTTGTCAAGGTGGGAGGTACGTTATAGCAAAGACTTTGTAAAAGAATATTAATCTAGGTTAGGAACATTTCCCATCGTTAAGTGCTTGAGAGGAACTCAATTTGCCAATATGAATTTTGCCCTGTAAAATCTAATCTGCAATAAGCACACAAATTCCATCTCTTCTTCACTTCTGAGAGTGGAGGCTTGCATTGCTTAATAGCAGACCAGACTTCAGTGTCACTTCTGTATTACAACTGCAACTGCACAAGGATTTGTAAATATGGGGGTTAAATACAGCTTAAAAACCAAAAACATAAACAAGAACTTGCCCTTTTTATGTGCTGTTCAAGTTACTTACTAAATGTGGCTTAAGCTCTCATAGAGATAACACTCAAGACTTGCAAAGTGTAAACCAAAAATCTGACCAGTCTGCTTATGTTTTGCATATCAAAAGTCAGTAGTCTGTACTCAAATTTCATATGTATCTACACACATACCAGCAGTTTGGCATCACAACATGCTCAGATTATAGCAAGGGCATGAAATCCATTGCATACGGCAACCTTGTCAGTGTGCAGATCCCAAGGATTATTTATGACTGCAGAGGCCAAGAGCAGAAGGAGATAAAGTGGACTATTTAATCAGGTCAAAAGCAACAGACTTCATTCAATTACACAGATATACACACACAACCACCTTTTCCTCTCACTACACCTTGCTTATTCTCTTTCACGGAATCATATTCTGGGAGAATACATTATGTTCACTCCATGATATATGCACCAATAGTATTTTATTTTTTAGGAGTTGGTGTAATCTTTATGGATTTTCCAATAAGTTAGCAGTTACATTACATAAGATGCCTGTATTCAGCATGCCTCAAAACAAAACAGAACCTCACCAAACAACACCCTACACTCCCATCCAACTCTTGCTGGCACCAGATATACTCAGAAGTCATGCGCAGATGCACTCCATTGCTATATCATGGATTAGAGAAGATAATCTATTGCTAATTCCTTCTCTAAACAATAATGACAACAACAACAGGATCAATCTAGATTGCTACACTGAAATTCAGGGAATTTCTTGTCTTCACAACTGGAACATCAGCACTTTGTTATTGTTGTTTAGTTTTTCCCTTCTCCTAACAGGTACATTCTGTGGTCAAAAAATTGTGATCTGAACATAACTTCAGCTAAGAATGGGCCATAATAAAGGCAAAGACCATATAATATAACCTTAACCTCTTCACAGTTCTTTAAACATATCCAAAAAACACAATCTGATATTCCAGCCTTGACTCGACTTGGCGTTTTATTGCCACAGTGTAGTCCCAGCATGAAGTTTGTCCACGTAAATTTCCCCTTCCTCATACTTCCACTATCCTTACTTTTGGTACTCCTTAACAGTAGACCCAGCAAGTTCTGCCCATCCCAACTCTAGCATAGAAGTATTTTAAATGCAAAATTCAGCATATACCTGATACCTGCTTTGTTATCTGCACTCCATTCTTAATAGCAGATGCAACAAAATGTCGATATGAATCCAGACGAAAAGTGATGCACACCATTACCCCTCCCCAGATCTACAAATTATTCCTCATTTTCCCAAGGAAAATGAGGGAAGGAGGGAAGGCTACAACAACAGCTTATAGAATTAAAACACAGTTTACATGTTGCTCTTGGTACCACCATCACAAGCACACAGACTTCTCACTGATTCGTAGAAAGAGGGAGGAAGATGGTAAATTTACAGCAAGTTTAGCATTGCAGGAACAAGGAACATACTCTTTTTTGTCAAGGCAGAAGATTTTATTTCTGGACTAGAGGTTTTCTGCCTCTTTTGAATTATCTTTTTTGGTTTTCCACACCATTGTTGCCCATACCAATAAAACATGCAGAAGTCCATTCTGCAAAGCTTCCCCATCAAAATTTCTTCACAGGGAAGTCCCTTGCTCTTCTCCCTCTCTCCTAAATACTCATGTCATTGATTTGGCCTCTTCTATTTTAAAGTTTCTAGTAGATATCAACACAATAGTAGGTTTCTACTTTGCATTAACCATCTAGAAGAAAAATAAATAAATAAGCATAAAACTTTTAAAATTACCTATTCCAATTACATAACAATACCTGTTCTAGAACCACCACAGTAAAAACCAGCCTTCCAACTAGGAAGACAAAAGGAAAAAAAAATAGGTAAAAAGGGAAACAAAAGAGAAAGAAAAAAAAATCTTTGATACAATTGATAACTTAGTAAAATTAACTACTGTGTAGTATGAAGTAGGGCTAAAACACCAACATCTTCCTTTAGAGGTTGGCCTAAACATACTGAACAGAACAGTAAATACCAAAGTGCTTTCCTGTTTTGACTGCCTATACAGGATCCATCCTTCTAATCAAACTTGCATTGGTTATCTTTTTTATACTTAATGCAAAACAGGGAAACCAGACCTTGAATCCTATTCATCCAGCTGCTCAGATAATTGAGCAAAGACAGTCAAGTGATGAACAGGAAGCAGTGTCAACAGTTACATTTTGTCCTGTGCTATTTATGCAAGGAATAGATATTAGCAAAATGAGTATTTTTCTGTCCTCACTGGAGGAACAAAAGTGATGTGATGAGAAGTCAATGAGCAACTCATTAGGGTTCATAACATGCTTTAAACAGCACTGCATCGAGCATTATGATCCATTCTTCACATTAATTCAAAGACCAAGAGAAGGTTTGAATATAAAAGGAAAAACTATTAAAAAGTGGATGTTCTTAGCCAGCACAGTCTCCACTAATGAATTTGTTGACAAAAGATTCTATTGGTTTCATTGCTGTTAGTTCTATAGTCAAGTGAGCCAGCTGGACTCTGTTCTGACTCATGCAGCTTCATATCTAATTAAGTTTCATTTATGGAATCAAACTCCTCCAGTGGTTATAACCTTGCTGGAGACAGAGGGTCATTAACTTGCAAAAAAACTTTTTACATGTAGGTGTGATAAAGAAAAATACCTACTCTTACTGTCACTTTTCAAAGCAAATAAGCAATACTAGGTCACTCAACACAGTCATTCTGTGATCTGAATTATTCCTTAATAATTATATAGCTCCTATACAGCTCTTTCCCAGATATTTATTTTGGCACCATAGTTGGCCCTTGCTTTATATATTCAGCAGCTGTTATTCTGATAATTGAAGAGTTAATGGAAGCCATTAATGAAAGAGGTAGAGGCGCATTCATTTTCTGAAATACTGTGAAAAGGTCCTAGTTCCAATTCAACAGAAATAAAAAGGGAAGAATTTATATATATTTACACTATAATCTGTATAAATTAGTTTTCACTTATATTTCTGGAGTCAGTATTGGAAAAGTTTTAAATTCTAACTGGAAACTTTTATTGTCCATTTGTGATCACAAGCAAACTAATATACTTCTAATAAAAAAGGTATTCTTTTTTTTCAAATAATTGAGTGATAATCACAATAATAACACAACATTTGATAATTTTTAAATTCTCATTCCTGAATTTCTTAACCAGGAAACAGCAGAAAAATAATTGATGGCTAAATTTGCACATAATTTTCTGTAAAAATAAATTAGTTCTGGTATCTCTCAGAAAAAGAAAAGAGGCAGGTGATAAGAAATGGTAAAATGTCAATGAGATTTCATATTTTTAAATAAATTTTAGCAAGTTATCCACAATCTCTGATGTGCTGCCATTTTCAATATAGCATTGGGACAATTAAATGATGAAAAACTGCAGTTTCTAGAATTATCGATTAAGGAAGATGGAAGACAGGGAGAAAAAAAAGAGAAAAAGAGACAAAAGGAGAGAAAATGAAAAAAAAAGAAAACCAGAAAAAACAAGTTTACCATGGCCTTAACTTAAAGTCTGTTCTAAAGCCATTTTTTCCTCAAGACCGTGAAGTCAACTATCAAAGACTTTGATTTTTTTAATAAATTTCAGCAGTATTTTAAAAATGGTAAGAGTAATTGCTAAATTTTGATCCTTCCAATTCCCTTACTGATGAAGTTTTTCACAAGTAAAATATTTCACTTCTTTTAATTTCACCATCTTCAAAATAAAGCTGCCTACTCTAAAGCACAACTGTTATGAAGATAAATTAATATACCAAGCACTTCAGAGATAGGGTGTTCACATTCCTCTGGAATTATCTTGCTAGGTTATTTTACCATCCTTTCCTAAGTATGTGTCACATTAAAAAAAAAAACCTAGAGCTATTGGAAGAAATTTTGATAAAGGATAGGTTTCTTTATTATTATTTTTAATTCCTTCCAGAGTATTATCTGAAGATCAAATATAATTTGTGGCAATAAGAGGACTTAATCTCAAAACCATATACTTTACATTTTATCAGCATAATCCTTTTATATCCCAGGCTATACATAGACATTAAAGTCATCTACTAATTAATCACAGATTAATGACAGCACACATATCTGACTGAGCTGAAAGACCAGCCAAAATAGTCATGCATTCTTTATCACCTTTTCACAGTCAGTTCCAATCAACACAGACTCTTGTAAAGAGATGGAGAATATAATATATATTATATTATATATGTAATATAAAAGCTACATCTTATGACTGCCAAGTGAAAATACTACATCCAAATGTATTAATAATTTCTTTTTGATAAGCTTTAGATGAGTCATGGTATGATACGTCTTCATGCAAGAAGTATGAACTGAATCAGGAATCTGGAGTATACCTTGTTTTATGTATTTTTATTTTAATTAATATTATTATCACCATTACACATAATTTCCTCTGAAGATAACATGTCCCTCTTTGGTCTTAATAAATTCCTACTGTTTGATGCAGACTAATTTGACCAAGTACCCACTTTAATACTTCAAATAAGCAGCTACATCTTATGGTTTAGTGATAAGAAATATCCAGAGGCACTAAAAATGTTCTTGCAATTGCAACAGAGTTGTTTGTACGAATGCCAATTTACCTTGCTTCTCTCATGTCTCTGAACAAGTCTCTCCTTTTTGTTTCACAATTTTTCTCTTTTACTTTTATTGCAGAGTCTTCATTCTCTACAAGGTAGGACATTAGAAAAATACCTTTTTTCAATGTGTATTTAAACTATGAGTACTATCAGCAGCTTACTTTTTTTAAAATACAATGTTGAACAAACCTCGTCTTAAATCATATACTATGACAGCAAAAATTAGAAAGCATACCACAGTACAGGTATTAGGGTGAGAAATACGTATACCAGGAAATGTTAGCAATAGATTAGCTGCAGAAAGAAGAGATGATCTAACTAGAGATAGGGACTACAAAGATCTGTATTTAGTGGCAGCGCTGCTTTGAAGATAATTTAGCCATGAACTGACACAGTTTGAACTTTGAGAAATTGCTTTTAGATAGAATCGCTGACACCAAGAATAGTCCAGAAATACTCTTGGTACACAGGGCTCTCGGGAGAGGACTGTGTTCAGCCCAGACTGATGTGAGGACTGCACGGGCTCCTTCTAAGCATCCAAGAACCAAGTGGCTGAAGAGTCAAACAGCTGCAGCTTGGGAATTTGGCTCAGCTAGATGAGAAGCTAGAAGTACAGAGGATTCTGCATTTGGGAAAGGACCCGGGTGTTATCACCAGCAGAACACAGAGGGCTCTGGTGTGTACTTGTTTCAAGAGACCTGTAGGCTGAGAAGGAGGGAAGCACTGCTCAAGTTACTACCAGAACAGGGTCCATCAAAAGCACCAGCCATGAGGACTGCTGGATGAGGTCAGGTTCTTCACTAGCTCATTATATTACAATTGTCAGAAAATACTGGCACTCAGTTTTAGTCTTTAGTATAAAAAAGTTTATTCCTGCTTAACCAAGAGAACAAAGTAGCTGACATGGTGAGGCTGAAGCAATTCCTCCAAATTTATTACAGGCCAAGGCACAGAACTACCAACAGTGGGTATACTTCAAAAAAGGACCAGCTGTTGAAGTTGCAGTCCTGTAGTGTTGAAAGCCAGGTTTTACCCAGACCTTCTGCATTAGCACTGCTGTTGGGGATTTTGTGTTCCAGAAACCGTAGGATGGTATCATTCATATTTCCATATTTCCCATCATTTTGGATGGTAACAAGTTAGTTACCCATATGGTAGCAGCAGTGACCACTTAGATAACCTACTGGTGAGAGAAGGGATGGTGAGTTATTGACTAAGTCATCATACACTAAAAATCATTAATAAGCTTTTTTTAGAAAGGCTATAGTATTTCCCTAATCAAGGCATCTTAAATTATTCCTGATAGTCAGAGTCAACATTCCAAATGAGGAATCCCACAACACTCTGTCTGATCTGTTTACACCACCAAATGAGACAGAAGAATAAATAAGCAACATTGACATCTGTGTCACAAATGTAAACACTTCAAAAGACTGTTTTTGCCAGCACCAGCAGAGAACCATTGGTGCTTCTGAAGCAGAAGCAGAAACCTGTTGCACTCAAAGTAAAATCAAACTCAGCAAGACATAATTAATATTCAAATGCCTTGAGCACAAGCATAAGCAAACTAAAACAGCACAACCAGCAAGAACTGATAAGTACCGTGTGACATTGTTGCACCACTAATTACATAACCAGCAGCCAGCATTTCTAACCAAGCTAAACATAAATAGAATTAATTACAAAGGGGCAAACAGAGACTTATTATGGAGTTACACAAATAAGATAGAGTAAGACATGAGCAAGTAGCAAAATCTGCAAGGTAGCAAAAGATGTCAGACAGGAGAGATGTTCTGCTGAACTATTTGGGATTTCCTATACAAATGGCAAAGATGTTTAGTGAAGCTAGCCATTGAGGCCATATTCTCACTTTGGGAAAGGTGTTAAAACTGATCAGCTTGTTTTTCTAGCCATTCCCACTGTGGCATTGTGACATATACATTCTCAACATCAGAACTGTTTTAATGCAGAAATTCCTGATAAAGTATGAACTTCTTCATGAAGAAGCATAGCAACAAAAAGCATCAAACTGAATGGAAAAGAAGCAAGTAAAGAGAGCTACGAAATCACTTATTCTGGACTGAAAAACATTCATCTTTATTTGTACCTCCAAATGATCCAGCATAAAGAGAGAATACACATTCTGTTGCCTGACAGATTAGTTAAAGTCCGTGATCAGGCTGTGACAGATCCAGATTCAAAGTGCTGCTTTGTCTCAATCAGACCTGAGATTGCCTGGATTCTCTCTGACATCCCAAGCCAATAAACTACTCAATAGACTATGAAAACACAGACTTTGTATTCCTCTCAAAGCAGTTGACAAAGAAGTAAAAAAAAAAAGTCTCCATCACAACTTTTTACTTAAGCAAAAAGTTTTATAGTAAAAGTTCATGCAATTTCTAAATGAAGGCAGAAGCACTAAGTACTCTCCACTAAAGAAAAAGGTAACTGATTTAGAGTGGTTACTCAGTGCAAATAGAGAGAAAAAGCTTCAGACCACTTACATTTCCTAAAACGAAGCTTTTCTCATCCAAAGCCTATGCAGTATATTTAGCATGCTTGATACTTAGTGTATATTCTATAAATAGTTATATACTGAGAGATAATTAGGTAGACAGTTTACTCTGATTTTTTAAATACAGAACTAGTTAAAACTTAACAATCTCTCATGACAACTTCACAAATTAACTTCAATGTGAAAAGCCCTTTCTCATCCTTTCCATATACAGTAAGTTTCCAAATAGCCCAAAAGAGAATCAATAATGAAAAGGAATAAAGTGAGAATTAGTACCAAAGGTGGAAAAAGTTTTCTTATAAAAGATGAAACTGTACTGAAATGTGCAAAAAACCCTTTTTTTTCCCTTTGCTATGAACTGAATTTTATGAACTGACCTGGCCTAAACCTGCTGAGCAATAGGACTTCACAAAACACATCAAGCACATCATCAAACCACACCTCTTACTCCAGTGGGAGAAACTGGCCTGAATCCCAACACAGGATAATTAAGGCAGTGAAGCTGCATCCATATACAAGGATAACTTATGATTTTAAAATTATTAACCCAAATTAAATAGACTGGAACACTAAGGGGTTGCTTATTTTCTCCTATAAATTTTGCAAGGACAAGACACTTTGGGGCCCTTTTTTAGAATATATTTTTCTAAGGCAAAAACACCACAGTGAACATATCAAGCCACTGGGGCTGCCAACATCCATGCTCATCTCTCATCAGGTATAGTTTGGAGGGAAACCAATAAGCAGACATTGGTGAAGAAAACCCTTGTGCACTTCAATGAATATTCATTACATCCTCTAATTTATTATCATGTTTACAGCCAAAACTGCAGAGCAAATTACATTCTACATAAGGTCCCGAGGGGGTTTTCATTTCCACAGCTTGGACTGGTACCAAAATAAAGCACATTAGAGAGAAATTGCAAAGAGAGCCATTAATATTTAATGGACTACTAACAGCAGTGCTCCTCATGACAAAGTCACAGGGCAGAGGAGGGAAGGATCATTCAGAACTTTACTCCACAAAAGTCTTCTCATTAAGCAAACTGAATTCAAACAGACAAACAGGTGGCTTTCTAAACAAAAACAAACAAAAAAGCAAATCACAAGAAATTCCCTCCACCCCCAATAGCAAAAAAACTAAAACCCCCACAGAACAAAAAATGAAAGAACAACCACTCAACATTAAGTAGAAATAAACAGAAAAATTTGACCCAAGAGATAACAGCACAAAGGAGAAATTAACCTATTACAAGAGCTGAGCAAAATTTGAAACTTCCTGTGCACAGAGAAGAAGTATGATATGGAAAAAACCCAAAATAATCAGTGGCTGGCAAATGTAAACAAGTCAATGAACATGACAACTCTGAAATTCCATTTCCTAGCACAGAAAAAGCTTCAAAATGCCCGTCCAAGAGAACGGAATTAAAGCAGGGAAAGGCAAGTGTCCAGAAGCCAGCAGAACTTTCACAGCATTAGCACAGGTGGTATAAACTTGCAACGTCTCTCTCTAGTGATTCGAGCAGGGCGGCTGCAGCAGCACATTCACTGCAGATGGCATGACAGACAGGGATAGTCAGAGTGGTCAAGATTCACTTTTAAAACTGAGAGCAGATACAGTAAGGTCACCTAATCCAGCTGTTTGTTCTCTTCCTGCTCATCGAAGCCAATGAGGAAATCCCAGTTACTCTTCCTCTGACACCTGGTAAAGTAAAAGTCTTGCAAATTACAGTTGTGCTTTCAGATTGCAGCTAAAGGTCCGATGTAGCCTCTGAGCACTGATCAACAACTACTGTTTATCACCTACTGGACAACCTCCTTTTCCGTAGAAAAATTCTTTGTCTTTGTACCTATTCCATTACTCCTGCACTGGGTATCTTAAATAACTTGATCCTTCTGACTGCCTGACCCTGCAAAAACAGACTCAGGCATGCTTTTTTTCATACCTGCTTAATTCAATCTCCCAGTTATTGTATTCAAATGGCTTTTAAGATATCATTACCAGTTTTCATCAACAGTTCGTTATCTCTTTCCATCTACTTTTTACCTTCTGTGGAAAGAATGAGGCTGGGAACAACAGAAAGCATTCTAAATTGTGTCAGTCTAAATAGCAATTAATTTAAGTGAAAATATCTTCTAGGCACAGACCAGAATTCAAACTATGTTTCTGCCTTAGATTTTTAATATTTTCTCTAGGATGCAGTTTTCCAAACTACATTTGTTTTAGGTACCAACTGGTACAGCTGCCAGGGGAACTAACAAAGATAGCTACAAAATAAAGACACAGAGGTCAATACCACTTAAACAATGTAGGTCTTTGTCTTTTTTGTCATACCTTTTTCTGATCATACAATAAAACCGTAACTTGTATGAAAGAGCATTAACTATGAGGGCATTTGTTACATTAACCTTTTCATTGAATGTTCCAGAGCATCATTATGCTATTTTTTTGCTTGAAGTGTTCTACCAGAAGGAATTTAATCTCAAAAATGTATTTAAATTCTGACCTATGTTTGGTAAAAATAACAGAAATAAATCCCAAGATAGTATGTTGAGGTTTTTTGGTCACATTACAAAAGTGTGTTTTATTCTGGAAAATAGTTGCACTTAAAAGAAAACAACATAAATAGCAAAATACATGTTGTAAAATCACTTGAATTTAGTTTTAGATTTACAAAGAACACTGGGTGGAGTCAGGAGTAAAAGTCTATCAACTTTCATCACTGAGGTACTAACAAACTTTATCAGGTCCCCAAAATTCTGGCTTTCAATTTTTGTATTTCAGTGGCCTTACACTGAACCCTACCCTTTATTATCAACTTTGGGGCCATAAGGGCCTTTTACTGAGGCTACTTTTATAGCAATTTCTCAGCTGGACCTGTCTTTTTTCACTCAAGCCCCAGAAGTCAAACAGTGTTTCTCTGGCCAGAGGAACTAATACAGACCAGAGTCTGAAGAGCTGCTAACTCAAGCAGCAACAAGAAAAAACCCAGTTCAAAATATTAAGAAAGGTGTTTTTCTTCAGAAGAGCTGGGGGTAAATGAGCAATTTTGCCAAGGAGGAATGCTTCAGCATTAACAGACAAGAGGTGACAGTAAAAAGTAGTTCATCCCTAGGCAGAGGAGATTAAACTCCCCAAGCTCCCTGGGGGAGTTTATAGGCACCAGTACAGCTGCCTGTGTTCATTCCAAGTCAGAAAACTTCTTTGCGCCACAGACTTTAAAAGCGCATGGTATGGAGCCAATTAAAAGATACAAGAGACTCAAAGCTGCGAGTCCCCTAAATCACGAGCTGGAGAACAGATGCACACCTGAGATACTCTCCTGGAAAGAAACAGGTGGCAGTGGACAGCCAGCAGCCAGCATGGGAATCAGCATTCAGCTTGTGCTTCCCCCACCCAGCCAAAAATTATGAATAATGCAGGAAAATGAGAAAATTCAAGACAGCGGATTAGACCATTCATCTTCAACCTTGTAATTATCTTTCCTTCTGAATAATAATTTCTGGAAGGGGAAAGAACTAGTGAATAAGTACACCCAGCTTCTCAGACAGCCTCACATAAGTGAGATGCAAGTAACTAACTTAAATCTTGGGGAATGATCTTTGTGTAAACACAAAGTTGTGATGAAGATAAGCTGATCTCAGTAGAAGAGGTATCGATGTCATCATTGGATCTGATTAGAACTTATTATTAGAGCAAGTTACAAGGAACATGATGACTTTTAGAAATAAACTGGTTTCCCATTAAAATACTAGTATGTCAAATTCTCAGATTATAGCTGATCAGCAGTAAGTTGATATATAGAAATATAACCCTTCAGTGAGAACCTCATTTGCCATTCACTTTAGACAGGTATAGCATACAGGAGGAATGTTCATGTGTAAGGTGTTCTTGGATGAACAACAAATTCTTGAGAGAGTTACACAAATCTAGGTCAAGGTCAAGAGTTGGAAAAGCATTTGAAAACTGATATAGAAAAGAGGTCTTTTCTAGCTCCACATTTCACTGTGATTGAAAACAGTCTGATGTAGCCTGACTGCTGATACAGAGGGGGACACACTGAGTAGAATTTGATATTGAATCACAGATAGCTGTACAGGGAAGGCTCAGGGTGTTCAACCCCAGCTGAGTACGCGTGGAGGACAAACTGTGATTAATGTCCAAAGTCAAAGCTGACAGCAGCTATTACAGAGTGGATTACACAGCAACCTAACGTAATATTGCCAGACATCACCCTCAATCAAGCCTCTCTCCTGAACAAAGTGATCAACACTAATCCCATTGCCATGCTATTATATTAGTAGACTCATAAGCTTTCCATTCCCCCATACCACGTACAAAGGTGATGGCTCCTGGCCATTTGGAACACCAAAAGTTCAGACTTGTCTGAACATTGCTGAAGATTCTAAAGATTCATTCTCTTGGAAAAATCTCAGCTAACAATATATCCCTCAACACCTACAGCTGAGAAACCATGCAGATGTCAGCAACGGATGCCCTGAGCTAGCACATCCTTGTGCGTCAACATGACAACTGCATTATAAACACTATTTTTTATATCACACATGCTTAAGCAAGCAAAATGATTACAGATTACAGCCACATCACTCAATTGGCTAAATCTAAAGGAGAATTAATGCAAATGAGCTTTGGCAAAGAGATTTTATTCTAAACTCCCAAATGGAAGTTTTATTCTTTTGTCTGGTCATATGCCAAAACACGTCACAAAATATATATAAAACACATGGAAAATGTTCTGTAGCTAATATTGCTTAATGAGAACTTGAATCAAATGTACTCACACTGCAAATGCAAAACATCTATAGCTTACAGACTTGTTTTGCTGATGTTTTTCTCTTGATTTGTTTTTAACCATAAGATTACCATTTCAATTATATTTAAGTATACTACAGAAGCAGCATTTACTAAGATCGAAATCTTTTCCTTGTTTTTCTTCAGTTGTTTAGGCCACAATAGAGCCTGGAATTTTTAATTTTTTTTTCAACTTGTGAGATTTATTTTGGCTTTTGAAATCACACAGCGAAAATTAGAAAATTAAATTAAGAATTATTTTTGTGATGTATTTTAGAAAGAAAAGGAGAAAGGTTAATACCAAACCATTAATAGGTGCCATACTAGATATTTATGTTCATATCTTTACGAAACCAATTGCAAGACACCAGTTGGCCTGCATATAAAGATCAATTTAGAATCATTTAACTTTATTAGGTTAGACAACTAAATTTTCCAATGTACTTTAACTAATCAATTTAAGGAAATATCTCCTGCCACAAATATGATTCACTATACTCTAAAATTAGATGTGTAAAAGACATAAATAGTATAAATTATTTGAGAGAAGCAATCTTTTCCCTGCCTTGACTCTATAGGAATAGGAGAAGGGATAGCACTACAGTTTACGCCAGACACTAAACTTTGAGCTAGACACATTAAATGGCACAAATCACACCCTGTACAGTAATTATTTCAGTACTGATTGGCAGCTTCAGTCGTCAGACCTTCTGCATCACAACCACAATGTCATATGTGTGCAATATTATCTGCCAGGTTAAAGTAGTTCAGTCACATAAGCAAGGTACAGCAAGTTTGAAATGAACCTAGCTGAAGTAAACAGTTTAAGTAACTGGCAGTTATTTCAAAGAT
Organism: Daphoenositta chrysoptera; assembly: GCA_013397915.1. Lineage (NCBI taxonomy): Eukaryota > Metazoa > Chordata > Aves > Passeriformes > Daphoenositta > Daphoenositta chrysoptera. Next base: position 670,950 of record VZRO01002485.1, read on the forward strand.
TTATCCCTAACTGCATTAAGTAAAACAGTGAAAAGCATTAACACAGTCTCTTCCATAAATACTTTAGAAAAACCCTTGTGATGCAGTACCAGCTGTGCTGAATATGCACTTAAATCAGTCCTTTACAGTATAGTTACTCCATAACATCATCACCAGGCACAAGAACCTCTTTGTCACAGCAATTTATCAGCTTCCAGCAGACCCCTCCTCCCCAAGACAGCAAAGCCCAGAGCCCAAACTGCTGCCAAGTGCACAAGCACCTGCCTCAGCTGGGCTCTCCAAGGCAGGCTCAGCCCTCGTTCAGGCTGAGAGTCAGTTTGCCAAATGGATCCTGACATCTTGCCAGAGGGGAGGGCTCCTACATGCTCGCTTACATGCCGTCTCTTCTCCGCATCTGCGAAACCTGCAGCTAGCCTAATGTCTCCAGCTGCTCCTACCTTTACTCCTCTCACCAGCACTCGAGCACCCAGAGGGCACCTACTACGTCTGAACACATTTAATCAGAGCAAACTCAGTTCAAGTTGCTGCAAACAGAAAGGCATTCAAAACTCATTGACTTCCAACAGATATTGGATCATCATTATGAAACAGAAAAAGAGCTAGGAGTAACAGCAGTCTGCTATCCATATTCTCACACTACCTCATCTCCTTGGAGTAAAAATCCTTGGGATTTTATACCACCTCTACCACAATTTTTAGAGCCTACAATACCTCGATATCCTTAAAATCCTAATAAAGGCTAGATATCCTTTTAAGACAATCCTGCAAGTATGCTGTCCAGAATTAGGTTCCTCTTGTTAGTTTCGTTTAATTTATTACAAGGCAGTTTCTACTGTTTTGGGACCCTTACCGATCATGGTTTCCTAGCCATTCACTATGTTCCCCAGAGCAGTTTCCATAAGCACTCCTATATTATCACCAACAGTATAACATGGTAAAAAAGTAGAAGATACTGTTCCACAGATGACAATGAGTGAATATGTTAAAGATCTGCTATTCCAATTCATTATATTGGTACATCTTTACAGTTTTAAATCCCTCAAGTTTTAAAAATGGATGGCAGGACACATATCAAAGTAGTGTTTTGTACTGTGAGAATTTAGTTCATTCAGACTATGAGGAATGTTGACCCACACTCTCACTTCATGTGTCACGAGAGAGTGTTGGCTGCTGACATGTGGCTAAGATTGAGACCTACACAGCAGCATTCCAGTTGTTTTCTCTGCCTTCAGCACTGCAGAAAGGAGTTTCTATGAAGTTGCATTGATTTGGCCAAAAGGCTTGCTTGGACAGACTTTTCTCAGCTGTCAAGCATGGATAGGTATAAATATTTATGAGGGCAGAAAAGCATATCAAAACCTAGTGGAGCTGTGAGACAAGCTTAAACAATGCCATTTACAACCCATTAACATAGGTTGTGCTTTCTCAACTCAGTAGTCACAAAAAGCTACAAGAACTGGTATAATTTCACTGTGCTGCAACGAAAGTGTCAGAGAAAGTTAATATTAGTTACATAAGCATGCACATCCTTACTGGAAGGTTTAAAATACATGTAAGTAGAGACATTGCCCCAAGGCATTTCATTTTGTTTCAGCAGAGATGAAAATGGTACTGCAACCATCTCTGTGTTCTTTATATAAAGATCCACCAGCTGGTGCTAGGAAAGTTATACAAAAGCTGTATATAACAAGAACTGTGTTTGAGGGGGATTTGGTTATTTCATGGTGTCATGAATACCTTGCTAAGGAATACACTCAGCATTCTGGTTTTCCTCCAGAAATTTCCCAGACTTGGAAAAATATTTAAACATGAACACAAACAAGTTTCACCCATACTCTAAATATGATCAATTTCAAAAAGAAAACCTGAAAATATTTAGGGCACACAAGTACTTAAGATTACAAGTAAATTTTTAAAAAAATCATACATAGGTACTATATGAAAAAATTTAACGTGAAAGGATCAAGTCATTCAAGATTCTAATTTGACCACACACTGACTATCTAAATAAAAAGGGGGTATCAGAGATGATAAAGAGTAATTGTAAGTAATTGCAAATTGTAAGTATTGCTATCTTAAAAGCAAACAGTTTCAGATCAAATTAATTTTTTTCAATATGAGGTGAAACCTAGTTAAACCTTTAAAAATTTTAAGATCTTAGAGTGTTTCTAAGAAGGGTTAAAAAAAAATCGGGTTATTTCATATAAAAAAAGAACACATGTATGTGTGGGAGCACTGGACTAACATCTTCAAAATAGTCTTAAGTGTATTTGCTTTCTAGTTTAGAAAGTAGAGCAAACGTGATGAAACAGTGTGCCACTGTTGAACATCCCTTTCAATACATAAAGTTTTGGCTGGATTTGTTAAATAGTTACTTTAAAACAACAAAACTTTTCACATCATCTAATTCCAGCATTCTCTCACCCCCATCAGTATAATAAATTTTATATTATATTTTATTATATTATGCCAGAGTAACACCACATTTTTCAACCCTGAAGAATTCTGGCAAACAGGCCCTGCATGAAAAATACTTTACATACTATGTTACACTAACTTGACCAGTTCCTGCTTAGCTTGCAAGAATTTATGGAAATAGTGACAGTACTGTGGCTGCTGAAGTCAAAGTATTCTTTCAAAAAAAAAGATTATTCCATTTGATTCCCTCACCCTAAATGTTTTTGACTCTTCAGCAGTCTCACTTCTATGGGATTACTACACAGATGCAGAGTAGCTGCTTCCTTAACCTTCCTGGCTCAGAGGGCTTTTTCGGGTGCTGATACCCTAAAAAATCGAGCAACCATCAGAGATTATCCACCTGCAAATTATAAGTAAACCCAGCTCTATTTTCACTCAAATATTAGAAGCAGATGGACTTGGGGGATTATTCTTCCCATTGACCAAAGTATTAAAGAGTGTATCAGAAAAAAAAATTGCTATCTTAAATTCACCTAAGTAAGCTAGGCTGATACTAAGGTTCTCTGCTATGGTTTAATAGCACTGTGTCAACATTAAAAATACTTAAAACACATATTTGATGAGGGAAATCAATTGCCAGGATTTTTCCCTCAAAGTTGCAGCCACATATCTAATTAAGAGGGAAGTAGTCAATTAAAATTGCACAAAAGAAACACTGAACAACAACAGGAAAACTGTTGTGAGACAAAAGGAAATGTGAGTGGCAATTCAGCAATCAAGACTTAACAGTAAAAATAAAATAGAAGTGAAAATCCGATCTTTGCCATTTAAAAAAAGGTAAATCCAAAGCATTACACAGCTTGGAGAAAAACACCTTCCATCCACACATTACAAAAACAGATGTGAAGTGATCATTAGGTCAAGCACTCGAGTCAGACAGAGACACTATTAAGATTGTCTGTTCAAATCTAACTCACCCCAAGTGATCATCGTATTTTTTGCTACAGGAGTCAGTAACCTACAGCTTTTGTGCCAAAAGCTATGGCTGTGCTGGCAAATAGTTCTGCCAAGTAGGAGCTACAGCCCAGCAGGAGCAGCTCAGCATTCAAATGGTCCATGTGGCCAGGAATGCACTTCTGACTGTCCCCAGTCTGAGCCCATGAACTGAGCACTCACTCAGTGCTGGAACACAGGAGATGCCCTTGCTTTGGACAGGCTCATCTAAAAGTCAGGTTTTGTGCTCCATCAGCAACTTATGAGGTAAGCCAAAGCAAGGCAAGCACAAAGACTGGGGCAACAATATCAAAATCACAGTCCTGATGTAAATCAGCTCACTAGTGTAAACCCATCCCTTGCAGAAAACTTGGGTACAGCTTCTGACTGACCTCTGGCCAGCTTGCGTAGGGCTAGATGTCAGAGCATCACAAAAGGGATGCTTTCCAGAACCAATGGCTTCCATATGCAAGTTAACAGCAGTACATTAGACTCCTCATCCACTGGAATATCAAATTACACAGGTATGGTCTGCTTCAGGAATAAATGAGTAAATAAATCTGATGTAGCAGTGCTAAGACTTGTAGCGACCACATCCATTGTGCAACTGCCTTTATAAGGTTAGTTTTCCATGGGTTACAGCCCACCGCAGAAAAAAAGTCTCATTAAGTCAACAATATGACTAGGGAACTTTTTATTAGCTAAGTATTTTTTTTCCATAAAGCTATGTCCAAATTTTCTATTCTGGACTTCTTAATTACACACCTCAAATTCCATCATTCCATTTTCCAGAAGACATCTGCACTACTCAGTGCACACAGTCATATGGCTTATCAGTGAATGTCACAGATTACAGTCTTTCAAATTTTTCATTCGTCATGTCTCACAGAAGCTGGAATTTTACATTTATACAGTGCTGACCTTCAGAGCTACTGCAACCACCAACACCACCTCTGATTTTATAACCACAAAACCGCTTCCTCTCCCCTTCCTCATACCTCCTCCACTGCTTCTTACTTTTTACCATTTGTTTACCATTCAGAAGGCAGTATCTATCACATGCCACAAGGCTGTTAAAATTCAAAATACAAGGGAAGAGGATCAATGAAAAGGTACTCAAAATCATCCAAAAAGAAGGAAGAATATTCTCAGCATTTCTGTTATTGTGTTCAAGGAGTCAAACATGAAGTTATCTAGGTCAAGGAAAAATGTTATATTGAAGAGGCAATAGAAAAGCTGGAGAAGTATATGAGCAATAACTTAGGTAACTGAATCTGAATGTTTTCTCTGATTGCCTAGAACCTGGTGTTATTTACGGAAACCAGGATTTGGTGTTATTTACGGAAACCAGGAACAAAGCAGTTGCAATGAAATGACTACAACAATGCCTGGCAATAATGATATTAAATCCATGTTGTTCTAATTATTCGCAGTGTGTAATTTGGTTCTCTCCTCAGTCTTGCTGTCTAAAAGCAGCTGGGCTTCCTTCATTCCAGCAGAGCAGAGCATGAAGACAGAAGTCCCCTGTCATTTCTCTTTGTCGTTCACTAGGTCACTGAACAGGAGGATACCTTTGGGCACAAAGGGAGAAGAAGTCACAAGGCAAGTACTTTGCCTGTGTGAGTCTAAAAAACAATTTTGAAGCATTACCTGCAGCATTGTGCCACAATAAGCACAGCAACAACACACAGGAAAAGCTCAGCAAGAAAACAAGACAGCTTAACTGGTGAATAGAGAAGACTGAAGTCACCAAGGCAAGCAAACTTACAGGTTAATGGATTTAACAAAATATTCTGTGACTGAGCACTCTTAGAGATTCAAAACAGTTCAATACACAAAAAACACTCACAGAATATCAGGATGCCTATCTCTAATAACTCCCAAGCTTTGATCAAAGCTTCCCCTCCCAAAAATATAGAAATGGTTATACATTTTGTGGTTAGATTTCTTTTATGTAATACGTTATACTTCCATCAATACTCCAGCTTTTCTTCAGTTTGAATTTACTTGTACATCTATCCCCTCATTTCAATTTAAAAAATTCTATTAACTAGTACCTTTGATTTCCCTTGCCTTCTATAATCAATTAATACCAGTGACAACCATCTGAATAACTAAAAAGTAGAGACATGCAGGCAGGGTAAGGAAGTTGTAAGTGTGCTTACCCTAGGAAACCAGGCTTAAGAAAAATTGCAATTAATTCTCTTTTAAGACGTTCATTGAAACAAAGTTGAACCACATTGCTTTAGCTCTGACTAGTGGCAGAAAAGGTCCAAGTAACCACAGGGAGAAAACAGAGCGATGGATTCTGTGCTCGATTTTCCTCATAAAGCAAGACAACATGCAGCAGGGTCAGAGGAGACAGAGACCCAAAACTGACAAACAAGAAACAAATGTCTGAGGAATTGTAATGGAACTAGGAATGGAAATCAGGCAAAGATACATGGAGGAGACAAAAAAAAACCCAGGGGAAGGTGATTAAAAAATAAAAAAAAAAAAAGGCTATTGTTGGCTCATAAATCAATGCTGTGCTTAGCATATTCTTGATGGTGCAAGAAATATGACCTTAAAAAACCCTATATGGATCTCCAATTAGATATAGCATAAATAGAAAGGAATTTGATAAAAATAATAAGGAAGGCTACAGGTTCACAGAGTTCCTTACTTCAACATATGGCCACATATTACAGTGTAAATGACCCCCCCCCTTCTGTAAGTAGGCTGCCTTTATTTTACCATTACAAGTTTCCTCTAAAAATGTAGACAACACTCTCCAATTCATACATTAATTTGCACGACTTGCCCTCTACACAAAAAAAAAAAATTATAGAAACTTCAAAAATAGAAGGAATTAGAGATCCTGAGCTGATCACCTCTACCTGGACTTGCATGCTTTCCAAATTTCAGTTATTTAATTCTCTGAGGTTAACTTCTCCATTAATAAAAATATTTGAAGTGAAATGCATTTTTTATGAACTTCAGTATATTTTCCCTACCAATAAACCCATGGTTTATCGCTTAACTCTACAATTTTACTTGGTTCTGCCAGAAGAATATTTGGGCTAGATGCTCTCCCTGAACTAGAAAGTGTTAAAGAACAGACCTTCAATAATTTAAACATTATCATGAGCAAGTACATGCAGAATATTAAGGATGTATACAGCCCCTCTATGCTGCCCAATGTAACAGTTTGTTCAAGATTATAGCAACACTTATAACAGTAAGGATCCATTTCTATTTCACTTTGATACAATTATTTAAGTGTCTTGAGCATTCTGAAAGGATTGCCTTCAGTTTACAGGCAGAGACCCACAGGTGCTTAACTTCTTAGGCACTTTTAAAAAAGCAGTCAGGTTTTAATTCCTATAAAGCAGTGACAGCATTTCAAGAGACAAAATAGTAAACGTATCCTCTTCCTGTAAGCATGATACATTTAGTAATTGCATCTCCCTGCTGGCTACCCATAGATCTTTCTTGCAAACTAACTTCAAGCATTACTCTAAACAAATAAATCTGAGGAATCAAGGTCACCATAAATCAATTTAGAAGCCTACAGATCCAGTCTCATCCATTGTTTTGTACATTGATCAGGTTCAGATCAGAGATGGTGCTTCAGGAAAAGTATTTCAGACAAGATGTCTTAGCAGCACACAAAAACATCTATCAAACCTCACACCATTAAGTTTAAATTTCTAGCACCTGAGCTTTATAAGCCTAATGTTTTAATCAAACAAATTGGACAAGACTTGGAAGGATTACTGATGTCACTTTTTAGGCTGAACCCATCTTTCCTGAACAAAAACTGGAGCAGAAGTTGACTGTGGGAGAGGTACCATTGAAGCATCAAGCACTAATATCTGTGAATATCATCTAGAACAACACACTGTACTTGTGGAAAATTTGAACTTGCCAGATGTCTGTTCAACACAGCGGAGAGGAGGCAGTTTAGGAGGTTCCCAGAGTATGCAGAAGATGACTTGCTAACACAACTGATAAATGAGCCTACCAGGGTGCCTTGCTAGACCTGTTGTAGGACACTGACGAGTCCCTGGTGAGTCAGTCCTGAAGGGCAAAGGAGACCAGGAAAGCTGGAGGTGCTTTAAAGAAGAATTGTTAAATATTCAGCAGCAGGCTGTCCCCAGGTATAGAAAGACAAGTTGTTGGGGAAAAAGACCAGCCTGGTTAAACAGAGAACTTAGACTGGAGATTAAGGAAAGAAAAGAATCCATCACTCCTGGAAGGAAGGTCAGGTAATTTGGTAGGAGTATAGGGATGTCGTAAGATCACTTCAAACATCTCCCATTGCATGCAACCTCATGGTATCCCCAATTAAAGAGTGTAATTGGGGTCTCTAAAGCCTGAATGGGCAGGAAAATTACTTCTCAGCACCTGCTGGATGTACATCATAATCCTGACACAAACATTGTAAATGGATGTCACAAAATTTTTCAGGCTATAGTCAAGGAAAAATTCTAATTTCATCCTATTCCTATGGATATATTAGTACTTTTCTTTCAGGTAAGATACCAGGATAATGCAGGGTAGCAGAACAAGCCCACAACAGTTCTGACATGATAATGGCTATTGTCTAGCATTAATCTGTCAGCTAAATGATCATGAACATAGCTAAAGAGACTCAAACTGGTTTTCATCAAAGTTGATGCTTTCAACAAAGCATGCCAGATAAATATTTTTTCTGTAAGTTAAAAATTAGGACTTTAGAGGTCATCTTACCATTTGGTTCAGTTAAACTAAATATGATTTAGAAAAAGCACATACAAAGAACATGCCATCTCATATGTACCCAGTGAATTTTGTGTCCCAACTCCAAGAAGGTTAAAGAAGCATTTACAAAAAAAATTCAATAGCTACGGTCCTCTGTGATCTTTGTTTCTTAAGCTCTAACATTGCCTTCACATAACTCATTTATGGACTGTAAGCATAAATATTTTATTAAGTGTAAATACTATTTGCCTTCACCCGTGTTCACGTCTATGCTAATTTTTATTCATAAAATCATATGCAGAATATATGCATCTAGTAACTACAACGAGAAAAAATATTCTAAAATCTCAAGTGACTGCACATATTACTGTATTTCCACAATGATCAACACACAGCATTTGCTCATTGACAGACATGACAAGTGGGTTTCAGAAGATCATGTAATTGTGAGTCCAGAGAAAAGATCTAGATATAGGCAAAATGATGTTAAAAGTTGATAGGATTTACAGGAAGTTCGCTTTGTAAATCATTCAGTGGAAAGAGTATGTCTTTCTAGCCTATTTAGGTGCAGTAATAAAAATATTGGGAGGATCATGTGCCTGTGAACAAATGCTTTTATGAATGATGTTATGTATATAACTTCACCAAGACCTCTAAAAAGTAAAAGTATAAAGAATTACCATCTTAGTAGGAAAAATAAAAATAAATGAAACCTTTGTGACAGGTAACTGGGACAGGGGAAACACAAGAAAACAATTAGCACCCAAAAACATACTGAAAAGTTAAAGTAATTACTTTTCTCTAGCTACTGCCCACAATGTTGAACACTGAGCAGGCATATTCTGTAACCACACATGCAGAGGGACAATTAATTGGAAACACTAATTTGCTAGAGCACAACAGTTAACACTGAGTGCTATTTTGAACATCTCTAGTTGTGCTAAATACCAACATAAATACTTCAGTCAACTAAAATATATTTTTAAAATTAGCATGTGTCATATGTTATATTGTGTTCATAACCAGAAATATTTTAATGTAGGCTTATGAACTACTGAGTTATGCAAATGTGTACCAATAATAAAAAGCAAAGCTTTCTTGCTTTTCTAGTGTTTTTTTGCATTTTGAAGTTACATTTTTCTAAACATGTTATTAGGGATCTGTACAGAATTTCTGGTTCCATCTTATTCCATCAGACCTCCTTTAGTACTCTGATCTATTGTGTTCTCTCTGAATTTCCCAGTCCTGCCCAGATGTGAATTTAAAAAAAGTGAAATTCCCTTCTAAATAGTCAGAGGTAATAAAAAACACTTGGCGATGATGGCAGAAAAAGTCATACAGCAGGAAAGAATTTTAAAAAATTATAATAAGCCTGCAGAGGATTCCTTTCTCTCTATGGCAGTTTTGTTTTGCACTGCATATTCATGTTCTTTCCCAGTTTAGGATTTTTCTTCAGGTGGGGTGTATATGTGAGTACTACTTCCATAGAACTGTAGTATAGACTGGTAAAATTCATGTATAAAAGCACCAAAAACATAATGCCATTCTTTGTCATGGATGCATCACTGGACAAAAACCAATATGCAGTACCCACGGGTATAAAGAAGTAAAAAGTGACACCTGAAAACAAATTGTAATTTGTCATTATAATGGTTGATGTACAAATATCAACAGAGTCTAAATAAAAGAAAATTCTAACTTAACAACATATTTCAGATTAGTCTAACCATTAACACATCCCTACTATGGTTATTACATCAACTTGGCAATACTTCTTTGGGAAAGGAATATTCTCCCATAAGCTGGGAAAAAGAACTGGTGGAGTAGGGAGAATCAAAGTTATCAGTTTTTCTAATGAAAGCAACAGTCTTCTTGCAAATGTAATCCATTCTAATGACCTTTTCTTCAACTGCCTTGTGCTCTTCCTCTACATAGTTTGTGCCAAGTACTAAAAACCAAGGAAGATTAAAACCTGTTCCTACCTAAAGATCTACTATCCTATTCAACAGTCTTAACAGAGAAGTCCATAACATTTTTTTCATCCCAGCACTGAACTAATTAGTTAAATTAGTCCCAGGGAGCCTTTCCAGGATAACCTGTAGATATACCAGGTGAATTCAGAGGCTTGACCTACTATTGCTTTTGCATAGCAGGTTCTGCAAAAAGAGAGAAGAATTTGAGACTCGCGGTTTTCAAGATTTTCAGGACAACTTAACTTTTCTTCAAAGAGAAAGGAGGGGAAAAAAAATCCCAAAGACAAATTGGAATATTTTATCTAAAAAATTCCAATGATACAAGTCCATACAAGCACATGTAACAGTAACAGTGCCCATAAGTGAAACAAACTCTGCCACTGGCAAAACAAAAAAACAAAACGCAGAATACAAAAAACCCCACTATATTCACTATCTGGCTGAAATCATACTGCTAACATTGGAAAGAAAATAAATATTCTCATACTTCATATTCAAGAAAATGTTAACAGAGATTTATACTGCTGACATAGTCCATTTTCAGTCATTTCAACACCTATAATACACACAGCAGAAACTCACAGTTACCCAGTACCCTGAAGACCACAGTCCTTAGCAAACAGCCAGTGCACACTCCTGTTGTGTGCTAAACTCATTATAGAGAATAATGGAGCACATTATTTCCTAAATTCTGTTGCCTGAGGCCACTCATATCATAAGCCATAGGAGTTGTGTCACCAATGCCTGAAACAGAAATGAAGCGATAATTTATGCATATTTTAAGACACAGGAGCCCCTCTTTACACTTTACAATCTTTTAAAAAGAACTGCAGTTCTAAGATACCCCATTATGTTCTGTAGTATGTTTTCTTCAGTATTTTACGTGCAGGGCTGTCCCTTTTTTTAGGTCATGACACAGCTGTTGAAGATATGTAGATGAGGCAAATGATATTAGGCAAAAATTATATCTGTAATATAAGCAATCATCACCATAATCACTGATGTGTACGATGTGGCTTCACCTGCTCCAAGAACAAGACCCTTTAGATTAAAGCACAGGTGGGTTGCAGATCTGAAGGTGCCTTTCTTTAAGAAAGGTATCTTCCTATATTGGATGGTCAGCAGTCGGCACACATTTGAAGGCACAAAAACTGGTATGGCACAGCTTTCTTATAGTCCTATCTTCATTATACAAAAAAAACCCTCTTGATTTTCTCTAGTTCTCCAGTTTCAAGAAAAATTGGCTTAGTCTCATTCTCTTTGAGAAGAGTGGCGAGGGAGAAAGAAACAAGAGATTTCTTTCCCTCCCATTTTCTTTATTTTCTTTTTATTGTTCACAGGAAAAGGTTCAGATAGAAAACATGAGATCTCCTATTTATGCATCAAGAGCAAATAATAATTTTTCCACAAGTGCTGCCTGAAAAGACTATTTTTTCCACTGTCCTCATCTAATAAACCTGTTATCCCTACTTGTCCAAAAGAAGAAATCAATAAATCCAGATGACACAGTCTTTATTATCTAACTTCTCTTCATTTCATAATATCTTAAGAACCCTTACAAGCCCAGTGTTCTTGTTATCTTTATTCTCTCCTATTTAAAATGTTCATCACAGTTCCTCCACAAAAGCCCTGCCGGTACACTCTTACAGTAAATGGAAACTTTTCCACTAAGACCAGAGAAAAAACCAGTTTTTTATTTCTTTGTAATATTTTCTTCCTAGCCCTGCCCCTCTCTGTTCTTTCTTCTCTAAAATGAAGAAAAAGGACAAACAAAAAAAAAACCCAAAAAATACTTTACATATCCTCACTGAAACAGCAACACCATATTTCTAGTATAGTCTCATCCCTTTCTTATTTAAAAACTATTGTTAAGTGTAATTTTTAATCATTTTGACCATAGCAGAGCCCTAAGCAGATATTTTCAGTAATCCAATAACAAAGACAAGTGTGTGAAAGAAAAGCAGCATTTAATTTTGAACCCATCAATGGGTTTGAACATTTCAAACTGCTTCCCAAAATTTACCTTGCACTTCACTGTACTGAATTAGCTTTATAACAACTTCATAAGCTTTAAAAGCCACTTTGAACTTAAAAAAATATTCAAATGTAACAATCCTTTAAATCTTTGCCAATTCAGATGCCTTTTGTCACTCCTTTTGTCCATTTTCCTCATTCAGAATATCTCAACAACATAGCAAGAAAAGAGTTTGGCTTTGCTTTCTCGAGTTTTGTAAGTTAAAAAAATTTAAAAATTGAAATTCAATTAATAAAATTTTTAAAAAACCAAAATTAAAATTAAATTCTCAGGGTTTTTTTTGTATTTTCCAACATTCAGGAGTGAGAGGAATAATTAGAAATAATTAATATATCCATGGCAGCTTGTTGATCTAGGGGTGTGATTCTCACACAGGGTACGAGGTCTCAGGTTCAAATCCTGGATGAGCCCAAGTTTAAGGCCTGTCAAGCTGACTTCAGTGCCAGGAAAAGTGACAGAGCAGATCATCTTGAATGCAGCACAGCTAGGGAATAAGGCCCAGACAGCATGAGATTGGGAAAGACAGATTCTGCATAACTGACTTGATCTCCTATGACAAGGTAACCCATTTAACAGATGAGGAAAAGGCTGTGGATATTGTTTACCTGCACGTCAGTAAAGCCTTTGAAACAGTATCCCACACCATTCTGCTGGAGAACCTGGCTTCCCACGGTGTGGTGGTGTGTACTCTTCACTGGACAAAAACTGGCTGGACGGCTGGGCCCAGAGCGTGGTGGTGAACGGCCTTAAATCCAGCTGGTGGCCAGTCACAGGCGGTGTTCCCTGGGGCTCAGCACTGGGGCCAGTCCTGCTCAGCATCTTCATCAATGATCTGGACAAGGGGATTGAGTGCACCTTCTGTCAAGTTCACAGACAACACCAAGCTGGATGGGAGTGTTGATCTGCTGGAGGACAGGAAGGCTCTGCAGAGGGATCTGGACAGGCTGGATTGTTAGGCTGAGGCCAAGCGTGTGAGGTTTAACAAGGTGAAGTGCCTGGTCCTGCCCTTGGGTCACAACAACCCCATGCAGCACTACAGGCTAGGGGAGAGTGGCTGGGAAACTGCCTGGTACAAAAAGGACCTGGGGCTGCTGGTTGACAGTGGCTGAACATGAGCCAGAGTGTGCCCAGGTGGCCAAGAAGGCCAATGGCATCCTGGCCAG